>KL198016.1:1861942-2162810 GCA_000697705.1 Botryobasidium botryosum FD-172 SS1 | reverse complement strand
GAAGGCCATGACGTCGTCCCACGGCAATGTACCGCGAAGACCTGGGCATTAAGAGCGTCGCAGATGTTCTTGAGCCATAGCGTGGGTGAGGGAGATCCGAGTAGTACTTGCGGCGATCGGCGACTCCGAGGCCCATTAACTGAGAGCCGTCCGAGTACGCGGCGAACATCTCCTGCATTCTTGCGTCTGCAAAGTAGACGTGAGCGGAGATGGGCCTACGGGGTACTAGTTGGTGACATGTGACAAAAAAATATTAAGCTGGGCGCAAACTGCGTTCGCTTTGTTGCAGATGAAAACAAGACTACGCGGTAAGATTGCTTCGGTTTGCAACGCTTCATGAACGTTGAGGGTTCACGAGGATTCACGAGGATTCCCGCGGAATCACGAGGAATCACAAGGAATCACGAGGAATCACGAGGAATCACGAGGTTTCCAGTTTAATTTACTTTTGTCCATACACCACCGGGATAAAAGAGGGAACGCCTCGGCCGAGTATGTGAACGGAACGGGGCCTTCACCAGGCGAGTAGAAGATCGTAAACAGA
Source organism: Botryobasidium botryosum FD-172 SS1 (assembly GCA_000697705.1). Classification (NCBI taxonomy): domain Eukaryota; kingdom Fungi; phylum Basidiomycota; class Agaricomycetes; order Cantharellales; family Botryobasidiaceae; genus Botryobasidium; species Botryobasidium botryosum. Next base: position 2,162,266 of record KL198016.1, on the reverse strand, counting down.
TAGATGCCCAACGCAATAACACCAATGCGCGGCTCGCGAGAGTCAATGAAACTGAAATAAAGAGTGGATAGAAATGTCAGCGCAGCGCTATGGGACGTATTGGCGAAATTACGCACAAGGCAAACCCGGTCAAGAGCAAGCAAGCGGCCATGAGCGGGAACGTGGATAGAAGAAGTTTACGACGACCGAACAAATCGATTGTCCACACAGCGGGGAACGCGAAGACGAAGTTGACTGTCAAAAACAGCAGAGAAACGCTGAGTATACACGGGCTATAAAAGCCTTGAGAAGATGATACGAACTCATGCCAAAGCCCCATGAGGCAAGGATAGCGTCAATATCGCTGAAACTGGCCTGTTGGAAGATCGTAGACGAGTAGTATGCTGCATAGCTGCGATTAGTATTGTGTCAAAACCATGTACGGATTTGAAAAGGCAAGCACCGATTGCGTTGACACCACAAAACTGTTGCATGAACATAAGAATGAACGACGCCAAGGCGGCCCGTCGATTCCGAGGAACACGGAACAAGTCCAGGAAACCGGCACCGCGATCGAGTTTCTTTTCTTCTTCGAGAAGGATGTGAGCGTAGTATAGGTCGCGGGCCGCTTGGACATCGTTGTAGCGGAAGCGGGCAAATCCCTGGTATGCATCCCGGTAACGACCCTTGCTGAGAAGCCAGCGAGGCTAAGGTAGAAGGGTGATAGTCAGAATAACACGTCCGAGGAATGGCATAGGAAGGACAAAACATACGGATTCGGGGCAGAAAAAGACCATGGACATGACGACAAGGGCGGGTACAGCAGCCTAAAGTGAAATGTAAATAATCTGGTTTTTGATGTGCCACCACGTAAGAAATGCGCATACGCTTGACAACATGAGACGCCAGTTGAGGCCGCGGATGCCCGAGCGATCAGGGACATGATAGAACGCGAGATCTGCTACAAAGCCCAACATGATACCGAATGCGGTGAACGTTTGCCTACGATGCGATGGGTGAGCTGATGTGATGGCAAGATGAATGCGGCGCATACATACCACATCATGACAAGGGCGCCTCGAATTTCGGGTGGACTCGTCTCAGCAGCATATACGGGGACAGTACCGGAATTGACGCCGATGCCGATGCCAAGGAAGAGGCGAGCGACCTGCAAGCCCCACGCGTGATCAGCCTACGCGATCAAGAAAAAAAGGAGAACAGTACGCACGAAAAGATGTTCCCAGGAATTGGTAACAGCCTGCCATATGCACGCGAGGAAGCAGACTGTAGCGCCAAAAAAGATAGTACCACGACGACCCAAGCGATTGTTGAGGGGGTTCGTGAGCCAACAGCCGAGGACGGCGCAGCAGAGCTAATATTCGAGGCAGAATGAGCATATGTGTGTGGATATATGACACAAAAACTGAAAAAAAAAAAAAAAAAACGCACGTATGGGGCCGCATTGACGAGCCCAAGAAGCCATTGGTTGTTCGAGCCATTGACGGGATCGGTTGGATCGATGTGGAGCTGCTTCGGGAAGAACAGGTTGGCGCCGTTGATGACGGTCTCGTCCATTCCTTGCACGGCGGCGGCGACGGAGCACAGGACGACCAAGAAGTAGAGCTTCTTTGGCTGATCCCATTTGTGGGTGCGTTCGCGACGGAGGGCTGCCTTTTCTTCTTCGTTGAGCTCAGGTAGCGAGTCGAAGGCTTGTATGCGGGGGAAAAAATGGGCAAGGGACAGCGGGCTCAGGGAGAGATTACGGTGTACCTAATGGATCTTGGGCGACGAGCGCGCCCTTGCGGAAGACATCGACGTGGTCTTCCAGGCCTCGTTCCCTGGCGAACGCCTCGGCGTCGCGCAGGAGCTGCTCCCGGGGAATACCAGCAAGGGGGTTTGCGAGCACGGCGTCCTCATCGACGTCGACGGAGTGCTCGGCGGAGATGTCGCGCTTTTCGAGGGACTTGTGGTCGTCGGACGACATGGTGGGGGGCGCGGGGGGGATGGGGGAGCGGTGGAGGAGGGCAGGGGCGGCTGGGGTTTATATAGGCTGGCCAGTGCCAGTGGCAGGAGGAGGCGTATGAGGCAGATCTGCGACCCCCGGACCGCGGTGCGCACGCGACTCTCAGTTCTAAGTTTGTTGTGCGCCGCTTGGGCCATCGAAGCGCGTTGAACGTTGAACGCTGATCGCGCGTGCGTCCAAACCCCACGGCACATGCAGAACAATTAACCTCTGCTATTTTGGCAGACACGCGCATTGGTATTGAAAACCTGTCGCAAGCTTCCGTCTCGGTCAGCGTTCCTGCGCACTCTGAACAGCAGCGCGCCGGGGAGGTCACGTTCCAGCAAACCAGTGCAGCCTCAGACGGTTGCGGCTGCCGTCCCCGCCCTGGCCATATGGTCGTTTGGCATTCGCCATGCGCCAGGAACACCGAGCCCGGGCCCTCGCACAGAGGCGAGCAGCGCTGCACACGAGCACGCACGTCTTCAGGCGTCTTTATGTCTTTTGGCCACGGGCAGTGGCGGCGAAGTTCTCGTCGTGGGATCGGTGCAGCAAATTGAAAGATGGGCAGATGGAAAAGAGTCCGCGAGGTGGAGGCGATCGTCAGCCGGTTGACCAGCCGCCGGCAATCCAACCATCCTGTCAGTGTGGGTCCTTCTTGAGCTTGGGTTCGCCGACTTCCCCTGCTCCACAGTACTCCTCGTTCCTTGGCCTGGCGGCATGCAAAACCTAGAAGGCACCCACCGTTCCTTGGCCTGAAAGAAGGTGGGAAGAATGACAGCCTGAGCAGAGACGCGAAGGCGATTTCTACAAGTTTGCTGTAGAGCAGCGTCATTGAGTAGCACCCCACGCGCCCGAGGAACCAATACCAATCACATCCGATCTCCGCTCGGTCCTTCGCAAGCGCACCCCGTCTCGCTCGGCACGCACTCCCTCTTCCATATCACGGGCTGAAAACCATCGCGTCGGTAGCCGCCTGTAGCCGCTTGAAAGAAAAAACGCACCCCCCAGAAAGCAATACTCAACCCCACTCGTCATTCTCTTGTGTGGCACCCACCTCCCCCTGGGCCTGATCGCAGTATCCACCGTTGTTTTGAGTTTGATGGGGATCCGGAAACACCGGGAGGGCCCGTGGCCGGTCCCGGACCTGAAATCCCAATATGCTCGGAGGCCCCGGTGGTCTGAATGCCTGGCAAATATTGCACAGCATGCACGCGACTCCCGTGGGAAAACACGCGCACGGGACGCCACTCGATCCCATCTTCTCAATTCACGCCGATTCCAACTCACCAGGACTCACCACCTTCGAAATCAGGCTCGCATTTCTCCAATAATCTCATGTTCACCATCGACGCATCGACGCAAGAAAAAGAAACAGAGAGGCCCTGCATTTATTCAGAAAACGCCGTGCGGGCCCGCTCAAGCCTGGAGGACAAAAGCTGGGATTTACAAATGTGCCAATTTCTCGCGATTACGCGACGGCCCGTGTCCGTCTTCCACATTCTTGAGCAACGAGCTCGTCGGCCGCGCGCCCACGTACCTGGTCTCGCGAATCCACTGCTCAAGCGATACCGTGCCAGGGTGCACACTCTTGATCCACTCCATGTCCCGCTTGACGATATCGTCCCTCCACATTGCCCAGAACCCGCTAAAGTTCTCGCGAAACGTCGTCCCCCCGCTCAGCGCATTGGCAACGGGGATGTCTGGGTTCGTGAACGTGTCCCAGTACGCATCGAGCGTGAGCGGGACGTACGCCGCGGGCTGACCCGTGACGCGCGTGAACGTCTCGACGAGGTGCGGCCACGACACGATCTCGGACGCGACCTCCAGATCCTTCCCGCTCGTTTTCGCGCGGTTGTCGAAGATGTACCGCGCCCACCAGCCGAGGTCGGATAGGGCGATCATCGGGACGTGTCCATTTCCAATGGGCGCTGCGAATACCACCGTGCCGTCGGCTCTCTTGTTCACGGGCGCAAAAAGCTAAAAAAGCGTTGGAGGTCGTCATTAGATCGGCGATGGCCATTATTGACGTCGACGAGGTGACTTACGACATTGAGCATATCCATATACGGGCCAGTTGTCAGCACGCTCCAAGTCATGCCCGTCTCCTCGGACGGTTGCGCAGTCATCCACTCGGCAATACGGCCTTTGCCGTCATAGTGCCCGACTTTGTACTGGGGATCATAGTTACCTTTCTGTGAGTCAGAGTTGCGGACATCTGCATCAGTATCATCCAAGCGCGGGTCCCAGAGCGCGAGCGGGTGAGTACCTTGAGGGAATAGTCCAAGTTGCTCCACACATAATGCTTCACGGTCTTGACCTGCTTGGCGAGCTCAAAGATCCGAAGACCGGCGAACGTCTCCGCTTCCTCGCCCACGGTGAACCCATCTGTGTTCACGAACGCGCCGTAGACACCGTCCAGCGCGGCGAGCACCTCGTCGAAATTCAAAAAGGAACCTTCAGCGTTGTATCAATTATGATTATTTAGCTATAGGGTTGTTGTCATCATAGGAACACAAGAAATTAACGAACCTTTGAAAACCTCGATATCGGGATTATTCTGGAGGAGCGCTTTGACACGCTCGTGCGACGGATTACGCGTGAGCAGGCGCACGGCCCATGGCGACGGCGTGCCATCCTTGCTGGGCGCGACGAGGGCTTTGATAACCGCGAGACCTTGAGCGCCGGTGCCGCTGAACACGAGGATGATCTTCTTGTTCGAGGTAGGAGAAGTGGAAGCAGACATTGTTATTGTGAGTTTCGATTAGAGATAGGAGGGTTTGTGTGAGTGAGAGATACGCTGGTTGGAAAGCATCGTCTTTATATGGTGTGTGCATGCTAGAGGGGGAGTGGGAACGGTACGACGAGAGTAAGTACTGCGAGATTTCCCCAGAACCCGGAGCGGACTCGGCCATTGCTGACAAAACAGATACCAAGAGTCGTCCCAGGGGATGCCTCTCGGGTTCGTACACCGCATCCTCTGGTCAGCCAGTTTCTCACTTCATGTCAGCAGGCGGCGAGGCCTGCCTATCAAATAGATCGTGCAATCTGCATGATGTAGTAGGGACGCGGAGTCGCGGACGGAAAGTGCAGCTAGCGCTGAATGATCATTCATCTCGGTCTATGTTGGCCGCCGAAACACATACAAGGGCACCGACATATAGACTTGACGGTAAATCTGAGCGTGCGCGCGACACGGTCTATAGTATCCCCGAGACTAGAGGAGCATCAAGCAGCTTTTGGCACTAGCAAGTGTGTATAATCTACTACAAAGGCTGCATAAATACTACTTGGCAGCCGACATCGACAAAGCTACATGAAACTACTTAACCCTAGCCTCAAGCCTTTTTCTTCTTCGACGACTTGCGCTTCCTCGCCTTCCCGTCCTCACTCCCAGCATCCTCCACCCCACTCCCACTCCCATCAGCGCCGATCTCGCTCGCCACCGCGTCTAGCACCGAGGGAGGGGAGGGCTCGGCGGTGAGAATTGTCGGGGCCATGGGATCAGAGGTAGCAGGGGAAGAGGGCGTGATCTTGATCGTGGGTGTTGGCAGGCTGGGCGCTTTTTTGCTCTCCTCGACTTGCTTCTTCTCCTCATCCGTCGTCCACGCCCACGCATGCCCCAGCTCACCCCTCGTAATCCCGGTTACCACAAACGACAGAATGCACGCGGGGCTAATATTAGTGTCCACAGACACGACGAGGAGTCATTATCAGTAGACTGGGAGAAAATAATATATACGGGGGGCACTGACCTGAGGTACAAAAGCGCCGGCTGGGCTTTCTGGAAAAAGTGCATGACGAACATGGTTGTCGCGAGTCCCATAACGTATGCGGACATGGCCGCGTTAAAGTACGGCTTGTCAAAGGATTTTGAGCGGCGTCCTTGGGCGAAGTGGCGATTCTGGTCGTATCGCAATGCAAATACGATAAACAAGCCTAATGTGTTGAGTTAGTGATGGGACACATGTGCAAGGAAATCGGGGGTGGCGTGCCTGGTATGACGATGTCGCCGAGCCCGAGCAATGTCTCGCGCGAGGCGGTGGCAGCAAAGAAGGATTTGGGCCACACGAGCTTGATCGGCGCGTCGAAGCTTGTGGCAACTTTGACCATCTAACGCCAGACTCAATAGTTAGTCAACGTTTCTAGATAACACGAGAGCAGATGGGTGCTTACAACATTCGTTCCAAAGACCCACCAGATGTCATAAAAGAATAGACCAGCAAGTAGAATTGTCCCAGTTTTGAACGAGTCAAGCTTGAGGATGCCAAACGCGTTGTGGGCGAATGAGAGTGCAAGGATGTTACTCAATAATGCAGGCTTGGTGCTGGTGGTAGAGGCGAAGTAAAGAATAGAAGGGATGGCGGATGGCAGGGAGAGAAGCAGAGAAGGGAGGGGGAGAGGCATGTAAAAGCATTCTAGAATAAATGTCGAATGATAAGCTACGCTGTTGGCGGGCTATGCGTAGAACGGATTACCTCGTGTGCCCTCGAGCACAAGCAATTTATATTTTGGAAAGCTATTCCAGAGGGATGGCCCCATGAGGTATTTTAGCAGCGAGGTAGAGGACTAGAACAGCGCCCAGAGTCAATTCCACAGTCAAGAATCCAGAGATCGATAGCAGCGTACTCTCCAGACAGTCGCAACACCCATAAAGGCAAAATAAATTCCAAAGAGCCAATTGATCCATTCTTTACTCAGGTATTTGAACGCGAGGTAAATTCCGCCAAGCGTGACCGAGCCCAGGACGGGAAATAGGTATGCCTCGCTCGAAGATATCGTCTCTGCTAGCTCATCCTCGTCGTCCGAGTCATCTGCCGGTAAGCTTGAAGCGCGAGTGGACTTTGCTTTCGGTGGGTTCTGTGAATAGATGTACAAAGGCGTTACAGGGCGATAATCCAAACTCGATGATTAGAGAAACACTAACAGGAAGCGCCGAGTATGCCCCAGTGTAGATCGAAAAGGTGGCAAGAGAGAGGAGGCCTGCATACGAGACAAAGTGGCCCCACAGGACTTCAGAGTCGTTTCCCATCGCAAACTGTGGTCGCCCCGAGCGATATAATCGAGTGCGAGATGGTGGTGAGTTTCAGCTCGACGTGTCACTGTTTGGCCTTGTTGACGTGTCTGAGATACTTATTGCTTGGACGCGTCGACTCACAATATAATTATTATTGCTCTCCCACTTAATCACCACCACCATGTGGCCTGAAAAAGTTCTCCGCCAGTTTGCCACCATTCCCCAGAGTTCATCCGAGAGCGACTATCAGGGGCCGTACAACAAACTCCTCTACACTCTCTTCTTCGCCGATTCCGACTTCGTCGCTGTCTTCCGGATCCCCACAAGTTACGATTTCATTGCCATGTTCGAGATTTGGCCGGTCAACAGACCCGTCTTCATTCTGGAACTGAAGCCTCTGAGTCACCTTACTGTCCCATCCAAACCTCGGGCTGCAGACAAGCAGATCAGAACGCGCCTCAGCGATCAGGTTTGTAGGTGAACCTAGTCATTGGATACGGGTATCCGCTCAGCACGCGCAACATATACTCTCAGTAACCTGCCCTATTGATACACTATTACGTTAGCGCTCTGGGGACCAGGTCATGCTTCTACACCCTCGACACAACAGACGACAATGCAGAGGTCGCCCCCACCGCTATTCTGCGCTACCCAACTAGAATGAACTATACTGCACCTGGGGTCGCTGGGCAGTTGATATCTTGGAGCCTGCTGGAGAGCGACGATTCCCCAAGATGTTCCAGGCAACCAAGGGCAAGTGCGCTGCTCTTGACGGTTAGGCGACACCCCAACTCAGCAAGAGAGCATTGTAAAAAGGTGAGATGTTTAGCAACCCATGAAAGGATTTAAATGCAAGTGGACTTCAATGTATAGCTTCGTGCTTTTGGAATACTTTCTTGCATTACCTCAGGCTAGCCAGTGCCTTGTCGCATCTATAACGTGTTAACTATCGAGATTTGAAGCCCCCAAGGTCTCCAACGGAACATTGTGGCAAATACGTCCTGGTCGTTGTGCCCCCAATTGCCACACTACATGGATCCGTCGTCACCGATTTGGATCGGATGGAGCGTGACACCTACAAATCACCAGATATCATCACAGATAGCGTGGACTTGATATCAGCAGGTGGCGCAATACGGCGATGGCCGTGCATCAACCATTGAATCTGCCTGCTTTATCAGGACACGACTGTCGCGCGCAGCATCCACGTGCTCCTATAGATGACCACCCCAGGTTGTGGAAACTCCAAGCATTCCATCGCTTCACCTCCTTTCGCTTTTGTGAAGTGGTGGATGCGATTATGGGCCATATTAACGCGTCTACAATCGTCAGTGCGAAGTTATCTCACCTTAACCTTGTTCGCGCTCATATGATCTCTGCGTTTATTTCATTCAATTAGACTCTGCAACATCCCTCTCGTGGCATCCACGATCTCCGCGCTCGGAGTACCGAGCCCGTGGGCTTGTCCGGCCACATGATCCCAGTGCCCACCAGATTCCGCTCGGCGCTCTGAGCTCAACAACGCGAGGGCCCAGTCCTCCGCAGACAACGCCGCAAACGCTTATTGCTTAGAGTACGTCAAGTGGGGAATTTCATTCTTAATTTATAAATCGCGGTGAGCTGCTGCTTCGTCCTTCTATCCTGAAGCAACACCCCCATGACCTGCGCTACAATAGGCTGCAATGTGCAGATTCGTGAACCCCGTCGTCGGACTCGATACTCATATTGTCAATAAGTATTGTTCGCGGCAGCCACCAGCCTTGAAGCTCGAAAATCGAGGCTTTCTGTCTTGCGACGATCAAACACAACACATTTTGCTTGACAAGATCCCGCTTTCTTTGTTCTGCTTCACCGTATATCAGGATCTTGACGTTCAATATGCGCGAATACCTGGGTACTACTCATAGAGGTGTGGCGAACTCGCGTTATCCTGTGCTATAGGATCTAGGATCTCTCGCCGCTGAAACAAGCAGCACATCGATCCACCCAAGCACCTCAACTGCACCCCAGCGATGAGACTTTTCAGGATCTTGCTTCATTGCCGCGGTCTTTAGGTAGAAACGCGACGCACCTCCCCGGAATACCATCGCATCTCGCTCGCGAACTGCCAGACGGCGTTCCCCTTCTCAATAGCAAATAGCGTGAATCCGGAAACACAAGTTCAAGGCGATGCCATCGAAGCCTCAGGCTAATTACGACCCCAGTATTCTGACACTCGGTCCTCGGACAGCGATATTGACGCCGTTTTTCCCGTGAATCGTGACTCGTGACTCGAAGTTGGGCTCCACCACCAACTCCACCAATACTGCAGTCTGCGGGTGGCAGATCTTAGGCGACTTTATGGATCACCGGTCATGGTATGCACGGCCGTCAGCTCCCCTCAAAGCTCTTCAAGCGCCGGTGTGGGATACGCTGCTGAGAAGGACCCGATGACTGGAATTGAGCGGTGCACACATATCCCCTTGTCCACCCAATCCATGACATCGCGCCAGAATTAAGCTTATTTTCCACCAGATCCCATCGCTGTAGCGTTGCAGAGGCGCGTCCAACTAACGGTTAAGGTGCAAGCCACCCGCGAGCAGCTGCCGCAATCCATGCTCTGCCCGCGCAGCATGGGCTACACGTGTATACTTGGCAGATTGCAGGGTTTGAGCCTTCGAGCCTTCGGACATGACACGGATCGAATATCGCTGCATGGGAATAGTTCTGTTATACAAATGGCATTCGAAAAAAATAGGAAATTATATAGTACATAGTTAAGTAGTAGTTGCGCATGGAAGTTTTTCAAGGCCGTACAAACCCAACAATAAGACCGGGTGGACATCATAGAAAGGGGGGGAATAGATCATATGCTGAGCCCGAACAGAGGATCGACTCTCGCTATTTGGAAGTAAGAGATGCCCCGTGCGGCCCAGCCGGAGACATCGACGGCCTATTGCTTCATCGCTTTTCGACCCCGAGGCAGACGGAGCAATTTACATATAACGATAGCCTGGGGCGGCGTACGACACGGACTGTCGACGATGACGATGGCTGCCATGGCTGCCGTACCCGCCGCCGTACGAGGCTGAGCTGACGACGAGGGGCGGCGATGCTCCTGCGTACGTCGGGCTCGCGTACGTGGGCGAGTATCCGCCTGCGCTGTACGGCGTTGTCGCAGGATACGGCGAGTACGGATCGGGCGTGTAGGCGGGACTGGCGTAACCGACTGCCGCTGGAATCGTGAGCGCGCTCGATGTGGATCGTGGTGGGGCAGCGATGGCGAGTGCAGTCGATCCGTTGTATGATTGTGCGGGCATCAGGGAACCGTATGCGCCGCTGGAGCGGCGGCGACGGTGATGCGAGTGGTGCTGGTGCTGGTGCTGGTGTCCGTAGTTCAGATCGTCATCGTCAAAGTAACCGAGGCCGCCATCTCGTGCGCGGCGCGACACGGTATCGTAGGCGTCGTAAGATGACATGCCGTTTCTCTCATATTTCTAGAAATATGAAAGGACGTTTAGGAAAGTGAGAGCTAAGATGGGGTGCAACTTCACGTACATGGCGATAGATACGTTCTGCGGTAGCGGCGGCGACTTCAGAAGCTTCGCGCCTGCCATACTTGTCACGGGGGCGGTTGCAATACGACCAGAGCTTCGTAGCTATCATGAAGTGAATTTAGCAAACTGCAAAAATCAGATCACGAGATAATTGAGGGCTTACCTTCACCGATTGCCAATCCAACGAGAGCCTCGCGTTCGCGTTCACGATCGTCCATGAGGGGAGACCGGTAGACGGCATGATGATGTTCCCAGAGTCGTACGGCCTCGTATCCGGCAGCTGCGCCAAGCTCGGTAGGAAGAAGTTGAGTGATGTCGACCTGCGAATATAGGACGTTAAGTACAAAGAATAATACAAGGTCTTGTGGTTAAGCACGCACCATGCCACCGTAGACGCGCTTATGCCAGTGCCTTGCTTCGTCGCGGCTGACACCGCCGCCTCCAACGATGCTCTTGACGCGGCCCCAAACCCAGTCGAAAATATTATTGTCGGCAGGGCCGGGGGAGCCGCCGCCGCGCATCATGCTACGTCGAGCGTCGAGGTCGTCGTAGCTGCCACCGTAAGCGTGCGCGCGGTAGTAATCCGAGCCGGTCCAGGAAGGCTGTGGTCGGTAGGTGGGGGACGGGGGCTGGACGAGCTGGTAGGAGGATGTGCCGTAGTTGGGTTGTTGCTGGTAGTACTGGTAGTATGCCATGGTGCGTGAGAGGGGCAGGGGCAGGGGGAGGAGTAGTAGGGACAGGAGAAGAGCGGCTGCTTCTTTATAGGGAGATGAGGAGGAGACTGTGGAGAAGCAGCCCACCCATCTCGGTGTACTCGTAAGCATAGCAAAAGCGTGCACTAATTGCGGGGTGCATGAAGTCATCGGATTAGGTAAGCACACTACGCCGTAGTTGGTTGTTTGTTTGTGCGCTCACCTCGTCATGCCGCACCACCCCCAGCGCCGCGTCGGCGTGGGCCTGTACACCGCCATGCGCCAGCGCCATCAAATGATAGGCTATTGGACAACGGTGCTCATCGTTGTGCCGCTGTGGGCAGCCGTTTGCGCGACGAGAGCCTCGAGAGGAGCCGGCGAGCGGAAAGCACAGCGCCGGTCCAGGATAAGCTGAGCCGCCTCGTGGCCCTTCATTTTCCCCACCTTCCCTGTTATCCGCCTCGAGCAGCGCAACGTGTATGTCCCGATCGCGCAACATCAGGGAAGCATCCCTGCTCCTATATGAGCACTATACCATCCGTGGCCAGACGCAGCGTCTCATAGAAACGCTCGAACCAGCCGCTCGTCCAGTGACCGGTTTTGATCAAGAAGGCCCGCGTTCCGCAAGTGCAGCTGCCCTTCTCCATTAGGTCCCCGTTGGTATTCCGCGCTTTTTTGCGAATCTGGCATCGTAGCGTAGGGTTCTCGCACCCGCCAAGAACACATTCCTTTCGTGGAAATGAGGAGAACGCGCGCGTGTTGAAGCTGGTTCCAGGCCCAGGTGTCCATCCTCAGCTGAGGTACGATGGCCAAACGGGTGCAAGACAGTGAGTCAATCGATCCTGCTCTTGAAAAGCCGCCCGGGCACGTGGAAAGCGGATAGGTATTGGGAGAGTACGGCTAGCCGCCAGACGCCGAGTAATGAGTTCCAAACGTGTCGAGTTTCCTTTTTCTTGAATATCACACTTCCAGTCGGTGGAGCACTCACTCACCCCAGAAAGAGGTCCACAAAGGCTTTGGCGGGCGAAGAATGGGGTTAACCATGGTGCCAGAACGCATGCCGTACAGCGATTGTGAGATGGAGAAGGAGACGCCATCAAATACACCGACGCGTAGCGACACGGAGTGCTATCCATAGCATAATGCAGTCTTTCCGCCCATTATCTCAGGGACCTGTGGAATCCTTTGGTAGCTTTTTGCATATTCACCTCGATTAGATACCAAGCAGCGCGCGCTTAATATCTACCCGCGAGCGGATTTCCACTCAGTGCTAGATATATAGGTCTTAGACCTGTCTCAAATGGTTCAGCCGAGAATACCAACGTCCTCGAAATATTAATTAAAGACATGCCTAGCTTACGTCTCCGACAACACGGTGTGTGATTGGTCCCATCGGTCTCCCGGATATCACATACAACGCTTCAAAGAATGTATGAGAGGCAGAAAAAGGCAGCATGCACGTCAAATCCTCTTCGATAACTGTTGGACGATCCACTGCGGTCGACCCAGGCCAAGACGATTCTGCCGCGTTTGGGAGGGCCTGGCCTGAGCCCAGCGTATCCCACTGAGGAAAACAGGTGATCATATGCCGGATGTGCAAAGCATCTTTGTTCCTGCTGCGCGTGCAAATTCGCTACGCGTCGCGACCAACATCGAGTGCCCGCGCGTGCCGTTCGAGCACATCCGTGATCGCCAGGCACTCAGTGCCTCGAAAGACATGGACACGTGGGGGTGGTGAAAATTGAAGGTCATCAGAGGTCATCGTCGGAAACTCGGACTCTCGGACTCTCTGATACGAAGGCGGCTTGCTTTGGAACCAGTTTCTAGGCTCCGGCCGTAGCGGTCGACACATCTCTTTCTGTTCATCCAAAAGTCATAACGTCGATTAGAATAGACGGACACGAGGCGCGGTTGCATATGTCCCAACGCGTAGAGTTGTGTCCTTGAAGGCAGTGCTGTCCAAGGGCGGAGAGAGCTGGCCCTGCATCGTAGAAAGAATGATATTCGACAACGGCTGTGCGAACCAGGGAAGCGTAGTGTTCGCACATTCTTTCTGCCCGGGTCGATGTGAAACCAGGCTTCTAAGATGAAGTCAAGGAAATTCACGTTTGCGAAAACGAGCGGTATCATTGGCGAAACGACAATAAGGAACCACAAGCGCCAGAGCCCGAAGAGGCACCGGAGCGCGCAGTCTCGGTGTGCACTCGCCGGCTATTCCCTCCGATGCCGGGAACCATTGTCCCTCAACTGAATAAAACACGATGGCCGCTCTGAGAACGTAATAGGCGCTGGACGTGCAGCATAGCTTGTGATCCTAATGCCTGAGTAACCGCCATGGAGTTCGTAGTCAGCTCAAGGTTTAAGCTCCAAGGACGACGTTTCAATAGTAGCCCATGGCGGTGTTCGATAAAACACAGCTGCAAGGTACGCATCGCAGGTGGGAGCAGGCGCATCTTTCGACGGGAAAGGTTCAGCTTTGCTCTTGGATTGGTGGTGGCGCTGGGAGGATTTTCGGTGTCTGTGGAAGGCCAAGTGTAATATTGATATAGCGTTGGTGGCCCTTTGAGCTTCAAAGTCAACGGTGACAGGTATTCGGATTTTGGTTGCCGTGCCGTCCAATAAGTATGTGGCAAATTCAGAAAGTGCGAAAGTGCAAGTTTGGAGGTAGGGCTTTCATGCCCGGTGAGTATAGATAGCCAAACTCGTTGCACGAAAACGTAATATGTACGCCAGAGAGTCGAGCTGAGCGAGAGCCTGCGAGAGTCTGATTGTCGCGGTGGTGGAGGTGGAAACAAAGAGTATGGTCTTGAGGCGCGTGCCGGAACCAATCACCTTCATCTGACCTTCATGTGCAAGGTGGCCTAAGTCAAGAGCAGTTCTCGCAACTCTCGCATTCCAGCGCTAGCTCTTACTCTGGGGAAAGAGAATCTTATAGTTCGGCGCCTGAGAAACATGGCCAATTCCGAGACTTATGGTGGTACGATGCTCGCAAGGGATACACGCCGGACATGCTCATAGCACCAGCTCTGAATTGCCAGAATACTCGACCTTTGCCAGCGCGACCTTTGACGTGAACGACTATGCGAATGCCGTCCTGGCAGGGGAGCCCTATCCGCCTCCCCCGCAATCTTCATCAAAGACGAAAAGCGCCAAGGGAACGAGTGCGAAGTCTGAGATAGGGAAGGAGGATATCTCGATGGCCGTGTCGAAGCTTGACTATGGGATTGACGACGTGGCAAAGCAACTAAGAGCTGTGGTGCGTGGTAATTTTGGCTTCCTCTGGGTCATATAGAGAGTGGAGGGGCCTGATGTGATGGATGGGGGGACCTATAGATCGTAACGCATCATGAGGCGCTGTTAAACCAAGTCTCCAATGTTCATGAGATGGAAGGTTCGTTGCAGTCTATATCTCAAGGCTTGAGCGAGGTCAACGCGTCTGTTGAAAAGTGCGGCTCCTTCCTTTGGATGCAAGCCGTATTTCCTGAATATCTCCTTCCGCTGCAGGTTGCGCATGAAGATACACGTCCCCTACCAAAGCCTATCCAGCAATGTAGCACGACTAAAGCGGCTCCAGCTCGCGTCCGATCTCCTTCGCAGGACATCTCGGTTTGTCATTGTCGCGCGCCGGCTTGAATTCCAGATGTCTGAACTGGACAAGACGAACGGAACCACATCTGGAACCCCAAAAGATCAGCCTGCAAGTGGGAACACGATGTCTACAAGTGCAGGTGACGAGACTCCCATATTTGGTGCCGAGGGAGATAGAGAGAAGGTCCTCTCCAAAGCCGCGTTAAGCATCGCGGAGCTCGGTCGGTTGCCCTCTGGAATCTTGGAAACGTCGAGCCTAGTTTATCTATATTGGCATTTCGACAGTGTCCCTCTTTTCTCCGACTCCGGAGCCCAATGACCCCCTCGCGGCTGACTCAATTTCTCTGAAATCTGTGCACGCCCTCGCACGACATATGTCGGCAGTTGAAGCCGCCAGAGTGAAGGTCACCGAAGAAATGGAATCTATGGTGCTCTCTGGCCTGACCGATCTGGTTTGCTCCTTCATCGTCTCCTTTGCCTTACTTGCTTACACCTTCCCTCTCGATGGAATAATCCAGAATCCCTCGGTATTGGCATCCTCTCTCCAAACAGCATTCAACTTGCGCGTGCTGCCCGAGCTTGTGCAATCGCTGCTCAAAGGCCTCACCGACGCCGTCGAAGCCCGAATTCGGCTGGCCTTTGACGTTGCCCGCTTATCAAAGGAGCTGGGCGTCAAAAGTGATCAATCGCCCTACATTCTCATGACAATCCATTCGGCTGAGCTCCACTCGGCATATAGAGCCTGCCTCTCCCACCCCTGGATTGGTCTACAAGTCTCGCGTCCGAACGGAGCCGACCAATATCACTGCTCCGCAGTGGACATCTGCATTGTGGACTAGACTTGAGGGACTGATAGAAGAGATGGCGGGCTGCTGCGTAAAGGTGTAGCATGATTCCAAGTCTGTCTGTGTATAGCTCTTACAAGTCTCTCGCGGCTCAAGGTCTACACTTTGGAGAAAGTACTGAAACTGAAGAAGGATGCCGCAACACAGACGCCATTTCTGGACGAAGCTATGAAGGTGGTCACGCTTGCTCTTGTGTTCGAAATATTGCACGCCACTGAGTGTGCCTGATGTGGGCATAGCTGCTAGAGGGCAAACCAAGCTCGATGTTTTGGACCACGCTCGCAAGGTCGCTAGATAAACAGTCCCGTGAAGCGGCCAAAGGTAGGACTCGCGCTATTCTCCCTTAGCTTGTGTCGCTTATTTTGTTCGTACTCGGAGGGTCTACATTTTTCCAACAAACGCTGAGCAGTGGATATCCACGCCTTTTGCGACTTTTTCACGATTTCTTTGGCAAGATTGCGGTCCAAACGGATACTACTTATAATGCCAGCTACCAGAGGCGAGTACTCACCCTTTCGCATACCCCTATACCTCTACTAACTGCCGGACATCTGCGCCAGCCCAGAAACTGTGATCGTACTGCGAGCGTTTGCGAGTTTCGAATCGCTCTACCTGTCTCGTTCCTCGAACCGTATGAACGAGATCGTTGCTCAAGCTGTTGCAGGCGGTGCTCGCTCGCCGCCAGGAGCTAGCGAGGGAATTAATATTGCGCGAACGATTGTCAACGAGCTGGATTCAGCCCGGTTCGATCCTCTGTTGGTGCGGAGTGTCGCCAAGCATGCCGTGACAGCTCTCGAGATGCTCGTGACCCGTATCGACGCGCTAGTAAGCTTTCGCATTCATCAGATACCTTGATATGTGACCTTGATTGCTCAATATTGTAAATCTAGGTTATCCGAGATCGATCAGCGACGTCCTTTACCGGACCCACGGCAGCACCTCAACAAACGCTCAACGCACAGTTGGTGACAACATTGTACCAATGTTGGCATCGCCTCGGGCAGCTGGATCGAGAATATGACAAGAGCGTGATTTCCATTCTCCAGCCTGCCATAAATGTAAGCTTTAATTCCACACTCGCCCATAAAATTTATCCCTTTCTGAGCCCACCTTTGTTATTTCACTAGAATATCCAGCGGGCATACGAGCGTGTTTGCGACCCCCTCCTATCTGCCATTCGCCGAGAGGTAGGATCGATTTTACCGAAACTGCATCGGGTCGACCTGGGGAAGCCATTTGAGCCCACGGGCGAGCTGTCCGGCACGAGTGCCTATATGAAGGAACTCGTTGAGAAACTTTCGTTTATCCGAACACAAATTCTTGGACAGTATAATGTAGGCGAACTTGGTAAAGAATGGTGCGTCCTGCCCCGTCATGCACATCCGCCCACTGCAAATCTTATGATTTTTTTTTGGGCCCCGCCAATTGACAGGGTGAATACGATCGTCAAGTACACCATCAAGTCGTTCATACTACACGCGTCCATCGCCAAACCACTAGGCGAGAGTGGCAAACTTCAGCTAACGACAGACATGACCGACCTCGAGTTCGCCATCAATGCGTTTATGATGGACAGCTCGGCCCAAAGCAAGCGCACCTCGATGCTGGAGTTTGTGGGCGATGATTATCGTGTATTGCGCGCTCTCCGGTACGTTGGTTAGTCTTGACGTGTGACGCGCGGCTCAGTCGATTTTCGTGTGGCAGCCCGCTGCTTTTCTTGGAAAATTCGCGGCTTGCTTCGCCGGAATATACTGTTGGTCTGCAACCACTGATAATTCTCCACCACATCCTGGTACGCTCCCCGATTAGCCTTCCGCACACTCTACACGGCTGGAGTGAGGCGGAGTACGTGCGGTGGATCAACGAGCATCAAGAGAGCGAGGCGTGGACGTTAGTAGAGAGGTGTCTGACGCTGTGGGAGAATGAACAGACTCCAGAAAACAGGAAGGAAGGGGAGGAGTATGTTGAGCTGGCCAGGACTGTATTGAAGACCGCGAGAAAAAGATGAGCGCCCGAATAAATCCGAAGCCTTTGGGTCCGAGGACCGAGCCCGAGCAAAATCCGAGTCCGAGTCAGAGGCGTATGTAAATTGCGGCCAGCGTTCAAATTCCCTCGCTGCCACCATGTCCATGATTGCCAACGTCGCACTCAGATCGCGCGCGTCGCGCGCCTCGGCATTCGTCCCGCTCAGGACGTTGTCTTCGACGGCGCGAAGGCTCGCGCCGCCACCGCCGCCTGGTGGTGGAGAAAGCTCGCGCCCACCACGACCCATCGCGGACTCCACCTCCGCGCTGGATTACAAGTACCAGCAGCACAATATCCGCCCACCCCCGCCCCTCCCGGCCACCGACGGCCCACGAGTGCGCAGCGCAGAGGAGGCTGTCACCAATATCTTGTATAATACCCCACCTCCCAGCACCGAGCCGTATAAAAAGTAAGTTGAGGTACTGTTATGCTGGTTCAAATTTTAAAATCTCCCAAGCTCATTTGTATTTTTTCCCCCCTTCGCCCGCAGACATATCCTGAATTGTCTTGTACAAAATGAACCTGGTGTGCTCTCGCGTGTATCGGGAATTTTGGCCGGGCGCGGGTTCAATATCGATTCGCTTGTCGTGTGCCGCACTGAGATTCGTGATCTGAGTCGCATGAGCATTGTCCTTCGCGGACAAGATGGCGTTATTGAGCAGGCTAGGCGGCAACTCGAGGATTTGGTACGACGATGCGTTTTATGATTCAGAAAACACAAGTTAACTCGAGTAATTTTTTTTGGTACGCGATAGGTTCCTGTATGGGCCGTCCTCGACTATACAAATACGTCAACTATTTCGCGCGAGCTGTTGCTGGTCAAGGTGTCGATCCTTGGCCCGGAATACCTCGACGACCAACTCGTCGGCGGACCTTCCCTCACGCCGCGCCGCCATAGTGTGCCCGGGAGCTCCGAGCTCGTAGAAAAGGAAGTCGCGCTCGCGCAGTCTTTTGAGCAGAGTGGGACATCCGCGCAAGCCCCACCAGCCGCCCCGCTTACTCCGTCCGAGCTCCTGCGACTCAAGCACCAGCATTTGGCTGCCATACAGACTCTTGCCCATCAGTTCTCTGCCCATATCGTAGACGTCAGTGAGCATAGTGTTATTGTGGAGATGACGGGCAAGTCGCCTAGGGTAGAGGCGTTCCTCAGCCTGTTGAAGCCGTTTGGCGTGCTCGAGTCGGCAAGGACAGGTAAGTTTGAGTTGTGCGCTTGAATCTTGCCATGCGTGGCTAACCATTCACTTGCGGCAGGTACCATGGTCATGCCTCGCACGCCCATCAGCCGTCCTGTTGAGCGAGACGACCAAATTGTGGGAGACTATGTGCCGGTCGATGCGAGCTTGCTCCCTCCTGGCTAATGTTTCTACCCTGTGATTTTCTGCGCTTCGTTGCCCATAAAATTGTATTGCCTGCCTTGTTCCTTTATCAGAGGCTCGGACATGTTTATGTTATGGACTATACCACAACTATCAGCTGGGAATCCCCTCAACATATAGGCTCCTGCAAACAGTCTATGACCGCAGACGCAAGGATCTAGCAGGCAACCTTGGGCTAATGCGATCTGCCTGAGGGGGATTGGTCGAATGACCGCTACCTGTGCCGCCGTGCACTCTGACTTGAATTCATCGCATCTCATAGTTCTCTACGCTAACATCGGATGCCCATATCCTGCAAATCATAAGTACGTCTGTTTTTTTGGCTTGGACGAAAACAGCGGAGATATCAAAAAGACCGACACCAAGAAACAGGCTACGTGGCTGTACATCACGTGACTATTGATTTTGACGTGTCGAGGTCCGCTTGGAACCCCGCTCTGAGACCAATATTGCGTCCGATTCTGATGCTGCGCTTTTTCCCTCAGTCGAACCGCCATCTGCCTACTTTCGCCCCCGCACGCGCAAGTCACGTACCAGCCACCTCGCCTCGTTCGACCACCACTTCAACCGAGCTCAACAGCATGAGCACCAGCAACAGCTTCAACAAGAACAAGAACAGCTACAATCTCAACAACATGGACAACCACAGCTTCAACGATAACTGCTACAACGACAACAACTGCTTCAACGACAACAACTGCTTCAACGATAACAACTGCTTCAACAACAGCAACTGCTACAATATCAACAGCATGGGCAACTACAGCTTCAATAACAACAACACCTACAACAGCAAGAGGCTCGCGGTGCCACCGAATATCCAGCGCGTCCGCTCGCTCGCGCAGAGGCACGAGGCTCTCAAAGCCAACCAACGTCGCCCCTCTCGCCCCTCCAGCACTGCCCTCCTCTCTGCTTCCTTGCTTATTATCTGGCTTCTCTATACGACGATCGCCGCATGGTGGCCGTCGCCCTCTCAAGTTTCTGTCATGCCGGTAGGTCACGCCATCGCGTTTCACCCATTTCCTGTACTCTCACCGTCGTCGCCGCTGATTCGCTGCTTGTAGAATTACGCAAACAGATCCGCGGTGATGCACAGCGGGGACATCGCTCTCAAGGACGAATCGGATGCTACCGCGGGCTCGGGCGTGATCGGTGTGACGGAAAAATCTGCTACTACTTATAGCTTTACATCGGTGAGGTCTTTCATTTTATGTACCCGCGACCGCGATTTCTGATATACCTTGTCCCCTTCGTTTCTCCCCTGTAGGAACAAGTGTATCTGGGCGAGACTTGCATGGTGCGCGACATCTTCCTTTGCTCGCGAAATCTTCCGGCTAACAACGTTGCTTTGTAGGACTCGCCTTTAAAGGTCGCGTTGGGTGTTGATGAAGGCGGATATTTGGATGTTAACGTTTCCGCGATCTCTGTCAATGGGGAGCCGAGCGAGATCGAGCTTCCTGCGCACGAGATCTTGGTACGCGTACATTCCGTTCATCTCACCAATTTACCTAACCATGCTTCCTCTATAGTGCTATAGCGCTTCGGTATCCGGTGCCGTCATAGAGAATCAAAAGGTCGCCAACGACGTCTTCCCTTATAAGCTCTGGGAAAAGCTGATGGTTAGTGGCTTGCCATGAATTAAGTCCCCCGCCGCTATAAGCTTACGTATTCCCTGGAATGTAGCAACAGCATCTCGATATGCGCCACATGAGAGAAAATAAGAGTGTAAAGGTTGGTCTATTATTTGCCAGCATAGTTTGCCGAAATCTTATTTCCCATCGTCTTCACCCATATTTAGGAGTGCAATGTAGGCAGACAATAGAAACCATCACGTACCGTGTGCATTACTTACATCCTATTGCTTGATAGGGGCCAACTATTGAGGTAGTCTTTCGAGAAGACATCACCGGCAAAATCGGCGTCGGACTCGAGTTTCCCCATGATCATCTTCCTTCGGATACGATATTGCTGACAACCGGCAGCACCTTAGTATGATTTTCCAGCCTATTTGAGTCTCCCCGATACTCATTGTGCTACCCTAGTGCCACTCCTTCGTGTTTCAAGGCTCGAGCGACGGCATTAAGCAGGGTGTTGTGGAAGATACATTTCGCGCTATGATGGTAAGTAGTTTGTCTTTATTTGCCGTCACTCTCAGATTCTGACCTTGTGCGACCTCTTGTAGGGGTGGACCGCTCTTCCGGAGGCGCCGCCCGTGCACATTCCAAGTCCAGTATGTCTTGCTACTTCGGTCACCATGACCGAATTGCTTATCTATTTACCACCCTAGGCGTGTCACCGCGCGAGTCCGACGACTCCAGATGACCTTCACTGGAGCGCTCAGCACGCCAAAGAGGAGGTTTGTTCAGTTTGTAGTTTAACAATTTGCATCCCCTTGATTGACGCAACCACAATAGGTTCCTCCGCTCACCGTCGTCTCGTTTGCGGTATTGAACAGCTTCGCTGGCCTTACTGGTAGTATCATGCTCTTCGTTGCTCTCCTTCGCGTTTTCCTCTGGAAACCAAGCCAGCTTCCGGTGGGTCAGGATGAAGACGCTATCGACCGCGACGAGGAATGGAGGATCCAGCGAAGATTTGAGAAGAGCAAGGCCGTTGAGGAACTTGAAGAGCTGTTCGCACCAGAGTCCCAAGGCGGAGAAGGTCCCGTCAACGTACAGGCGCAAGTTATGGAGGAGCTCGGCGAGATGGAAGCGGCGGATATCACCATGGCTATTGGGCTTTCCCTCGGACACATCTCTTTGCAATATGATGGGCAGCCCATTGCGTCGTCCTCAAACACTCCGGTCAAAGTCACACCATCCCTCGCTAGCCGTTTCTGTCAAGAATCCTTCCCAGAGAAACTCGACTCCGCTCCGGAGTGCTTCAGCACACCGGCGCCGGCGACTCGGCGCGCACGCATTCCTGTGTTCACGGATTCCGAGGTCAATAGCAACACCAATATCTTCGTGGCCTCTCCCGCTGCTCCCTCTCCCGCCCGCTCGGTCCTGTTTTCTTTAAAGTCGAACGAGGAGTCTCCTGCGAGGCGCAACACCAGTGCACCCAGAGTCTCCCCCCCTCGCCCTCTTCCCGTGATCCCAATCTTGGCGAATCCCCCCAGACCCACGCCGAGGTCATTCGTCAAGCTCAGGCGTTTTGCTGTGTTCGTCGACCCCCCGCGTGAAGAGAAGGCCGTTTCCGTCGAGCGAGGACAAGGCGCGCCTGCCAAGAATGCGCAGCAAGTTGGCCAAGGAAAGGAGAACATGTACCCAAAGCAGACGCGCGGAATGGGATCTGGACAAGGAGTGAGTGGCAAGGCACCGGTGCCTCTCTCGGAGCGCCCCGTCAATATCCCGGTACCTGAGGTAGCGCGCGTTGGAGTGTTTGTTCAAGAGTCTGCAAAACCTGTCAGTGTCAAGGAAGGATCCGCATCTGGCCGTCCCGCACCCGTCCTTCTGGCCCCTGGGAAGCTCGCGACCGTCGACGAAGAGGAGGATCTAGAGGATACCGTGGCCACCGTTCCGGTCAAGGTTCGCCAGGTGTTGGCGAAGAAGGACACCAACCTGTTGATTGTCAAGACATCGTCTGCTACCCGCACGTCCTCCCGCAAGCCTCGCGGCCACCAGCACAAGCGAGTCCAGGCCAAGATGAGTCTTGCTTCGCCATCTACCCCCGTCCGCGGCGTGTCTCGTCGCAAGGTTGTACGCAAAATCAAGGGCAGCTACGTTCTCTCGTCGCCCGCGTTTCACTTCCGGTAATCGATAGTCCGTCCCCTCGCCGTACGGCCCAGCCTTGAAGACGAGTAGAGATTCACATTGCTATATATACCACGGTGCACATACATACCGCTCCATCTCTATTCTTTTTTTTCTTTTCTTTTTTCTTTCCCCTTCTACTTCTCTCTTTATTTTCTTCCACTCTCTATTTTTTCGACTCTGGGCTTGACTGTGCTTTCGGTATTTGGTCGGGCCTTCTGTTGTACCTTTTCCTTTCTCCTCTTTCACTTTTGATCCTTTGATACATATAGTCTTGGTCGCGTCCATGCGTACCAATTGTCTCCCTTGCCGTGTTTCCTAGAATAATTCAACTCCATTTTTGTCTCCAGCTATTGCGCGCGTATGACATGAGAAGACTGCAGGTCGACTGAGCATAATTAATATTGGCAAGTGCGCCGACAGCCTTGCAAGCAGTCGCTCAACTGTTGTATAACTTGCAATCGCGACGTCCCAACGCTGCGTTTGCGGTCCTTCATCCAGAATGGGAAGAACAGTTGACCGCGCGCAGATCCTTGCATGAGACGAGCTATCACCATCATCCTCCGTTGGTCCTGCCAGGCCTCCGGGTCGACTCGATTGCGTTGCGACGCCGCCACGGTTCGGCCCAGACCTGGGCAGGCCCGAAGCTTTCTTTATCCGCAACTTACAAGGACAGGAACGCATCTTCTTCGAAGCTGCTGCCAGTTTTGGTTGCTAAAATGCGACGGATCTGCAACCATGCGCGAACCACGCGCGCAGTGGGCATCGTCACCGGTGCCTGCTTGCCCATGGGTTGCTCGCTGTCCTCCGAGTCCAAGCTCCCTCTCAGCGCAAACTACAAGCGTTCGGGGTGCCATGTACGATTGCTAGCCAGGTAGTTGTGATCTCACTCTACAGCGTCATAGCCGTGAAGTACACGAGTTCAAAACACGTTCGTGCTCGCTGTGTATAACGTCGGGCGCCACGGTGACTCGACCCTCACACGGCACGTGCAAGACTGCCACCAGAGCAGTGCAATCACAGAGAAACGAGTACTTACTTGTCTCGAGCTCGTACTAGTTCGAAAAGCGAACAAAGCTGGCCGTGGTGTCTTCAAACGTGGTTGGCACGACCGAGAGCAAGCTGCTGCCCAAATCGCGCAAATTAAATATTATTTGAGGACTAGCTCAACCGGAGCCAGGGCTGGGCCGTCCCCAGGGCTTGGGCCAACTTCGTGCCCCGACCGCGACTCCGACGGGGCACGAATACCGCCCATTCCAGGCCA
This sequence comes from Botryobasidium botryosum FD-172 SS1, assembly GCA_000697705.1. Classification (NCBI taxonomy): domain Eukaryota; kingdom Fungi; phylum Basidiomycota; class Agaricomycetes; order Cantharellales; family Botryobasidiaceae; genus Botryobasidium; species Botryobasidium botryosum. Next base: position 2,138,193 of record KL198016.1, on the reverse strand, counting down.
AAACACCCACCACCACCACCCGCCCGCTTTTCCTCGCCGTCCGCGCTGGAACCTGCTCCCTTCCTGCTTTTTGCCCGCCCACCTCGAATTATCTTGCAGCGGTACACTTGCCGATTATTCGCTGCTCTCGACTGCCATTTGGACACGTAGTGCGACAGCCCGCAGCCCGCATATCAAGAACAAGGAGCGCCGATTCGCTATTTTATCCCCCCACCACTCGTCCCGCAACTGCTCCTCGAATACATACGTGGAAGCTCTAAACTGCCGATCAGCCGGAGTTTTCCGTACTAAATCCCTCGTTGCTCTGGGGAAATTGAACACAGCATACCTCGGGATAACCATTCCAAGCACACCCTTTTCCGCACGAGATAGCCTTCAGGTGTAGCAGGAGGCATCTTTCCATCATGGACGACCCTCCCCACTCCCGCTCTTCTTCGCCCGCCACTCCCTCCTCGCACTCCTCGCCCTCATCTTCCGAGTTCCATCCCAACGACCAGTACTCTCATAACCCCTTCGGCCCGTGGGACCTCACCCAAAACACCAAGGACGATATTAGCCAACATGTTGGGGCAACTTGGGATTCTTTGGGGCTCACAGGATTCAATCGAGAGGACCAAGGGTTGATGCTCGAGGAGCTTATCTCTGCAGACGCATTCGAGTTCAGTTTTCTGTTTGGCTGCCCCGATATATAGCTTACCAAGTTAATTTTGGTTGTCCCCAGCCCAGTACCGTCGCCCTCTATCCAACCCCAACATATCGGATATCGGCAGCCGTTTTCGCCGTCGCTGCCTGTACTGCCCGCCTATCCTTCTCCAACTCCAGCCAAGGGAAGACCGAGGAGAATGGCTCGACCAGCTTCGCGTGAAGACACGCCCGCTGCACCCGCGGATAGGAATCCCCCTCCCGTATTCGCACCTTCTGCATCGGGATCCGTGGTTCCCTCCAAGCTGTCATTGTCCAAGTAAGCTCCAGCCTCAATTGAGCCGAATATCTTTCCGATGGCTCACTCGTCTTTTCAGTCTTCCCATCATTATCCACAATGTTCCGCAACACGGTGCAAAGTCTCGAGTGGAAACCCAAATCAAAATGACCTTGGATTTGGCGCTCCCTTCGGACGATGATTCGTATGAGCGCGTGGGGAGCTGGAGGTGGCTCAAGCTGCCAAAGGGGACGGCAACTCGCAAGCGACCTCGAAAGGATCTGAAAATTGGTTAGAACCGTTCTTTGCCCGACTGCTTCGAGCCGCCATGCTCAATACTGTGTCGCTTGAACAGACGCCCACCCCGACGAAACATTGAATTTGAATGCTACCGTTCACTGCGCTTCAGCACCTTCTGTCCAAGTTTACAGCTGTACTAGCTGTCTTGCACGCGAGGCGAAGCGCAATGAACGCAAGAAAGCTGCGCGCATCCGACCGGAGCGCCGGAGCGAGTCTGGATCAGATGCCGAGGTTGATGGGGTCAAGACCGAAGAAGGCGGTGAAGTCACCGGAATAGTGATGTTTAACTGCACAGAAGTAGTCGATTTCTCTACCGGAAGTGTCGTACTTCCAGTCAGGGTGACTTGCTACTGTCGTCATCATCGGGAAAAGGTCGGCTTTTGGTACGTGTCAATCTTCTGCGGCGTAGCATGTTTTACTTACCACCGGAACGTACATATTCATAGCATTGTGTTCACTATGACCGACTCGTCGGGCCGGGTTATAGGGAAAGGAACGACGCCTCCGATCATGATTACAGACGACCATAAGAGCACCAAGATGTCTCTCGCTAATGCTGCTGCCGAAGAGGAGATGATGGGCATCATCGGAGATGATCCTACAAAGAGAAAAAGGCGGTACCGGATGAACGAGAGAGACTGTGATGATGCAGACATGGACGGAAGGGCAAAGCGACGCGTGAAGAGCTATCCATCCACTGCTGCACCATCTCCCGCACCGACCCTGCCGGAAGTGGCGAGCTCAAGCAAACAGACTGTAAACTCGCCACTCTCCGCTCCTACGATATCTTCTATGCAGAACCCACCAGCTCAGCATCAGATACCGCATCCTGCATCGCCTGTTGTCCTACCTGCTCCGGCAGATCTGTCGCCCAGCGCGTTCCTTAATTACGCAGAGAGCTCGGCTAGTGATATGCTGGGCTTGGATATGGTGATGGCGTCTCTTACCAGTAGCTCTCCGATGCAGTCGCCCCCGGCATCGACTGTGCAATCCACCATGCAGTCGCCTCTTTACTTTCCCAACCCCCCGCCGCCACCCCAATTACCTCCGCCGCAGATCCATCGCCTCATCCCATCCTCGGGGCCTACGCACGGCGGTATCGAGGTTACTATCCTGGGCAGTAACTTCCTCTCTACCCACCAATGTGTATTCGGCGATACTCTCGCTACTTCGACGCAACTCTGGAGCGAGAATACCATCGTTTGCATTTTGCCGCCCAGTGCTAGTCCGGGACCTGTCGTTGTTGGTTTCAAGGGCGTGCCGATCTGTGGGGGAGGAGCGTCCGGTAGCTTGCAATTGTTCAATTACTTGGATAACTCTGATCGAGCGCTGTTCGTCTGTTTCACGCTTATCTGTCCATGCTAATGTGCTAAATCTTCTTTTGCACAGCATGGAGCTCGCTCTCCAAGTTGTGGGACTCAAGATGACCGGCCGAATTGAGGAAGCGAAGAGCATTGCCATGCGTATCGTTGGCACGGGCTCGGACGGTTCTGGCGGCGGGTTCTTGTCGTCGGACTCGATTAACCACTCTGTTCACCAGTCCCGCGACTCATCGGTGCCTCAGTCGCGGCGCGGCTCTGATTCGGCGGTCGCTCTCTCTAGGCTCTTGCCCATGGGTCATCCCTCTTCTGGCAACGGAGACTTTCAATCTGTCATCATCGATTTCTTAACTCTGCTCGACGTTGATCCGCAATCGGAGGGCGCGGAGTCGGTCACTTCCCCTACTCCTATGGAAGTGGCCATTTCGCATCCCAATCCAACTGGCCAGACTCTCCTCCATCTTGCTGCCCTGCTCGGCTTCCACCGTCTGCTTTCGTTCCTGCTTGCACGTGGAATCGATGTCAACGCCCGCGACAATAATGGCTTCACGGCGTTGCATTTCGCGGCGCTGTGTGGGCGCGTTGCATGTGCCCGGTTGTTGTGCGAGGGTGGTGCTGATGTGGAGATTGTCGAGGGACGGGGCAAGACGCCGAAGGAGATTGCCCACGAGCGAGACCAGGCGGACGTGGAAACGGTTCTGGATGATTATGAGGGCCATCGGGTGTCGAACGCGGAGGCGGAGGCTGAGGCGAGTGCCGATGCTGACGAGAGTGCTGCCGAGGAAGCTAACAGTACCGACGACGATGGTGATTGGTGGGCGACAAAGGGGGAGAAAGTGAGCGAGGTGCGAGAACAGTCGCGGCACCTTGGCCCGCTAGCTGCGAGCGCTCCCGCTCTCTCGGGCGACCTCTCATCCAGCTCCAGTCCGTCATCCGAGGACGAAGAGCTTCCTGAACCAGAGGAGCAGTCCGAGCCGGTTCTGCCAATCGCGCCCATCGCGTCCCCGGACGTGCCGCCCAACCTGAAGCCCCCGTCGTTCCTCTACCGCACCCTCTCGCATCTCCAACCGCCCCCGGGGGTGATCCCAGGGATGATCCCCGCCTTGCCGCCCTGGGCACTCCCCCAGATCCCGCTGCATCTCCCCGAATTCCCGCTGTCGTTTCCCGTGCAAGTGCCGATGCCTACGTGGCCTGCGGCGCTGCAGTGGCAGGGTCCGTGGGGGGAGAAGGGTCCGCAGGAGCCGCCCCAGCCGGGCACGCTGGGTGTGCTGCGGGTCACGTATGAGTTCCCCACGCCGTGGCGGTCGGCGTGGTGGGGCTCGCAGGGTGGGGCGGAGAAGGAGAAGGAAGCGTTGGGGGGGCTGGTGCCTGGGGAGTCTGGGGTTTCTGGGGGTGGTGTGCCTATGTATGCCCCTGCCCCTGCCCCTGCTCCTGCTCTTGCTCCAGCGGAGGTCTCTGAGCCGGCACCGGTGGAGGCGGCGCCTGCGGCGGAACCGCCGGTTGGACAGCCGTCGCAGCAACAACTGGCTGGTGTTCAAAAGGCGCATATCCACCAGAAGCTCGCGCGGAGGCTGGGATATGAGCCGATGGAGATTACGGATAGGGAAATCAATGCGTATACCTATCACTCGAGAAAATACCGTAAACTAAAACGTATGTGCCGCCTTGTCTCTGCGCACTCGTGGCTTTGGGGTAACTGACGTGGGTATTTTACTTTTGATAGGGGATAATATGCTGGTGCTCTTCTGGCTGCCTATCCTACTGTGTAAGCACCTCGCCTGTTTTTCATGTTTGCTGGCGTGATTTACTTATGATATCCATTTGCAGTCGGACTCGCGTGGGCTCTCTATCGATCCGTTCCGCCGGCATTCAGCGCAATATCATACGCTGCACGGCACCTCGTACCGGTTCGGGACCACGTATGACACATTTCAAACCTCCTAGAATAACTTTCGATCTCGTCTCTCCTTTTCGCCTTTTCATTCGATTACTCGTCTCTGCTGTCTTGCTAAAGATCCTGGCCTCTCATTTCTTTATCTCCCGCTATTGGCTTGTTCCCTCCCTCTCCCTGCACACTATACATTTGCATTTAACTAGGTTACTTTCATCCTCACCTGTAGAAGAGGGAAATCTTCTCTGAAAGGCGGGATATTACTTTCATTGCCAAGCTTCCCTCGGTCTCAATGGTTCAATTCTGTGTATTTTTTGTCGATACTTGTGTTTGCAATGAAAAGGACGCATGCTTGCTCAATGTCTCTATGCAAATAGCTGACGTGTTTACGAGAAACACGCAAAAAAAAAAGCTTTGAGCTGACGCGACGCGTCGAAAAGGCTGCACGTGACCACTATAAGCCTCCGAAAACTCTCCGATCAAGGGTTGATTCGGCAAATATTGTAATATCGACGATTCCTTTCGTCTCTATCACCATCGACATTGAAGATTTCATCTTTTTGTCAACGATATGTCGGGAACACATGCTGCCCAGCCTCATGCATCGACAGAAACGGAGTGGTCTTTCTCCTTGCGCGCGGGATACGCGGATTCCGACGAAGACGAGGACGATGTGGGGAGCGGGTCTGTCACTAGGACTTCAGGCGAGAACAACGATGCTCTTCTCGCCCAGTCGCTCGATCTGGCGTCCAGAGAAGAAACTGTCCAGTTCAAGGCGAATCCATGGTCGATAGCGAAGCTCAACGCCGCCTCTCGCCCGAAGAATGCATTTAATCCGCAGGCGACAGCGAAGAAAGCGCATACATCCAGCGTGTCGAGCGTGAAGCCTAGTTTTCCGATCCTAGACGCCCTCAAGAAGCAAGCTGCGAAGCCCGCTCGACAGGCGATGCCACCACCCGCAGCGAAGATGGCTCGATCTTCGAGCGCGTCGAGCGCGTCGAAAGCCACTCCAGGATCCACCCCCGCCGTCAAGGCGAAGTTCGTATCGCCGATGAGACGCGTCGCTACTGCTGTGGGATCTAGCACGCCTGCATTTAATTCGTCTCGCAAGACCCTACCACCCGACACAACGCCGCAATTGGCAGCAATGTCTAGGGAAGCTTCAGACGGCGCTGCCGAGCCATCCCCGCCTCGACCTCTTCCTGGTGTGAACGCGAGGATGAATGCTGGTTTTCTGCAACCTGCGGGTGATCCTATCCCGCCTTTGGCTACCGTTAACAAGTCGACGCCCGTCAAGAGCCCGATGACCTTTCCAACTCCCGGACTTTCTCATCGCGCGATCGCTCCTCTGATCACTCCTATACCACGCCTCTCACTTGATCTTCCAACCCGACAGCTAAGCTCGCCGTTCCCACAATCGCACACTCTACAAGCTCTAGTCGCCTATCCTGCTGAATCGCCCGTTAAAAAGACTGCGCCGTTTCATGCTCATCCCTTTCGCCCCAACGTGTTTTCTACTCCAGAAAGGAACCCTAGGCTATCGATCCCACATGAAGCCCCTGGCTCCTGGCAGATATCCGAGTCGGATACTTGTCCTCAGCCTCTGCCCTCTGCCACTAGTACTTCGTCGCAGCCTGTTTTCCCTACCTACGGTCTCGAGGGGGAAAGAAGACAAAGCGAGCTTGCGGGCGAGTCACCGAAGCAGACAGTTGTCTTCCAACGCGCAGGATGATGCTAAATATCAGTTTTATAGATCAACTAGGTCGTGGATTGAGAAGCGAGTCCCCAATAAAAAAGACCACCACTCCTCGGCGTGGATATTTATCTCCAGCTTATGATATCGCGGAAGGAAGAGCCATGCCACCGTATAACTCAAGCAGCGCAAACAATTACAACCCGTCGGTACGTAATCGCTTCGCCTCTTTTTAGAGAAGTTGTTAACAGAGATACGTCCAGTCGCTGTTATTAGCTGGACCGCTTTCGCCCGCAAGACCGATATCTCAATACATCCAGCCCCGCTCCCCTCAGAGCCGACACCAGCCAGCATTACCTCTCGAGCATTCATCGCCGCCAACTCCCTTTAACCCTCAGCATATCTCTCCATTTTCCGGCTCCGCGCCTGCCTACCAATACCCATCATCTCATGCGCAGCGCTCTTATCAACCTCACTCATCTTCTCCACCGTCATCGCCCAGCCCGTCGCCCTCAAGGCCATATATCATTAAATCGAACAACCAACCTCACCCACCAATTCGCCGCGTTGAAATGCGCGATGACAAAGAGGAAACATGGTCTACCCTCCCGCCTCGTAAAAAGCAAAAGCCAGCTCACGCTCTAGATGGCCGAAAGTCCACTGGCATTGCGGTTTCTGGAAAATTCCGACTGCCCATTGCTCGCGAGGATCCGTCCCCGGTTGTCCCGAAGAGATCGGTCAAGATGTACAAGCCGCCGCCAATGACCAAGAGCACAGGGAAGGAACGCGCTGCTGATCCGCAGGTCATCATGAAGATTAGTCGAGTAGGCAAGGATACCGGTAGATTCGGTTTCTGTGGAGGGACACCGACAAAGGAAGGGAGCGGCCAGGGGCAACGTATTATCAACCCTGCTGGAAAGCATGGCAATTGCCACTGTGGTCATCACATCAGGCATTTTTGAGCTCACTTCCATCTTCTCAAAAATAGGCTCGGATTCGACAGCTCTAAATAGAGCGGGTATCTCTGCGAGATTGGACGCGACGCCACCAAATGAACACTCGAACGTTGACCCTAGTTCGCCCACCCTATATCACTCACCGACTTCATCGGAGACGGCATCATCCTCAACAGTGCCTTCAAGGTCATCGCCTCCCAGCCTCTCCGTTCGATCCCTTTCAAGATCGTATCCCCAAGTGCGCAAGAAAATTTCAGAGGTGAGTGCTTGTGTTGGAGCGCCTCGAGTTGCGTTACCATGGTCCCTTTTCTGCGCTGCTGTAGTAGCGATCAGAAGCTGCGAAGGGTGTCTGGGACATGCTGGGGCTGGAGAGCTGTGGTGCTGTGTGGAAGGACGACTCAATGTCGTCCCCTGGGCGGAGCTTCGCAGGGGAGGCGGATATTAGAATTGTGGAATGGGCCCCGGTTGACCGTTAAACCTCAAGCCCACTGTAATTGATACGCTGTCCCTCAATAAATCTCGCCGATTACATTAGAAACCGACCGAGATTTCTTCATCGTTGCCTTTTGGTGTCGAGTATAGCTGGAGTTGAGCTATTGCCAAGCGAGACAAAACATGGACAAATACTGAGCAACATAAACAGTTCATAAACGTCCCGGATGCGCCACCTGGCCACTCAACTCGCCACCACCATGATCTCCTCCTCTTCGCCGCATGCCTCTGCTCCCACAGGCCTGCTCTCCGTGCGAAATATCCAAGGTGCGTGGGTCAGCTTTTAGGGCGTTGGCCCCTCCAGGACCTGCTACTGGGTTGGCAGAGCGACGGGGCGGGTAAAACCCTCTGTCCAGTCTTAGTTTCCTCGTATGGGCCGTCGAGAGGGGTGCTCGCCAACACCCGCTCTCACGGCCCTTTGCGCACTGGCGCTGCGAGGTCGCGAATGTGCTGTGTGGCCGCCCCGAAGGGCGACCGCTAACTATACGGAGCTGACATTCACAGCGTTCTTTAGTATCATGGTCCCTTGGATAGTGTATCGACAGCGGCAACGGCACCAGCGACAGCAACTACAGCAACAACCTCGTCGTTACCACCAGGTCCATTGCCTCGCGTCTCCTTTCCCTGATTCTCCGCTGACGTAGTCTCTTCTCTCTCTTAGTGAATCCGGTCTCTTGGCTGCTCCACGGTCTTCGGACCTCAATTTTTTCCTCCCCCTCTTCGCGAGGGTTCTCTTGTCTTATCTATTACGACTCCTGTATCAGCTCATTACGCCGTACTTATATGATGCCATCGCTTTTTCCATCATATATATCCTTAGGTACAGCTCTACCGCGTCTACTCCACGCGCCTTCCGTTATCAATATTCGAGTGTGAAGCTACGCGTGCTCGAGTGCGCAGACGGCGAGACCATGAAAAAAATAGTGGTTCATATATATCGTAAACGACACAACATATCTCGAGATCCCATGGGTTCGCTTTCGCGTTGCGTACGCAACTCGGAAACTACTTGCCTATCAATTCTGCAGTGAAGGGGGGCTAGTGCTGCAGTAGCTGTGATTACCAAAATCCTCGAGGCTGCAAGACAGGCCGCAAGAATCCACCTGATAGTACTACTACTACTTAATACTTATGAAGTTGAGCTATGGCCAAGCGAGACAAAACATGACCAGACACTGACCAACATAAACGGTTTAAAGGCCCCGGATGCATCTCGACTCTCAACTCGCCGCCGCCATGATCTCCTCCTCTTCGCCGCATGCCTCTTCTCCCACAGGCGCGCTGCCCACCCAAGCTATCCGAGGTGCGTGGGCTAGCCCTAGGGAGTGAGCCCCTCCAGGACCTGCTACTTGAACGGCAGAGCGACACGGGCGGGTTAAACCCCCTGTCCAGTCTTAGTTTCCTCGTATGGGCCGTCGGGAGGGTGCTCGCCGACACTCGCTCTCGCGGCCCTTTGCGCGCTGATGCTGCGAGGTAGCGAAATGCGAGGCGCGGCCGCCCCGAAAGGCAGCCGCTAACTATATGGGGCTAACGTTTGCAGCATTCTTTAGTATCATGGTCCCTCGGGTACTACGTCGTCAGCGATGCCATCAACTACAACAACTTCATTGTCACTACCAGGTACGCTGCCTCGCGTCTCCGTCCTTCAATCCTCCGCTGACCCTCTACTCACTCTTAGTGACCCCGGTCTTTTGGCCGCCCCACGGTCTTCGGACCTCAATTTTTTCCTTCCCCTCTTCGCGAGGGTTCTCTTGTCTTATCTGCTACGATACCTCCTTTATCAGCACTTCGTGTCATATCTATGTGATTGCACTCTCGCTTGATCCAGCTTGTAAGATATCTATGTACACAGGCGTCATTGTGCCGCATCTACGTTACATCGCACGGTCACTCTTGCTCTGGATCTCTTCGCACGCGCCTTCTATTGCCAACGTTCGACTATCGAGCTATGTAACAGCGCCCAAGCACAGACGTAAGACAAAAAATATTGGATCACGTCACAGCATAAACGTCGCAGCACACCATGAAACCCCATGGGTCTGTCTGCGTTCACGTTGAAGCTTCGACTCGGGACGATGAGATGCCTGCATTGCGTAATTACCGTTTGAAAACTATTCTACAGTGATACATAGAATGGTGGTCCCAGCGTAGTACCTGTGAATCGATATATTACCGAAGCCCTCCTTGAAGCCGCAAGATAGGCCACAAAATCGGCTTCCGTTTGCTTATCAGGAATTCGTATTGATACAGACGCGCACAGGCCGATTCCTTGAAACCTGCAAAGAGACCCAATTTCTAGAGAAGATGGCAAGACAACGGCAAGGCAGAATCTCCCGCCTTGCCATCTTTTCTAGAACTCGACGCAATTGAGGGTCTTGTTGACGAAAATCAGCCTGTGCGTGCCTGTATACAGAAGTGGCGTGTATGAGTGTCTTGCGCGGCGCTTCAAGGCTGTCGTCGTCGTCGAACTTGCTGATGCTGGTTGCTGCAAGTTGCGGGATTTCCACAACGCGATCATACTCGGTATAGATTGTTCTGGAAGAAGCATGGAGGTAATAAGTATCCTTTGCGAGATGTGCTTGATGTCAAGACTAATAATAATAAAAGTCGATACCATGGTGCCCTTCTGAACCTTATCCCCAGCCTTCCTAGCCATACCTGCTTAGTCCCTCCTTTCCCTTGCCCGTCGATTTGGCTCGTTTGTAAGTAGTACACAATAAATATTGGTCGAAGCTTTCATTTTGCGAAAGTTGAGGAAGCTAGGTTTGGTGCGGAGTTTGAAAGAGCACAGGACGGCACTAGGCGCGGGCGAGCGGAGGTTTAACCCCGTCCTCCACGTCGCTGGCTTCACCTGGGAAACGACGAGATTGGGTGCAGCGTCCAGGATGCCTCCAACGTCGTTCGCCACAGCGCTCAGCACGTACCGGCTCACGCTCTATGGCGCGCTTTCGACGCTCCTCGCCTCGGCTGTCATCGCCAATGCCTTCCGCAAACACAGCAACTTCTACTCGGCCATGGTGTATCTCTCGAGGAGCAGCGGCAGCGTCATGGTACGCCCGGTCTATTCCCCGCCGCGCCCGCCCGATTGCATTGACACCTGTTGCTTTACAGGCGCTATCGAACTTTGGGATATTTGCCAGTCTCGTCGCTGGCAAGGTCACCCAGCGCATATTCTTTGGTTCGCTCCGTCCAGTTGAGGTTGAGGTATGTGCGCAGCGTACTACGCATATGTCAGCATACATGCTGAATACACGCTCCAGCGACTATACGACAGAATTTGGTACTTCTTAACCGAGTCCCTGCTAGCGTTCACTATCTTCCGGGACGAGTTCAACGCGACATTTGGCTTCATGTTCGGCGGGTTACTTTTTTTCAAGTCGTTTCACTGGCTGTTGTCAGATCGGATTGAATGGGTTTGTGCCTGCCCGGTTCATCTCTCTTTTGGTGTCTGAGTCTTTTCCTTTTGCAGATGGACCAGATTCCCTATCCCGGGCCGGACATCTGGTTCCATTTGCGTACCAATGTCCTCTTTTTCTGGCTTTGGGCAGTAGACGTGCTCATGCTCATGTTGGTGGCCGACAACCTGCTTTCTTATGGCGTCGGGGGTATCATTCTGTTCGGGAGCGAGGTGAGTTTCGTTCTCCTAATAGCATACATTGGGATCGAGCGTTCTGAATGATTATCTATTGGTGCAGTATGGTATCCTCTTGGCCACGCTTACGAACTCCATGCTGAAATACGGGATTATCCTTTGGGACATTCGACGCGCTCGTAATCGAGGCGGCGAAAATGCACCCGTCTGGGAGAACAAAAGCATGTGGATATTCTATGTCGAATTGGCAACAGGTGTGCCCCTTCATGTTTCGTGTTCTGAATGCGCTCAATAACCCAGTTACATAGATTTTATCAAGCTTATTACGTACCTCGTATTCTTTGCTATCGTGACCACCCATTATGGACTTCCGCTAAACATCATTCGTGATGTCTACATCACCGCGCGCTCCTTCTACACCCGCTTTCGCGACCTCCTCCGATATCGCACGGCCACTCGTAATATGGACGAACGCTATCCGAATGCAACCCGAGCCGAATTGGAGGCAATGTCGGACTGCACTTGCATCATCTGTCGAGAGGAAATGACGTTACCCGCGGAGCAGCCCCGCGCGGCAGGTGCAGTGGAAGGTCCCAATGATACCCCCAAAAAGCTTCCTTGCGGACATGTTTTCCATTTCCACTGCTTGCGCTCCTGGCTTGAGAGGCAACAGAGCTGCCCGACTTGGTATGTAGAGCATATATTCGTCGTAGGCTATTCCGTTCTAATATCCTGCACTTTCCATCCAGCCGCACCTCAGTTCTTGATGCCGCCCCCGCGCCTCGAGCGAACCAGGCGCCTCCAGCCCCTCAACCAGCCCAGCTTCCCGGTCCAGCGCCACAGCCAGCGGCCAATCTTGGAGCACCTCCTGTTCCCGAAGCGGCGCTCTACGATAGGTTCTTTGGGGTACCCCCGGTAGCACCTGGTCAGTTCGCCGATGTGCCTGCGCAAAATCCTGCGCTTCCTCCAGCTTTCCAGGGTTTCAACGCGGGAGGACTGTGGCACCCTTGGAATCGAGCTGGCAATCCGGGCGCAGCTGCAGCAGGTCCGAATCAACCTCCTGCTAACGCAAATCCCGCACCAACACCCACGACGCCAGCTTTCGCTGCGGGGCCGGAACCAGCGCCAAACAATGCGCCTGATATCAGCAATCCCCGAGAGGCGGCTGCGAGGGCTGCATTGCGACGCTTCGAGAGCAAGGACCAAGTGGCGCTGCGGACCCCAACAGCGACCTCCCCTGCCCCACAGCCGCTTTCTACCCACGCGCCCACCCCGACGTCAAGCGCACCCCCTCTTATCCCCCTATTTGATCCCTCTGCCCTTTCCGTACCGACATTCGGTGGATTCGACGTTCCCCCTATTTCTCGTTTCCAGCCGATTGGCCACCAACCTCTGCAACCTCCAGGGTCATATCCCCAGCTCCCGCCGACGCTGACCGATGAGCAGCTTCAGCGGCTGGATCAGATGACGCGAGATGGAATCGACGAGCGCCTTCGCGTACTCGAGAACGTACAGACGACGCTATGGCGGTGCGTTGAGGATATTGTTCGGGTGAGGAGCGTCTTGCCAGAGCCTGTTCGCGCCCGCGACGACACCTCGGCGCAGACAACTGCGGAGAGGGAATCAAAAGGAAAGGAAAGAGAGTTGATAGAGAATGCCCAGGCTGGGCCAAGTAGTAGTTAGCTCGTCATAAACAAATGCAAATTCCTATTAACCCTCCCGCTGAAATGAGTCTATAATTCTCGTCCGTGTACCATGTACTTATTTTTTCAGACAGTCTTCAAAAGTTCCTTTGCTTTCCTGCTCACCACGTCGCCCTGCACCAACGACTTGTCGACTTTCTCGAAGAAAGCTTTCAGAACTTTGCCCACGACTGCACCTTCCGGAAGTTTGCTCCCAACTTCGCTCTTGATGGAGGTAATGAGCTCCGTCAGATGCGCCTCGATGTCGCTTTCTGAGAGCTGAGCGGGGACGAATTTGGTGAGCAGCGCTACCTCGGCGTCTTCTTTGTCTGCTAAATCTGTCCGTGATGCCGCGCGGAACTGGGACGCAGCGTCGTTCTACGTAAAAATTGGGGAAAAACCGCGTCAGCGTGATCATGAGTTTGTCGAGGCGCGACGCGTCGGACTTACGCGACGTGCTATTGCTTTCCGTATGAGAGACACGATGGACGAGTCGTCCACTGGCGCTGATGAGCTCGCTTTATCTGCGTTGGTCACCTCTGCTATGACAGACTATTACATGATACGTGTCAATGTGACGAGTAACCTTCGCGCCGAAGTCGCGCTGCCGGTGGAATACGAGAAGAGGTGCGCAACTCACGCGAATAACCGTGGACGAGAACGAATCTCTTGCTTTCATGGCCGTTTTTAATTCATCCTTGAGGCGCGCGCGTAAATCTGCTTGTCCTGAGACGCGCCTGTGATCGTCAGCTATCTACACGCCGGAATACAAGGGGGCGTCGCGCATTGGACCTACCGAGCGTTCTGGTTTGGTGAAAGGCGGCACGGCCTTGGAGTCGGAGCCCGTGGCAAGCCGCGTATGCAGCTCTAGATTGGAGTGCGAGGCAATTCATGGCGGAGGTCGCTGAAAATAATAAGTGTAGATCTTAAAAGTCTGGGAAAGGAAGGGCTCGAAAGTCAATCTAATTTTAGTACATGGCGATTGAAACGGAGACTCAAAAATCAAAGGCAACCCCGACATAAAATTCGAAAAGTTCAGACGCGTTATTGGAAGCGTTCACTCGATTTTTTTTTTTTTAATCAATGAGTTTATTTCAATCATAAATAATATTGCACTGATATTACATGTGTTTTGAGGGAAGTGAGCAACGGCCAGCACGCTGTGTCTAGTTGAACTCGACCGGCTCCCCGGGACGACCATCGGAGAGGAGGACGACGGCCTGGAAGGATAATGGTGAGTCCCGAGACCAACAGCAGTGGTTTATGGCGGAAAGGGACTTACGTATTTCCCGCTGATTTTCCAGCCGGGTTCTTCCTCGTCGAGGCGATCGGCAACATCTCCGTCCGGAAGGCCGACTACAACGTCCGACTTGATGGTGCGGAGCGAGCAGATTGGAGGTGCGCCGGGGAGTCTTGCGAGAGGACCGATGGCGGTCGCGAACGAGGTCGAGGCCGGCGCAGCGCAGTCGTAGGTGAGCTTGCGGTGGTTGAGGTCGCCTTTGAAGAAGACGAGGTTGGATTGGGAGAGGTGGAGGAAGACGTCGGGGGCCTCGGAGTGGAGATCCCACTAAGGAAACGAGAGAGCTTTAGTAAGGTGAAAGGGATCGGATGAGCTATGAATAAGACGTACGAATGCATATCCAGAGCTAAAGTGAGAGAAGAAGAGAGTGTTGAGAGTGGGTCAAATGTGCTAAAGGACGGGCTACATACCACCAGAAAGGGTGCTGCTCATAGATCCATTTTCCTTCCTTGACGTAGCCCTGGAGGAAAGGAGAAGTCAATTGCAAGCTCCGCGGCGGACGGACATAATCTAGCCGCCTACCTTCCACCTCTCGCCCAAGATCCGCAAGCTAGCGATCTCGCTCTCGCTGACGTCGGCAAAGAGCTTGCCGTACAGGCACGAGTTGAGGAGCCATTCCCAGTCCTTCCTCGTCACGTCCGAAACGAACCACGGCAGGCGCTTGCCGTGGAAGTGGACCACGGATGCGTAGCCCGATTGGATCAGGTAGTCCGCTGTAGTGAGAATATTAGCACTAAGATCTTTATGAAGGAGCGTAGGGAGACTAACCATAAACCAAGTCACAGTACAACTCAAACCCTGCGTTATCGAGGACAAAGTCGATCCTCCCGCCGTCCAAAGATTTAACGAGGTCCCAGAGCCGCTCGATGTCATTGCCGAGGATGTTTTTCTCCGTAGCGGCAAGCTGGTCGCCTCCGGTAGATTGGAGCCTCTTGATGTCCTCTTCACTCATCTATAGTTGGGTGTTAGGTAGGGCTGGGCCAAGAAGGCAAGAGACGTACGTTGATGAGCAGCGACAGGTCCGTCGAGTTACCCCACAAGCAAACTAGTGGAAGGTTATGGTTAGAGGGCACCATGCGCAAAAAGGTCAATGACGCCTACTCTGAGTTAGCTCCCTGAACATAGCCTTGAGAGCCTGCTCCTTTTGTGCCACGTTGAGGCCTTTGCCCAACGAGAACGGGATCGCGAAGCGTGTCGAGAGCTCAAACACGGCATCGGCAGAGCGAGAGAAAGTTTCACACTAACCAAAGATGACATCAATAGGGAGCTGAAGCAAGAGCGTCTGTGGGTAGCAAACCTTTTGCCTAAAGAATACGTCATAATCCTTCCAGTATTTCGACACGCTGAAGCACTCGTGTAAGCGGCGATATTTGTACGCCTCGGCGAATACCCAGGGGGCCGACATAAAGTCCTTTCCTAAACTGGAGTCAGGTGACGCTCAAAGCCAAGAATAAGCTTTCACACATACCTCTGAAGAACTGGGTGATTTCCTTATTCCACAGAGGGATATCGCCTTCGCCGTCATCGATAATGGGGCGGAGCACATCATTGTTGGTGAGGTCCTTCATGAGGCGCTCCATCCTGTTGATGCACCCGATGAGATCGACGATACGCTCTTCGTCGGACTGGAGGAGGGTGTAAGCTCAAGTATCACAATGCTTAGAGAGTGCAATTAAAATCTAACCTCCTCATTGAGGGTCTTAATGGTATCCGAGATAGCCTTGCCGAGGATAGTAGGCAGGCGTACGCCCATAGTGGCCTAACCCCATGGAAAGACGTTAACTCATGTAGTAGTGCTACGCGAGAGGTTCGATAACTTACGTAGGCGAACGAATATTCATGATAACCCCTGTATGCGGGCCACGGGGGGTTATTAGGATCGATCCTCGAGGGCGTATAAGGATACTAAGTATATGGAAGTGATGGTAAGGCTACAGCGAGTGACGACGGAAGAGGTTACTCACTGGGGGCTTGATGGAGGCGAGGTCAGTGGGCTTGGGAGGAAGGTTCTCAAGAGAGAGAACAGTCTTCTTGGCAATCTTGGCGGTACCGTTATTGCGACGCATGTTGATAGAAAGTGTGCTGTAGACGGGGAAGATGAGAGAGGACGGAGGATGGGATGGTGAGGCTGGCTAATGGCGGCCACGTCTTTTATACCGGGGAACGGTGCCAATTTTCATTGAAGTCGATTGAACCCTTGGGTGCTCTCTGTACAGCGCCCCTGGACCATCATGCTATCACTGAACGCTCGTCATGATGACCAAGGCTCAAACAGCAGTCTGAAACTTTTATGTCACCACCGTCAGTGCATGTACTATTTTTGGACCGGGTAAAACAAGTTGTAATACCCAAGAAGAAATAGGGCTAGTGCTGTGCGCAAATGGGACCTCCTGGATCAAAAATGTCTCAGTAGCGGCTCCGTCAGTATCCATCAGTTACCGTCTCCCAAACGCTGAAGCAGCTCATCACGGCTCGGGTGCTCCATTTTGAAAGATGTAATATTATCACCTCGAGATAGTTATTGAGAAAAGTTTCAATAACCCATCGCCCGCGGACGCGCAGCCTTTGCCATCCCAACTCGATAGCACGAAGCATCAAGTAATCTATAATTAGTGCCACAGAAAAGCGTCCGGCTGAAACCGGTACTGCACAAGATTAAAGTGTTCACGATGAGCAGTGACGTTGAAACTTGGATGGTCGTTGGTCCGCAATTGACGCAGCGGTTTACATAATTATGGATATCGGAGAACTCCGCGGTTATCGTGGAAATGAGCTGATTTTAACTGTCCCAATTTATCACGTCGGGAGAAGCGGGGGCCGATTGTTCCGAGTATGCGGAGTGAGGCTAGCGCTGCGCGCCGAGGCCTGATCATGACATGCCATAGAATGTGGATGGTGGTGAGTTCAAGTACAAGGCGATGCCTCGGAGGGGACATTTCAAGCTCCGGTTCAATTCTCGTGCCATCGCCCTCTAACAAGCCAACTCCAATCAACTCCACTGAGCCGCTCCTTGGCCTCTACGATCGTAGCTGTTAGCGGTTTATCGCCCGTTGCTCATGGTTGGCTCGTATTGGGAGTTAAGACCAAACAAATAAAGAAAATATAAAAGCTACTTAGCCGAATTTACCCCAATGTCTCATGGTGACATTGGGTCTCAGCCTTCAAGTTTCAAGAGTGACATCACGTTGCACTGCAAGCGAGCTGCCAACCTACACAAATTCCCTTACGCTCTCTCGTACCTGGCCGCTCTTTCCAGCTTCCTGGAGATGTCACTGTCGATGAAACACGCTGCGTTGCCCGTTGCTTCCGTCTACTTTGCTTAAATGCCATCAGTATCTTTCGACAGCCTCAATCTTCAGCTCGGTGGCCATCCATTGGCTGCAAATCGACGTGATGGCTACAAACACTATATTCTCTCGCCGCTTCCCTCTCGCGGATGCGATGTTCCCCCCTCTAACGGAGGGATATATGAAAGAGCTCGATGCTCGTCGCTCCGCATGGGTCAACAGCATGAAGTATTATGAGGAGCGACTATACTCGATGCTCCACGAACGTGATCGCCTCATCCTTCGTTACTTCCACGCGAGCCCGTGAGTCAGCGGCAGGGGTATCATTGACCTATGATACATTGATGCTGATGGTACTTGGCATATAGATTCGTGCCAGGATACCTCAGTGATAATAGAATTGCATTCCGCGATAATCCCGGGGTACGTGACCTTGCATGGACAGGAGGGTTAAACTCTAATTCTCAAGCAACGACACACGCAGTCGTTTGAAAATCTCGCACAGCTTGACACGCAATTCTATGCGGATCTCCGCGCTTGGCAAAGAGTAAGTCACTGTGTTTTAATATTCATGCAGGCATTGGCCGGCTTTCTGATTGCAATCACTCAGGCTCGCTATGTCTTACGTGAGCCCAACCTCCTGTCATATTCGCGGGTAAGCCTCATCCTTTTTCCCAAAAGATTACATCTTCTACGCAAGCAATCACGTCGAGAAATGCCGCACGGAGGAAATCGAAATCACCATCCTCCTCGAACACTGTGCCGTCGTCGATCTAATCATGGAAGACATCCGGAACCTAGGCACCCCACCCGCGTGCGTACCGGCCCCCACGAGACCAGACGATCGCGAGCGGATCCACGATCGAAATATTTTCATCGACGACCCCAATTCTAATCTCGCCATGATGATCAAGTCGGCGGATCCGGATACCCAGATGCGTATGCAGAGCGTGGTGGAGGAACATCGCGCGGAGCTCCCGGCGTTTCCGCACTTTTTGCAGGATCTGAGACATCCGAGTGCCGCCGAGCGCAGGCTGGAACCTGCGGGGTATGATTACGAGTGCACGCCACTTATACCTGCGGTGCGACTAGCCAAGCTGTGATTTATAGAATATATATGTAATTCAGCATCAACCAACGTTGAGATATGGTACCCAACATTCTACTCGTATACCCTCAGACAGGAGGCTTCCGGCGGGAATTCTTAAATACCAGCACTGGGCGCGTACAGAAGCACATTCGGAAAGGCAATCAAGCAGAGCGCTCGTGCAGGTTCAGACAGGTCTATATAAATCGCAGGCAGTTGGTCTCAATCCGCTCAGTTGTGCCAAGCTATATAAGCCCTTTCGCCGGCAACTTCATCCCACCGATAATACTTCAGCAATTGTGCGCATTAAGAACAAGAAATTAGGACAGAGAGTGCTACTGAGAAAGCGCGGATACAGTCAAGCTAGACGGAATAAAAAAATAAAAAGCGGATCCTGAGTCACTCCGTCTTCGCAGCAGCCAGCCCCTCACCGCGCTCGTCGGCGACTCCTTTTGGAACCAAAGGCTTATGTTTCCACATACAGAAAGCCTTAACCTCCCCCCTAATCATAGCGGCAATGAAGAGCGACAGTACGCACAAGGGGCTGACGCGAAATTCGTACCGTTAGCCTACGGTCACAGTGGAAGCAATGTGTGCATACCTGATGTAGCGAGTCAGCGGGTGGGCGTGCGGGATCCCAATCTCGTCCACAATATGCGCGATGACATAAGTGAGCATAGTGACCGTGAAATAGGGCTTCGGGAAAGAAAGCGATCGGTTTCCTGTTCGCAGTAAGTGCACGCCGTAGTCGTATTGTAGAGCCTTGGCGATTATTATACCTGTTGATCATTCAAGGTTGGGGGCATTGATTCATGCGAATGGCGGGGAGCGACTGACCAGAGATCATAAATTCGATCATCATCTCCGATTGCCGGAAGAGCCGGATGAACTCAGAAGGATATGTGAACCAATGGCTAAGGAAGGAATCCACGCTCTGCCACAAATCATCGAAATGGGTGAGTTTGCGGCAAATGTAGTTGCAGGTGGCCTGTGGCACGAGCGGGCCTTGGGTTGACTTGATGGCGAAAGGAAGGACATATTCAAGCGACAAAAAGGTCGCGAGAATGAGATATTCAATCCAATATCTGCGTTTAATATATCTGTGCCCCATTGAGAGGAAGATGATGCGGTTCGCGAGTTCGGAGTGTTTGGACGATGTGTTGAAGGACACAATGTATATGAGGGTGGAGATGAGGCAAGAAATGTACCAGTGCAAGTGAGACAGCGGTTCTAGGGGGCCAAAGTGTAAGTGATTTCGGAAAGAGCATGTTAGACGCGAAGTCAGAGATACTTGGGCGGTTCCAGATACCGAGCGATCTCAGCACAAGATGCAGGATGGAATAAAGTAGCTGAAAAGCCCACACGATAGGAAGTGTGAGCCCACGTTACCATAAAAAACAGAGGTTTCGCAAAAAACGCGTACCGAATTCATGCCCTTGAGACCACATGCCAAAAGAATAGCGGCTCTGTAGAGATCGTCTCTGGAGAGAGAGAGGGGTGCACGCCTTGACGAGCAAGTAACTCAAGCACAGAATTTGTGCACTAACGACCATCGCAGCCGCGACGGCGAAGACAAACTCTTTGGGTTTAGTGCCAGTAGTTTCAGCTGGTGCCGAGGGGCGGAGCGGGGAGGATCGCAACGGCGCTCGAAGCTACGCGGAATTTATCAGAGGGTGTTGGATGAATAAGTACCACAGGCGTGCATATGTGCACACCTCAAGTGAGCAGAAAGCGGCAGCGACCACGACAAACCCCATCATGACCGCCAGTGCCGGCGATGAGAGCAGAAGGTACCAGAACATCCTTGCAGCTGTATTTAGGCGATGAGAGGAGGGATGTCGAACGCGGGGAGGTGAGGGATGAGAAGGACGGGGATGGAGTGTTTCAGTGTATTTATAAGAGAATCGGAACCGCTGTTGTATTCGAGAAAGGATCGCCCCGGGCAATAGTGTTGCTTAATTGGTCCTTTCTCATGATCGACAGGACCACATGTGGATGATATCGTCCTCGTAGTCATGGCTTGACCGAGGAGACAGGTTGGTCACGTTCAGCTGCGGCCACGCGCGCCCGCGACGATCAACCACCAGTATTTGGCACATTGTACTCAACGCATCGGCAAGAAATTTACTTGGTCAGAACGTGCGCGAGGATGCAGAGGATACCGACGGCAGCCGTTCTCCGGATCCCACAATCCTCAAGTCTGAAAAAGAAATGCCGCTGACATCGGGTATGTAATCCAAAACTGACATATGAGCTGTCGGGCAAACCTCCAGCGGCGCATCGCTGATCGAAGAATTCGAAGGCGTTGCGCAGCACTGGTTCGAAGTCGGAGCGCTCGAATATAGCAACGTTCTTTTGAAGCGGAATTGCGGAATGAGTAGAGCGCAGAACGCAATCGGATTATAGCTTATCTTCGCCAGGAATGATAAGACAAGCCGGAGCTATCGAGACACCATGGTATTCACGCATGGACACAGAGAGCCAAATTCCAAGGAATCTAAAGGGCGCATAGCTCGACTCAAGGGAAGATCTCTGGCCGTGGTGAAGAGTAGAATGGTCGAGAGGGTTGGGCAACCAATTCAATCCATACGGTGATGTTCTGGACCCTTGGAAACCACGTTTGCGAATTCGCTGTCATATCACCGATAACAATAGAAGATAAGGAAGACCAAGAAAAACAAAGTCCAGCGTATTTCACGCGGGATATTTCAGGTGGCAGATCGCAACGTTGACGTCGACTCTGGGGGCCAGCACTCAAGCTGGCAGAAGCAAAGCAGGACGCAGGCCTTGAGCTCGCGATAGGAGCGCTTCCTCTCGCACTTGAGCAAGCGTAGGCAGGCAACTGTGTGCACAAAAATCAGGGACACAGAATAAAACCAGCCACCAACTCCGTCTTCGCAGCAGCCAACCCCCCAGCGCGGGCGCCGGCAATTCCTTTCGGCGCCAAAGGCCTGTGCCTCCACGTAAAGACATCCTTTACCTCTCCTTTGAGTATAGTGGTAAGAAAAAGCGACAGCACGCATACGGGGCTGGCACAAAATTCATACCGTTAGCCTGCGCGTCGGGCTCGGTCACACTAGGAGTAAGACGTACGTACCCAATACTGTGAGTTAGCGTATGGGCGCGTGAGAACCCAATTTCGTCCGCAATGTGTACAATGATATAAGTGAGCATAGTGACCGTGAAATACGGCTTCGGGAAAGAGAGGGTCCGATTTCCTGATCGCAACGCATGCACACCGTAGTCGTATTGTAGGGCCTTGGTGATATATGCACCTGTTGATCATCGAAAGGTTGGAAGCGATCGTGCAAGCGGCGACGGCAGCGAGAGACCTACCGGAGATCACAAAACTTGCGCCCTTACGACGAATGAGTCGGCGCAGCTCAGGGGGGTACTCGAGAAATCGACTGAGCTCGAGCAGGGGCGCCACTCTCTTCTAGATATGATTGAAACCCATCGAAGTAAACTTGTGGTGAATATAGGTGCAGATCGCCTCCTCAATCGGTACGAATGGAGCGAGAGCTCCTTGTATCGGCGTCATGGCGATCAGGAAGGCGTATTCGATCGCAAGCATGGTCGCTACAGCGGCATATTCAACTCGGCATCGGCGTTTGATGAGCCTGTACCCGAGCGAGAGGAAGATGATGCGAACCGCAAGTTTGGCAGCCTTCGAGGGTGCGTTGAAGTACGTGATGTACGTGAGGACGGAAATGAAATATAGAATGCACGAGAGAGAGACTGGCAGTTTTTCTAAAGGATTACGATGTATGTAGTTTCGGAAAAAGCGTAATGATGTGAAATTTGAGATACCTGGGCGCTTCCAGACGCCGAGCGATCTCAGCACGAGATTTATGATGGAATAGAGCAGCTAGTTAAATCAGATCCATCGTGAGTTCAAGATTTTGTGATAGCAGACGTTTCGCGGGAGATGCCTACCGCATACGTGTCCTTTAAACCCATCACCAGCGTAAAAACGGCCTGGAAGAGGTCGCCTCCGGAGAAGGGGATACACATCCTCGCAATATAGTAACACAAGCACAAGACTTGTGCAGCGACTACCATTGCAGCTACTACAGAACCGTAGACCTCCGCTTTGGATTCGACGCCAGCAGCTCGCGCTGAGGGAAGGAGAGGATCGGGTGGCGTTCGCTCTGGACGCTGTATAGAAGTCATTGGATTAAGTACACTGGACACTGCTGACGCGCATATATGCGCACCTCGAGAGAGCAGAAGGCAGCGACGACCACTACTAGCACCTTCATAACCATGAGACCCAGCGAGGAGAGAAGAAGAGACCAGAGCATGCTCGCAGCTGTGTCTGGTCTGGACGGCCAGAGCGAGGAGGTTGAGCACTGGGGAGATGGTAGATGAGAACCACGAGCGAGCGTCGGCGTCGGTGTTGTACAAGAAATTTAGAATTACTCGCTGTCAAATTATCCTTCCGGGAAATGATCGCCTCGGGCGATTTTATCATATATGGTATTAATTAGTCCTTTTTATGGTTGTTGTAGTCATCGCATTCTGCTGCGCACGACAGCCTTGGTCTGACGTCGTGTTTAGTTGGACACACCTCCTCAAGCTCAAGATTCTCGGGCCCTCGACAAGAAGCCGCTCGCACTTAGTACCGACGACTTGCAACGAATAGGCAGGGGATTTACCATAGCCAAAGGGCAAGACTTGGCAGGTTTTTAGTCTATCGCACTGCGCCGCGATGCATGGTGCATCGATGGCAGCCATTCTGCCCCGATCGCAGTCCCAAGGGAGGAGAAAATACTGGCTGTAGGGAGCATCAGAACGAGTAGGAGAACACATTATTTAGTACAACTAGCCTGAGCGATCCACAAGGCTCTGCTTCCAATAGCACGCACCACGACTTGAGTAGAGTAGTACGATGTCATCGCTGTCACTACCAAAGAATTTATTAATGCATCATCACTGTTAGTTAAATCTGCAAGGTGCGGAGATGAGGGTCTCCAAGGAGTGAATGCCCATAACCCAAGTCGGCGCCGGCATGGCGAGCGGCGCGACATCGTTTCTCAGCAGGGACACTCCATATCAATACATATCAAGGTAGAGCTGGACGTGCGAGAGCGGGAATGGGAAAGTCTAGAGGGAAGATCAAAGATACTGTTCATGTTGCCCGCAGCGGGGGAGAAAGCCCGAGATAGAAAATCTAGCCGACTCGGAAGTGCACTTTTCGACAACGGTCTCCCTAAGCCTGGTGACGGAGGTGACCCGTAAGCTTGCCATTTGAAAAGCGCAAGGATGGCTGCCTTTTCCGAGTGCTGTGACGTAAGTTGGGAGCTGAACCAGGCGGAGACGGAGGATGCGGTCGCAGCCGGAGCAGGGCATGAAAAGCTGGGAAATTGCGTTTTGAACTGAAGACAGAAAGCCAGCGGTTGTCACAAGTATTCTGGTCAAGAAAATGAGAGGGATTGCTGACGAATTAGTGTTCCAGAACCCGCGCTGCCCACTACACACGTCTGCTCCTTTTCTGCCGGTACGCGGGCCTTTTACTCGAGTCGCGTTTCATCTTCTTCATTATGCCAGATCTTCCCTCGTGAGCGATTCTGCCTTAGAACATACGGATGACCGTACGGTTGTGACGCCACCACAACAACCTATCAGACACATGGGACAAATATGATTGTTACTGAGGAATGCTGAGTCGAACGAGCGAGAACTCATATGAGCACAGGTGGTCAGACTCCAAGCAAAGCTCAAGAGACAATGAGGACTTCTCAAAACGGAAACGATCGGCTTCACCATCATGAAGATCAATCCTGGCGCGTAGCGTAGTGGTCCTGAGAACTACGCCGAAGGCAAGCAAGACGAGCAACTAAGGATTCAGCGTGTTTAGCGCGGAATATTCAGCGTGGTAGACGGCGACTACTGCTCCAGACGTCCCGCACAATGCACACAGAGCGAGCTGGCGGTGGCACGGCGAGGCACGAGACTTCTTAGCAATACCGAGCCCCCGTTCGACGAAATTTGCGCTTCAGCGCTGTGATGAGACTTCAGATGGGGCCTTAATCTGAGAGTGAGGGTTCGCTGGCGCCAACGCACGATAGTACCATGGCGAGAAGCTGCCTATTTGGTACTGGTCAAAGCGGTCAATCCAGAGTTGAGTGGCCAGCGTATCGTAGGTATGTTACTTGGTTGTTTAGAAGGATAAATGACCGAAGGCCCGCATCTCTGCGGAAGTGTCCCCAAACGATATGTGAAGCACTCCGGACGCCGGAGCAGCAGCATTAGGCAATCTAGAATGCGACAGCAATCCAACCAGCTACGTCTCGGTGGACGAGGATTCCTCGCCCAATGAAGATGTCTCAACCTGCAATGATGAGGTCTCATCTGACGATGTTGTCTCGTTCAATGATGATGATACCTCTGATGTCTCCGTCTCCGATGCGGAAGACTGCGCATCCGAGTCTGTGCGCGCAGCGCTCTGCTGTTCCCAGAAAACTTGTACCGAAAGGTCCGCCAAAGCTTCTGTTACTGTCGCCTTCGCACCTTCATGAATACGGCGACACTTTATAAGCATGACTGTGCTCAAGCGGGCAGCGTCCGGGGACGAGGGATCGCGGAAGCTGGTCCGAGACACGGCCAACTCGACTAGCTCATCTCCGGTGACATCGACCTTTTTGAGCTGCAGCGTATGCAGCTTTGGACAGAGATGCGAAGCCGGGTCGTCGGGGTCGATAAGGAGCACACCCAGGCAGGTGGGCGAGACACACGCCAACGTCAGGGTATTTAGAGAGGGGAGGCCGGTGAGAATCGTGGTGAAAGCGGCTGTCTCGGGATAATTTGGGGTAATGTTGAGGTCGCCTTTGATGGACAGTGATTCAACGCGTTGGAAGGGAAGATAGTGCCCAACGTCATAAAACATCTGCCGAAGGATATTTTCCCTCAGGTATGCATGTGGCTGGTAGTTGAAGGCCAAGTTGAGGGGGTCCCCAATGCCTTGAATGTCTCCTTCAATCGACCCTTTCATGCTGAAATATTCATCGTTGGTCTCGTGCTCGATCATCAACCGGCGAATAAGGAGCAAATGTGGAAGATGGGTAGCGAAGCTAAGCCCACGAGGGAAGATTGCGCGATCGGCATCGATGCAGGGAGTTACCACCCACATCGACATGCTAACCGGGAAGGAAACTGTGGCAAATAACGACTTCATGGTACCACTTTCTACGTTGTCGAGTCCCAGCTCCTCTAAGCGAGGTAAGGTGAGGGACCCGGCATGAGGGAACTCGCTCACGTCCGTAGTCACCGGGGAGTCCAGGGAGAAGTCTACGAACTGGAGTAATAGCTGCTCCAAGGATGGACACATTTCCAAATTTTTGAAGAACTGATGGATCGATCCGGCAGGGTGAGTGATCCACACGAGAGATAACCTCGTCAGGCCAATAAAGATGGGCGACGTCAGAGGTTGGTAGAAGTGCTCCAGAGTGAGATCGCGAAGGCTAGGCGTTTGCCCGGAGAATAAGAGATACTGTGAAGTAAAATTAATGTGGGTGATGCAACTGCCAGCTTTAAGTGCTATATGAAGGTGCTGGAGTTGTGGCGCTGAAGATGATGAGAGCGCTTCAAGGCCATGCGAGCTGATGTTGGATAAATTCAGAGTATGCCAGCGATCGATGTGTGGAACGAATGGAGAAATGAAATATGCGACTCGATCAGCGCAACGGCTGTGTAGGGGCTCCGTATACCAGCTGTTCGAGAGCCATATGTGCAGTGGTGTTTGCTTTGACCGAGCAACGAACAGGTGGGCAAGAGGTCTGTTGACTTTATCGATCACCGCCCAGAACCTCGGAGTGTTTATGGCAACATCTCGCCAGGCCCTACACACTCGAGTAATAGTAGACTGCGGCCTTTGCTCCAAAAGGTCCCTGTCTTTCATCTCCTCGAATTTAGCTGTCATTTCGAATATTGAAGACAGGACCTCGTCCGGAAGTCGAGATATGGGAAGAAGTTGGTTGCGACAAGCCTGGATGGCTAGTAAGCGCCGAGTCGTGTGCATCATCACTTCCTCGATGACGGCGCCCCGAATTGAGAACAGAGACTTGTACTCTTCGGCCAGCCGTTTCTGAAAGACCTCATTTCCGGAGCCCCCCGCCCATACCGTGCTGCAGGGGAAAAGATATTGAAGCAGAGCGCGATAAGTATAATTCGTCTGCGCAGCTTATCTGCCGCTTACTTGGTTTCACAGCTGGCACTGGGCTTTCCCCCATTAGCTGAACTATCTGCACAACTTTGACGCGCAAGCTCCACCATCTTTTCGTATAGTTCTTTTCCGATGACTTTGATCTGGCTCCGAACATGAGCGTCCGTAACCGCCACCTGCTAAGAAAGGTTCGTCATATCCTATCAAAGAAAGGAAAAGAAGACGACGAACCGGGGGTTCCATTCTCTCGGCCCTACTTTATGGGATGCGCTGTGGGCTTTTTGCGGTGGAAGTCAGAGAGTTGAGTACGACCTTGATGGACGCATGTGCATGAGGTCCGAGAGTCGCAACTTGACAATAATGATGACTAATAATAGATTGCTAAGATTTCAAAATAACTGGTCCAGCTTCAAGCTTCAAAGCTTCAAAGCTCCAAGACTTATAAACCAACGCCCAATGTCCCAGATCAATCTCAGCGTTGAGGTTAACACTTGCAATTGGAGCACCATTATGTTTTGACTAACAGCTAAGGTGGCCAGCAGACACCCAATATCAACATGAGGAGAACTAATCTTGACGAGCATCCGTGGTTCTCGTCAAATGTAAAGAATCTCAAGTCCAGACATAAAATTCATATGTTAATATCAACCGCTATCAAGGATTGATTGTGGAACGATCACCAACCTAGCGCGCCCAGTCAACGTTTATTGAGAGATCCTCTAAGGCCCTTGTCACCACTGATCTCGTATCCGTTGGAATACCGAAGCATGAATCAACCACTACAGTGCTCAATCGAGTAGCTCCTTCAGGACGGGAGTGATTTGAGCTGTTCCGAGAAGCTGCGAGAGATATGAGGCCGTCCGACGTAATCTCTGCGCATTCGAGATGCAATGTGTGTAATTTTGGACAAAGGTGAGTGGTGGAGGTGACGACTAGTGATTGTATATAAGACACCGGTCCTGGTGCAAATACCAGAGTGTTTATAGAGGGGAGGTTAGCTAGCATCGCGGCGAGGGAGGTATTGCTTTGTGTATCAGGCGTCACAGTGGACCGATGATAGTTGATAGATAAGACCTCGAGGTGTGCGAGTGGGAGGAAGTGAGCAACTTGGTGGTATATCTCTTTAATGAGGTTGAACAAGGCCCCGCTTTCTTCCCTATCGTATTCGAATCCCATGGAGAACAGGTCATACTCATCGTGCACAATTTCCGACTCAGACCCATCCACAATGAAGCTTGCTGGGTCATTGTCATCGTCATGGAAAATCGCCAGCCGACGAATGCGCATAAAACTTGGGAGGTTAGCTTCAAAATTGATGTCTAGGGGGAAGATGCCACCCCAAGCGCTACTGCTGTCGGTTGTCGTCGATATACACGCTCTCGAGGGGAAAACATTAGAAGCAAAGCAAAGCTTCATAGCTTCGTCCCCGAAATGAAAGAATTCGGCCCTTCGGAGCAGTGGTAAGTGAATGAGATCAGAGGATTTGCTATGGTAGCGATACAGTCCGAGGGGCGAGAGTCGGCAAAGGAATAGGTACTCCAAAGCAGGGGAAGATCTGAGGCTCTCGAATAGCTGGATGATGACGCTGCCGGTGCCAGGATAATGTACACCATCTAGCTCTAACGTCGTGAGACCGGTACAGCTGATCCATGCAGGGGATTGACGCAATCTGCGTAAACACAGATCGCGAAGGCGTGGGGTGATCCAGAGAATAGAGTAAGGGAGACGTTGGGCTCGGAAAGGCTTGCAGTGGAGCTAGTTTCGAGAAACGATGATATCCAAAGATGCTGCAGCTCTGGTGCTTGCAGCGGCGAAAGCACCTCAAGCTCGCTGCGTTTGACGCCCGAGATCCGGAGAGAGCGCCAGCGATTGCTGTGCGGCAGGAATGGGGTTATAAAATGCACAAATCCGGCGCCGCTGTGCGGGATTGGCTGAGGTGATAAGGTGGGGTCATGATACGCAATGACAGATTCGTGGGGGCTGTGGCAATGAATGTCAAGCTGAGCTTGTTTCGAACGGGTAACAAATAGATGCGCGAGGGGCCTGTTAAACTTGTTAACGGCGGTCCATAGATCCGGGGTATTTAGAGCAACGCCCCGCCAATGCTTCGACACGCCGGACACTATGAGCTGAATGTGTGTTCGCACGTCCGGGCGGTACGTTGAATCGGAGGCTGCAAGCTCAAACACAAGCGAGAGGAGCTCATCGGGAAGCCGATTGATGGGGATCAAGAGATTGCGGCGAGTCTGGATAAGCGATGGGTAGCAGGACATCTGCGCAGCGGCCTCATCGATCAAAGCGTCTCGTGTTGAAGAGAGGCTGTCGTATTCCTCAGCTAGCCCATCTCAGCTGTGGTAATTTGCCAGGCTTTGATGCACAGGAACGCATCAGTTAAAGCAAGAACTTGCGCGTCATGATAGCTTACCCAGCCGCATGACCTCGAGTAGTAGATGTTCCTTCGGCGGTTTTGCCGCTCAGACGTGCCTGTCGCGCCAAATCTGTTATCTTCTCGCAAAAATCGCCCGCGATTTTTTGGCCTGGCCGCGGAAGTAGTCCTTTGTTACCTGTAGTTTTGCGTACATCAAAACGTTGAGGATATCAAGGATCAATGAACTTTGGCCTACTGAGAATTCCATCATCTCTTCTCCAGAGCTGAGCACTAAGGGCGGAATGAGCTATAGCATCAGCAGCGAAAGATTATATGTAGTTGTTGGAGAAGCTGTTGGCGTCTGCACGAGTGCTGGCAGCTGGACGATGCTCTTTCAAGTCGGGACCTGTCCGCGGGACTCAGCACCAGCGCACGCTGTGGCAGTACGCATATTATACAACCTCGGACGCTCCGAGTCGGAGTGTTGTCAAACAAGTCGGCATTCGTGTCGTGTTCGTACGCGTCGACATATGCATCTCATTTGAGGACTTCGGTAGTGCTGATATCTGAGGTACACCCGGTCTCCCCCACCTCTGTCAGTACCACGTCTCTAATTCGAACGCGCGAGACAGAAGTAAATTAAAACTCTTTACCTGGCATGCAATATGTAATTATCTAACTGGGCCTGTCAACTCGACCTCTTCTTTTTCGGACACAAGGAGGTCCTAATCAATCATATGGTGGTAAGTAAACGTGTACGCACGCATGGGCTGAGCAGGCCCAGCTTAAACCACTGTTTTTTGCTTGCTGCCTTTGCTTCCGCGGATTTTCGCCCCTCTAAGCCGGCTCCCCCGCCTCCTTGAGCACGGCGCGCGCACTTATCAAAACTCATCTGCTCAAGGCCTTCGCGGTAAACACCCCTCTAGCATACTAAGAGGCCATGGAAGTGCGAAGAATCAAGACTTGTAGATCCTCCGAAAGGGAACTCTCAGCGAAAGACTATTATCCAAATGATATGATTTGCTAGGCCGGAGGACGCGATAGCTTTGGTACACGTTTTCTACGCTACTTGGCAAACCAAGAAACTGAGGTTTTAGTGAGAATGGCGGCGGGGGATTAACTACAAAGTACAGATGTATATCATTGAAGAGGTGGTGGAAATCGAATGGGTGGCATGCATGGGAACGAAAAAGTGGTGTAACGAAATAAGGCGTGCGCACAGGGTTCGTTGAGATAGTCGTGATGTTTATGTTAAATTGCTCTAAAGCTCGCTCCCGCTGGTATCGCTCTCATCCTGACCATAGACCGCAAACGCTCTATGGTGGCCTCCACCAGCACCAGACATCACCGACCGACGCCCGCCTCCGTCCTCGGGACGCGGCGTGCGCAACGTATCGCCTCCGTGGCGTCGGGCTGCAAGCTGAGACGGTGGGTGCGGAGGTGGATGCGGATGTGGGCCGGCAAATCGGTCGGGGGAGGCGACGCCCGACTTGGAGTACGCATGCGGGTCAATAAACCCGTGCTTATTCACGAGATAAGCCGCTGCCGCCTCAGGGTTTATCGTTGGCCCCTTGGGCGATTCGTCACCCGGGGAAGATGTGGTCGTGGATGGCGGGATGTCCGGGGATGAGTCATCTATATCGAATTTTTCCTCCTGTTCTTCGTCATCATCATCGTCATCATCGTCCTCTTCATCCCCTATCTCCTCATTCTCTTCGGCATGCCGACCCTTCGCAGCCGACGCCTTTCGATTCTTCTTGGAAGGCTGATCGCCTTCTTCGACGAAGACAAAACTCTTTTGCCGCTCGCGCTCGTTCCATTTGAGAGTCCGCGAGATGGAGTGGAACCAATCAACCGATTGGTTATCGGCACATATTGTGGGGAAAGGGAATTTGGACGCGGTGACTTTGATGTGATCGCCCTCTGCAAATGCAAATTATGATTAAAGGAATTTATCATTCGATGTGTCATGACGCGTACGTTTTAACTCAACCCGCCCGCGGCCGTCGAAACTAGCCCATGCCGTGCTTCGCGAGTTGAATGGCACACAAATCCGAAGCTCCATGCTGTCTGGAAGTAGCATGGGACGGAAGGAGAGTGTATGTGGGCAGATGGGGGTTATGAGGATTGCTGGAATTTCTGGATGGACGAGTGAACCTCCGGCTGATAGCTGCAAGTTAAACAAGATGAGTGAGGGGGCTGCGAGTGAGAAGTCTTATCAAGACGTACCGAGTATGCAGTCGAGCCAGTTGGCGTCGAGATGGTCAAGCCGTCCGCCTGAACAGTCGTCATGTGATGCTCATCACCTATCGTCAAGAATGCACGATAATGAGAATCTAACACACCAGCACCGAAATACGCCTATAACTTACCGAATAGCTCAAGCATGCTAACATACGGACTGGGACCACGGTCGACAACGAGATCGTTCAAAACCTCGAAGCTTTCGGCTGGTCGGGTGGTGAAGCAGGTAATCTCCTTGTCCTTCGACGGACACGGGCCTCCACCAGTACCAGCCCAGCCCTCCTCCAGCGCCTCCCACCCCCCGCGCTCCAAATTTTTCATCAAAATCTCACCCGTCTGCGCTTTCTTTATCGCCTTGCGAAGTTTGCTCTTCTCCGTGGGCACCGCGCGGTATACCGTGCAAGTAAATCGCATGCGCAGGTTCACGCGAATACCCGATTCGATGGCGGTATCCAGAACAGATTGGTGATCGGCAAAGTCGAAATTGGTGAGGAACCCAAGAGAACCCAGGGCGAAGGGCAGTACTGGCGGTACGATCTTTTGGAAGAGCCACGATGTAAAGAGAACGGTACCATCGCCGCCGAGCTAGTGAAAAAGATACGATGTTAGCCCAATCCAGTATTGCAAACCCATTGTGAATGTGACGTACGGTGAGCACCAAGTCGAAGAGGTGAGGAGAACGACGGCACATCTCGCTGGTCCAATACCTCAATTGGCCCTCTTCTTTACTGACTTTAGTGCTGGTGGACGAATCACTGATGCTCATGGATGCCATGGACGCGATAGAGTGGGAGCTGGAGCTACGGCGTCGCGGAGATGGCACGAATAGCTCGGGGTGGTCATGCTCGATACCCTCGGCGTCGAATCGTTTCGAAGTACGGAGCTGGTTGTCTACATAGCTGTTCGTGCAAAAACGGTGAATAACATGGCAAAGGGCAAAGCTTTCAGCAAGGCTCACACTATCAAGCCTCGACCACCTTCGCGATGCTTTGTCATAAGATAGAGCGCGATCTCGCGGGTGAGCTTGATAAGACGGTTATCGCGAGCCTTGGTAACGATTAAGACGCTCTGGATATTCGCCCGAACACGCGCGCGTCCTGATAGATGGTATAAGCGGAGTGTACGTTAAATCGCAAATATTTAGCTCACCAAGCTGTTTGCTCAGCTCCCTTACACCCACCGCTGTTTCTGCCAGCTGTCTGGTCAGACTTGAGCTCGTGTCTTCGTCCTCGTATTCCGTCTCTTCAGGCGTCGACGGCCGTGGCTCAGGCAAACGAGAGGCAGTAGTTGGGTGCAGTCGTGCAAGCGGATGATTGGATTGGGAGTCGTGCTGCCTCTGAGGTGGCATTATCTGCTGCATTTCGGATACACGACGTTGATGCTGAGCGCGGTGGATCCAGTCTGAGAACGAAGCCCCCTTTTCAAGCAGGGAGTGGACAAAACAGGGCGATTTGAGTGCTTGGTAAACCGAGCGATGAGTGGAGGGATGGTGGTGGAGGTGGTGCGCCGAATGTGGTGCAACGGCGGTATGCGCATTCCTTGGTGAGCCCTCTGAGGAGGCCGTCAGAGAATTGCGCGAGGACATCTGGGGCGTGGATCCGTCGCGGTGGTTGTGGATGCTATCGGGGGAGGGGCTGGTGGTGAGCGGAAGAGGTGAGTGGTCCTCGAGAACGATGTCGCCGTTCCAGTCCGATGGTGATTTGTCAAGAGCAAGCGACTGCGGCCGGCTCGATCGCTGTTTGTTCGACACACGTCGTTCCAAGTTGGTGCTCATCGTCGTCGGCAATGGTGAGAACGCGATGAAGGGGCTTTCGAGCAAGAAACTGCGGGCTGGAGGTGTCGTAGATAAATCCTCCGCCGCGTCAAAATCAGCGTACAGCGGTGGGTGGGGATCCGAGTCGGCATACGGGGCCACTCGACTGCCGACAGACAGTCCCAAAGCAGTGAAAAGGGAAGAATACATCGACAAAACTATTAATATTCCAGGCCTAGTCTCGTTCAGGTTCGTGCAAGTGCACTGTCTCCAAGGACGATACAGATGCGGGGTCGCTTTCCAGGTTTCTGCTCGCAACTGCCATGGCCCATATTATTATGCCCATCACCCGGGCCCATCTGCTTCGTGGACAAGACGGTTCGGCTCCATCTGATTCCATGAACAATCAATGGATTACGTCGCCAGCGACGGCGCTGCCACCGCGAGTCGCGTATACTTGCCGCTTGGCCGCGCTTGACCGACCCTGGGTACCACAAATTGACTCGGCGACGGTCCACGGATGAGGCCACACACGTTCGCTACTACTGCGTTTGCTCCCAAGGAAATCGAGGTCGAAATCGATATATAAACCAGTCGTCTAGAGACACAGGCGACAAGTAATCCTACTCAGCGCACAGTCTCGAAGGTGACGCATTATTGGTCCCTTTTCATTTGGTACCTCGGGCCCAAACATGTAGAATTGTAAGTAGCCGGTTAACATCGATTCTTTACTGGGGCCCCTCCTAATCTTCTTGTCGGCGAACGATCGTGTGCTTTGTGTTACCTGCCTATCCCCGACTTCGGGATACATCGTCGGGTTCTAGTCGGTGGCGACCCAGAAAGCATAACCATCGCTGATGACCATCAGGAATACCCAGTCTTTGGCCACCCTCAGGCTGCCCTCGAGCCGATCTCCCCTTACAACGGGCGCAAAGGATCCAGCCTCCAGGCTACTACCCTGAGACGATAGGATCCCTTGCATCCTTGTGGCATCGGGTTCAGTACCAGGCTACGCCCGTTTCCCGAAAACGGGAGAAGGATTCGATAGCCCGGACTAATGTCGCGCCGTGCGGAGAATATGTGCCACGTCGCCGAGACGACCACAGTATGATTCACATGTCAATGGCCTTGGTGGTGCGACGTTACGCTTGAGGACGGCCGGAAGTACAGCCTGTAGGGACATCTCACCTCCTCGCTGTTGATATCGATGGGACACCGTATTCGTGCTACCTAGCTTACTGACTCCCGAGAAAGCTGCACATGACCGATCGGATAGGACTATCTATTGTTTCGCCTTCATGAAGATGTCACCTGAGCGGCACCAGTGGCCAAAAAGATACGAAAGAGCAAGAGATCTTTCTTCGGCTTCAATTATCCCTTTTGGTGGGTACGAACATACCAGATGATGGCAATCCCACTTTTCGAGCCATGGGAGACTGCCACTTATCGTATCCTGCTATATCTGGTTGGCGCCAAGACATGCAAAGTTCTGTCCACCCTCCAATGCTAAGCTCATCTGTGCAATAATGGCTGGAGACCTATTTCATAATACAGCTCGTGCGCTGCCCTTGCTTTCCTCGTAAGTCGTCAGCCTGAGCAGCTGGCCAGATCCACCTGCGCTTCGCTCTGCTCAATTTAGTGGAATCTACGTGGGTTTGTAATTCTGAAATCCTAGCACGAAGGGGCTTTGAAGAGTTCGCAATCTGTGAGCTTGGCTTTCGCCTTTGCAAAGCCCGAGCCGCTTTCGGCGAGCACCGGCAGACGGAAGGTCGTATGGGTGATAAGCGTAGCATCGGTGAAAATGCACAATGTGCTAGGGCAGTGATGTAGGGGCGGCAATGGGCCTTGGATGAGCGGTTTGAGAGGTAGATACGTGATCGTTGGAAAGACTCGCTTCACAAGCCAGCCTTTGCTGCTCCCTGCAATGATGGTCAGGGTCGACGCCTTGATCAAATGAAATACTTCACGCTTGCATTTGCAGGCTGCTCGAAATCCTCCTGCGATTTAGATGAGGAAATATTCCATTGGATCAGCAGCTAGCTAACGCGGGAGGTGGTCTCTTTCGATAAATCAACGCGAGACCCGGGATTCCGAGGAGAGCCCGATCCCCCAAGGCGGATCATATGATGACCTGAGACTGATTTTGAACGTACGCATTGTACACGTAAAAATTATGTCCTCGAGACATCGATGTATGTGTATGGACTACGTACATACACTGCATTCGCAAAGTACTGGGATGGCGGAGCACGGAGCGCTCAATATGATTATGTAATCAAAACTGATATGATCTATCATCTCACCGTGCACGTCCCACCACCATCCCTCCATTTGAAAATGTCTTCTTAGTAAGGGCGTTTCCTCGGAGTCTTAAGCTCGAATTTGTGGACACAACGCTTATCTTTTCTCCTTATCGCCGCCCGCCCTTTTCTTTATTCTGTCTATAAAACAGCTGATATCTGATTTCCCATTAGATACAACATCCCCATACGTATCGGCTACTTCAGGTCACTATGCTCGGCGTCAGCGTAGGCTTGTAGCTATTTTCCGTGACTTAAAGATACTCCATGGGAGAAATGTAGGCTTTTTCTCAGCCTTTGTCGTGAGATGCACGTTTTGAAAAAGACGAAAAGAAGCACCTGATGCATTGTGTGTCTCGATCCTGCAAAGAGTGCAAGATGATGTAGGTGAGCAAAGGCAACGCACATCATCTCTACCACCTTGCACTTCTCACCGCGCGCGTCCTCGTTTTCGATTACGACGAAAGGGATTACACCTTAGAAACAGCCGCGTGCTTACCGGGATGCGAGCGGCACCCCCTCTGTTTTCGCGACAAACGCTATCATCGCTAGTTTCCCATTCCACCCCCGCTTGCTCCTGCATTGTATCAGGTATTTCGCAGCAATCCAAGAACGACTAGCTCTCCAGATTACGTGGATGAGCTAAGGGGCAAGGGCGGCATCCATGACGCCCAAGTGTGTTTTGCTAACATGTGATATAGTGATTACTAATGCTCAAGGTTGTTTGTCATGTAGAAAGGGCAGTCGCAAAGACCATATTCATGCGTCACGTTAGATTAACTGGTAAATCGGCGGCGGCGCTGGACAGTTGGCCTAGGTACATGTGCTCAGGCCTTGTACTGGGATGGCGTGGGGTCCGAGTGGCGGCAAGGTTGTGGGTTCGGATCCCACACGCGCGCAGATGGGTTATGTTTTTTGCGCTGCTGGCGCGGCGAAGAACCCCGGCGAATCAGGAGCTGCGGTCACGAAGGTACGATTTTGCTACAGTTCCTAAACAGTTTTAAAACACGGTTGTCATCTTCCTGTGTTTCTATATCAAGCTGACCACGCAAAGCGCGACTAACGAGCATGGATGGTCTTTTTTTTTGATGCTGATCTCCAAGATTTGAAAATCGGCCCTCGCACCCAAAGCAGCACCGATTCAAACCTTTCCCCAGGTGAGCACTGCGCTTTACGCCTTGCCCCTGTGCCAGGCACACGGCCCTCCTTTCCCTAATTTTGTCGTTGCGTGACCCCTAGAAATGCGAGAGGATAGCTTGTCTTCGGAAGCTTGATGAAGACGAGGCCGCCTCCCCTGCCATCACAATCAAGGAAGATAAGCCATCTCCGTGGTTGCAACGGTAAGCATGTTGCCTCGGCCCCCACAAACTTTGATTCACTTCGATGCACTGCACTGCTCACTATCCTTTGTCAAGGATGTAGCGAGTACAATCACTACGGCCACCGAGCTTTCAGGTGCGTGCAGGCGGCACATACGTAGCTGAGATGTTTGCATGACCACATAAGCTAAACTCGAAATCTGTGCGTGGATCAGGAAAGTATGTTCAAATGCTGCCCTAATGTGCAAGCCCTACGCTAGATTTGGCGTC
This sequence comes from Botryobasidium botryosum FD-172 SS1, assembly GCA_000697705.1. Classification (NCBI taxonomy): domain Eukaryota; kingdom Fungi; phylum Basidiomycota; class Agaricomycetes; order Cantharellales; family Botryobasidiaceae; genus Botryobasidium; species Botryobasidium botryosum. Next base: position 2,101,257 of record KL198016.1, on the reverse strand, counting down.
TTGCGGGTATTTTACTTATCGTCGTTGATTGCAGTTCGCGAGATTTAGTCAGCGGCAATGACCTTCAGATCTTCTGAGCTCCATCGCTTCACTTGGTTCGCTTCATCGCACGTCCTCCAGACGACGGAGTAGGGTATATATGAGCTGCCAGCCCGAAGAAGCGCCCCACGCCGTTCTTTGTCAACGGTCTTTGTTACATATAGTAATGCTCAAACAAAGCTAAGTAATAGTAATATAGGCCCTGAGCTACACTCTCAACAATATAATAGTCATTAGAAAAAAAATGGAAGTAAACGAAAGTGTGCGTTCAGTCTTTAAACTCCCAAGCCAAGTCGTCTTCGCCTTCTACGCCATCTAGTTCAACCTCCTCGACGAGATCCATGAGCCGGGACATTGTACTGAGGCTGACGGACCGGCATTTTGCAATTTCGACTCGTCGGAGCGAGGTGCCTGCTCGAGACAGTATCGTGAGCTCTAGTGTATCTTCCTTGAATTCCCCCTCAACGCGTAATGTCTGGATCAGGGGGCCTCGAGGACGGAAAACGCCATTAGGCACCCATGGTGGCAGTCGGCGAGGGTAAGTTCCCGAGGCCATATGCATCTATCACGTCTTGTCGACAAAAATATCTTTGCTTGCGCAGTAATGGACCATGGTCAAAGGCTCTAATGTAATTTTGAGGAGGCAGCTCGTGTGCCACATTAGATTCATTCGCAAATAGTCGGCAGCGCTGAAAAGCTGGCCAAGTCACTTCCCCGCTCACTTTCACCCCTGATGGGATCCATGGTATGTTTGGAAATTTGGAAATTCAACGCGGCGGAGCAAAGAGCCGACCTGATCGACTTCTTCGCAATGCTCGACCCGCTTTTGACGAGCACAGTACACTGGCGAACGGGAGGCTGTGGTGGCGATCGGCTCGCGTGGGATCAATGAGGAAGCGATAGTCGACAAGTTTCTAAGACAGTGACATAGGGGCGGCGATGGGTCTTGTAGAGTGGCTGGAGAGGTAGCTATGTGGGTGGACCGGTTTCTGTTGCCTCTTGTGACAATGACCATGGTCGATACATTTGCCAAACTCTTGACGTATGACGTCCCAGTCTTCGGTACAAGCTGCCGAGCGATAGCTGTTGAGATTGATTTGGGAGACGAGTACACTTTGTCAAGCAGTTAACCGACTCGGAGGACACCAACGCAATTAATATGAGATCTGGGTAGAGCGAGTACCTGCACCCGTAGCCTCTTATCAATATTCCCAATACGTCCGGTTGTCCTCAAAAATAAGGACCATCGGAACGTGGATTTTCTCGTACCTCTCTTTGACGATGAGCGAAATGGCATAGTGGTGCAATTGGTGCATCACAGTATGATTGGATGTGCATAACTTGAAGCAAAAAAGATCATACGAACGAGGTTTTTCTTGCGCAGCGCCTTTTAGGATATAAAGGGGCGTTAGTATCTTATAGGAATGATTGAGACCAAAGTGCGTACACGTTCTTTGAGCTTTAAGCCACCCTGCTTCTTACAAAACCACAACGCATATTGAGTCACGCGCGCACCTGAGATAGCAGTCTGTTTCCGTTTGGAAGAAAGAAGAAAAAACAACCAGCGCGCGTGCGGGAGTCGAACCCGCATCACTACCGCCACTCGGACGCCCACTGCCTTCCCAGTAACAAGGCCGGAGCACGAGTACCTAGGCCCACGGTCCAGCGCCGCCGATGCTCTACCAATTGAACTAACGCGACGCATGAACTAAATAATGTCATACACCTGTTCAACCCTCCGTGCAATAACCCTGCATTTTGAGCACTAGTAATCACTCACCATATTACATCTCAGCAATCCAACAACGGCCTTTCCTCGATCACGTGGGTGAACTCACTGATATGAACCACTCGCTGGCCAGTGGCGAGCATGATGGTGGGCAGTACTTGTACTGAGGATTGGAAAACCAGCATTCACGCGCGATACATAGCCGCAGCGGCGGCAGCAATGATGGCAAAGATTGGATTGAGCAGATGAAATAGAGTAAGAACTGCATGGTGAGAGAGATCTGCTCGAGACAATATGTATCATCCGGACAAGCAGAGTCGCAATAGGAGACTATTGGTGCGTATTTTATTTGTTGAGGGAGGTCACTCTGATTATGTAAGTAATCAAAGCTGAATCGCCGCCACCATCCTTTTTAATTTTTCCACTCTGAAGATGTCCTCCTGATTGCGTCTCCGCAGACTTCTTTGATTTGCAACTGCAGTGCTTGTGCCGTCTCTTTTCTGTGTCTCATTTATTTGGTTCACAAACTTTGGGATTTTTGCCACCAGCACGACTACTTACCATTCGCCGGCACCAATTTGTCGATCCTCAGTAAATACAGCACCACTGTGGGTTTCGGCTACGTTGATTTACCGCACTTAACGACCCTCAAAGGTGGACTTGTAACTATCTTGAAAATACACCATGGGTGCAACCGTGGGTCTTTTTTCGTTAATCCTTATTGTAAGGTACCATGGTGATATATACTTTGAAGAAGACGTGCGAGTTTATTGACATTTGACATGGTGATTACTAATATTCGAGGGGGTTGAACAGGTTTATAACATTGAAAAGAGACTGCTCCTGCGCCGCGTTAGTTCAATTGGTAGAGCTGCGGCGGCGCTGGACCGTGGGCCTAGGTACTCGTGCTCCGGCCTTGTTACTGGGCGTCCGAGTGGCGGCGAACATGCGGGTTCGACTCCCGCACGCGTGCATTAATATTTTTTTTTGCGTCTGTTTCGTGTCTGGCGTAAACGAGACGCCGCCTTGTCCTCATTTCCTTTGGCGAGTTCTGGGGCTACACGGAATCTCAGCGTATCACCGAATACAGCCCTGCTTTTCTTTCTCAAACTTTGCGCAACAGGAGCAAGGATAGCCCCGATGGAAGCTCAATTGTATCTCCATGCTGCAAGTGTACTCCTAGATGTAGGGCCGGCGCCTGTAACCCGCGTCGGGACCTACGCCTCCGTTTCCGGCAAACATGCTGCATTTTCCTATTATTATGCCTCCGTACTCACCGGCGCTTGGCACTGGTCTCCACCATGCACGCTATCTCTTCCCCCAGCCGTCCGCCGCATAGCTCCCCGTCGCCGATGCTACCCTTTCCCTTTAACAAAATGCGATGCTCCCCTTCAAAGGTTCATGTTTCCCACCACCTCTTGAAGATACTGACAATATCACCATTGAAGCAAGGAGTTGGGGCATCGGGTCAATGGGTCAATCAAAGCTCGTATGTGCCGCTCGTGAGGCTCCGTATATCGAAGGTGCGTCGTTTTATACACTGCCTTTCGTGACGGTGTGGGTTTGTTCATGCTCAGTAGGCAACATTCAAGGCGTGATCTTGATAGAAGTGTCGCTATAACAGGCATCTGCAGTGGTGCTGCGCATATTGCTGACGACATTATACCGTCCAATGGACGCGGATCCCGAGGTTGGCTAAAAAATGGGCGTCGGCGATGCGCGTACCGGGTGCAACATGTGCGTATTTGTACCTTTTCCCCGTTCTGCACTGCCGTTTGTGAGCTCGTCCGTCACTGGACTTAATTCGTGCATTGTGGTGGTGACCACAGACGCGATGTACGTTTCTCGTCACTCTCTGGGCTTATATATCGTAGATTCGTTACGAGACGTTTTCGTCTTCGTACTCACCAGCGCCTCGATACCGGCGCACACGCCACCTTCCGCGATCATGCGCTCGTTGGTGCGCTCATACTCTGCGTGCGTGTACGCGCCATCGTCGCTGCAACATCACCATCTCACACCCTGCTCTTTCCAACACATTTGCTTCAATACCATTGGCTTTCTTTTGCACGCAGGTCACCCGCGGGGTGGAAGTGCTCACTATTGATCGTCCTTCGCAGGTATCGCATGGCACTCTTTTGAATGCTACGCGCCGAGCTCCTTTCCCTGACATTACGAACTACAGATTTTGCCACCGCTCTCCTCGGCTTTCTGGCTCCCGCCCCACGTTCCCGGTGCTCACCTACCTCACTCTTGGTACCCCTTGATCTCCTTGCTACGTCAAGTCTCAGTAATTAATCCTTTCGGAAAGTAAGGGTACGCGCACGGGAGCGATGTGAGTCTTTTTACAGGTTGGTCAAGTAACTTGCTGTAGGCCATCCGTGCGCTGAAATTAACACAGTTCAAACGTTCAACACCACTATTCATACGTCCTTGTCTTCGTGTCTGCGTGGTTGCTGGACGGCCATCCCCGTCTTGTATCAATACCCACCAATCCTTTTCGTGAATCAAGCTCATGAAGCACGTCACTTTTTCTCATCCGCATCATCTCCGGGTCACCCCGCACTATCTATTGCTCTCATCCTCGGCAAAATCTCATGCTCATCTAGGTACCAGGGCACCCCTCCGTACTCGCGCCGGCCGCTGCCGTCACGGTTCTTCCATTCCACTCCTGGTTACTCCCACTTGGCCTCGGGCTATTTTTTCAGGACTCCAACAACGGCCATCTCTGGATTATGTGGGATCTGGGTAGACGGCGCAGGTTGTGGGTCCGAGGCCGCCCGCCGGAGAGGGCACCACAATCTCGTATGCTGGAAACCAAGACTGATAGGATATAGTCGAACACTCTAGCCAACCTAAATCACCAAGGTGTGCTACAGCTCCTATACGCAACCTTCGCCTTCCTCTACGACGATACCAGTACTATCAGTTGACCTCACAAAGCGTGATCAATGGCACGGGCGGTTCCCATTTTTCAGTGCCAGGCCACCCTCACTTCCGCCAGTTTTGCCTTTGGATGAAACCCATGCTGTGTCGAGCAAACGCCACCATCATACTGCAAGGTCAGTCAGTTGAAGGGAGGCTGTGTCATCAAAAATACCATCAGTGGATCGTGTCGTCTCGGTGCGGCTTGTTATTCAGATTTTACTACACACAAGCTGCAGCTTCCAAACGACGGAACGTCATATTAAGGGTCGCCAGTACTAGTCCAAGGACGCGTCATACAACAGTCTGTTATAGTTGGAACAAATCTAATACACGCTCTCAGCTACACTATCGAAATTATAGTTATCAGACCAAGAATTAAAAGAAACGAAAGTGTGCCCGGTTTCTGAACCCTTAAGCCAAATCATCCACGCTTTCCACTCCATCCAGTTCAACCTCCTCGACGAATTCCATTAGTCGTGATACCGTACTGAGCTTGACGGGTCGGCAATTCGCGATCTCGACTCGGCGGAGCGGAGTGCCCGCCCGGGACAATACGACGAGTTCCAATGTACCTTCCTCAAGCTCCCCTTCCACACGCAGTTTCTGCAGCAACGGGCACAGCGGCGCCTCGGATACGGAAAATGCCCTCAAGCAGCCGTCATGACAGTCGGTGAGCGTGACCTCAGTGAGTGAGCTATAGCGCGCGAGTCCGAAGGCGAACTTGTGGCGATTAGGTATTGAGTGGGGGTGGCCATGGGCCTTGAACGAGTGAAGAGCCAAAGAGGTGAGCGACCTCGGGAGCACGCGTTTGAGTGTCGAAAAAATCCGCTTTAGAAAGCCATATTTGACGCTCCCCGTGAGAACGACTACGAACGAAGCCTCCTCGGCCTTCTCGAACTTCGATTCGCTTGCCTCAAGCCGAATAGCCATTCCAGCGTGCGCTGCCCTGCTGGTTGCAAACTTGGCGTATTGGAGCATTACGGCGCCGGGCGACTTGTGAAAACCGCTGGGGAAGATGTCTTCCAGCGTATCGGTCTCGTTTACGTCGACTCCAACCCTGATCTTGAGATTCGAGGGTGCGCAGATTCGGTCCATAAGATATCGCACGAACGCCGTCTCGACGGATTGAAGGTTGAGCCTCTCGAGGCCGGGAAAGAGTATCTTGGAAGTTCGTAGATGCTTCAATGTGGTGGCCGGGAGTGTAATTTCCTCGAGCGAAAATGAGAGAAGATTGGGGGAAGATTCGAGGACGCCAACGAGGTCGGCAACAGCCTCTCCTTTATGAAACCGTATTCGCGCGATGGCTACGTCGGTGAGGTTGGAAAACCCGGCCATAGGTAAGAAGAAAGCACTGATGTCGATTGATCGAAGGCATGGTGTATCTCCGCCAAAGGGGGCGCGATCGAAAATACACCTCGTATCGTCCGCCCACATCTCGGAGCTTCTTCTTGCGCCATGAATGATGAGGTTCTCCAACTTGGAGGCGCCTGTAAGTAACCAGCCATGATCCTCCAAATCGTTTTTGCGGAGCGATTCCAAAAGGACGAGCGTTATTGATTTCAGGCGGTGGCTGGACCTTTCGAGGAAGGACAGGTTGACAACGACGTCGCCTCTACTTTGAGCCAGGTCGGGGCGTGTACACCTGGTGGTGTGATAGTAAACGACGTCCAAAACTTGTGATTGCTTCGCGCCGTTTATTCGCGAAGCAGTATGATCGGCGTTCATCTGGAAAAGGCGTGAGCAGCAGCGCGTCTCTCGTGAGCGATTAAACTCACAATAGACACTGTCGTTGTAGCATCCATGCTACTACCGCCTGCTCTGCTCACCTGCGATGTGTGAATAGATATGGTGAGTTTGGCCAGACGTATGAACCGGGACAGACGAAGCAAAACTTACATGAAAGCCCGGCGTGTATGCGCCTCGTTCGGTTGATCTGAGTCGTTTCTTTGCCTTTTAGCAGGGGTTGTTTAGTCACACAAAGTCGTCGAGAAGCATGGGTATGCCATCGCATACCTGGACAGACCCTTTGGATCCAGGTTGCGACCCTCCCACTTTTGTCCCAGCTGCCTTGCGTACGGCCTAAGTGATATGTATAAAACCGGTCAGTAGATGAAACGAGGAGCAGGCGGAGGGGAGGGTTCACGCTTTCTCTTACCTTCCTCGAGCTGCCCCCGCCTCGCCTGCCGTTTGAATTGTCATCGCCCTGGAAGGTCGGGGGATATCAGCGCACTCTAGTCAGAGGAAGAGGAAGTCAGGATAGGGCCACCTCCGCGTATTCCGCCTTTCTCTTCATTGTAGTATTCCTCGGGGGATTAGCCGCGGCGATCTCATTAGGCCGGTCGACATAAACGGCGACGCGAGCCGTGGCGGAGCTTCGAGTAACGCGGCCTGCGCGTCCTTGAGCAGCTGCTCCGGATATCGTCGATGTCGCGGGGAGTGACATATAGCCTTTGGCGGTTTCCAAGATGAAAGGAGGGAGGTGATCGCGGTTGGGGGGAGAAACGATTCGTTCGAAATGCGGGGTACTTATAGCCGTCAGGTACCAGCTGTTGGCCTACATAAGACATACTTGATCACGTGATCATGGTAAACAAATTAACGGTCCCGATTTGGAAGGCGAGCCTATGGCCCCGCTCTGAGTCTGATTCTCCGCCGTCATGCGCCTTGGAGCTGACAGTGAAAGCCCGATTGATATTCCATGTCTTATAGCAGGCTGTTTATATTAGACTTGTAGTAGCAGCACTAGTGCGAATAGATCGGGAGAGCTCACAGCATCGTATGGCTGAGGATCCGTCAAGTATTGTGGTGTGGACACTAGCACTGTGAGCGGCACTACCGAACCCTTTCTCGACGTGCCGTACATGTTTTCTACTGCCAGATATGGCACCGATATCAACGCCGAGGCTCATCCACGCGTCACACCGTATGTAGAGCGTGTGTCACCGTATGCTCGCATTGATGCCGAACTACAGTCTCGATGTATAACGCGACCTATTTCCTGAATCAAATCATGGATTGTCCATCTCGTACGCCATCTATTTACGGAATTTGGACGACTAAGCGTTTGGCTAGTGCATTCGAATTAGACTTGGGACATACCACGCAGCTCTTTCCTTTCCGCCTATCAACCGCGTCGAGCGTCATCGTATTTGGATCAACCTCCCCCGCCATCGCGAACCCGGGGAGACCCATCGCGCCCCACCCGGCGTCGGGGGATGTCGTGAACTTGCTCGTGCGCAAAAACGCCGCGTGGTTTCCCGGGATTTCATCCAGCCCCAGCGCAGCGCCTATCGCGCTCACCCGCGCAGCCTCAACCCGTCGCCGCTCAGCCCTCGTATTCGCGACATTGGGATTCCCTAGGATGGTGATGGAATTGTGCTCCGAAGGGTGGGTCGCAGAGAGTTGAGGCATTTCGATTGGTGGCGTTTCAGAAGCGGTGAGGTCGGAGGCTTGGGCTTGGCATTCGCATAGACTGTATTTTACACCAAATCTTTTCTGTCGAGGTTGAGTCCGTTTTTTTTCGGTATTCATTTAATGAAGTGGCGCACTCACCTTCCACAGAGACGCAGTTACTTGGAACATTTGCGCTAGAGGAAGCAGCATCAGACTACATCAGAATAGAATAGATGGGTCCTACGAACAGAGAAGCCCTTCCTGTCCGAGCGATGACATTGTGAATTAGCGTGCGTAGGCCACACAGAGTAGAGAGATGGACTAGGTTGACAAACCTCTATTTTGTCGGAGTGATCTATGAATCTCCCCACGATCGATAACGTCTCAGCTCTGAACTAAAATTTAGTCGTAGAAAGTATGAGGGGAAAGATGAAGATTGACCTATATCTATCCCGGAGCTGATGGGTATGCCACACCAAGTCTAATAACAATAGAAGGTAAGAGTGGTATCGAGTTCGAGGTGAAACACGATTACCGATGTCCTGTGTAGGTACCAAATAAGGGTTCTCTACATGCAGATCGAGAAAGGCGTGATATCGAGCTATGGCGATCGAAAGTTGCGAATCGTCTCTCGCAAACCGACGTGGTGGAGGTGCCCACCCTAGGCTCTCGACCATGGCACTCGTAAAAACGCCCTGCCGCTGGACCTAATCAAACGCGACGAGCCAGTTAGTAAGATACGGAGAGAGGAAGGGTGATTCATGTAGGCGAACCGCATAAACTAGATCGACGCTGAACCTTGATTCGTGGCGATACGCAGCGAATATTTGACCTATCCTGAGCGGGGTATGCAGACCTTGGTTAGGTACTCATCCTTCAAACGAGAAAACTCAGTGATAAAAAAAATCGACACTGAGACAAACCTTCTCCACATGGGAGGCGCAAGTGCCCTAACAGCTGGGTTCTGTTCCAAGTACTGATGTATATTTTCGATATCCCAGCCTAGCTTGGCGCAAAATGTAGCAACCCAGTTGTCGTTTTGAGCCTGTGGATTCGGGAGGGCCTCGCAGACGACATTTCGGAGGGTGTAGGCCGTGGCCCTGTCGACTTGGCCAGTCACTGGATCCAGTGTGGTAAAGCTTTCGTAGAAAGATAGCAGTGAATCAAGGTGTTGCCTGATAGCAGAGAAAGGCGAAAGTCTCACGGAAAAAATATCTCGCGAGCATCATAGCTCTCATACCGACACCTAAATAAGTCCCTCGCAAATTTTACCATGCACAGCTTGTCTTTTGTGATGATCAACTGGCATGTCGGACAAACGACACCAAAGGAGTTTTGGAGGTACCCGAGACCAAGAGCGAACATTCCCGACGGCCTGTTTTCCACGGTGGGCATGACGATCCAGGGGACGGAGAAGTTCGCGCTGAGGCATTGGGGGCATTCCATCGGACGGATGTCGTTGAGGGAGGTGGTCATGGGCATGTCAAATGGCATTTGGGTCAGCTCCTCCCATTCTACTATTTGGGTGGGCGAGACAGTCATTTCGAATGTTTGGAGATGAATTCTGGCTGCCTAAACGTATTGGGACCAATGTATAATTGCCTTGTGATAAAGCAGGAGGAGGGAACGCGTACAAGCTGTTTCAGTGGGAATCCGCCAATCTTTCCCAATGAGGGGCATATTCGATCCACGTCCTCGGCAAAGGTTCTGCAAGCGCCCACGCACAAACCGATGAGAATGGTCTTATACAATAATCTACAGACGAGATAATCTGGATCCACCTTGGGTTCAACATGAGCGAATGTAACATAAGCAACACATCCAGCGGGGGGATCTCATCGTCGCTGAGCTTGGCAATATATCCATCTACCCGCTCCGTCCTCTCCACAACCTTCTCCACCCATCTCTCGAAGCGATATAGCGCGCGGTGAAGAAATATGATCCATTTAATAGGCTCGCTGACGGTGTATTGGCTATGGATTGAGAACTGGGCTGGGGTTTCTTTGACGCGCTGTTCGAGGCGGTGGAAGGCTGCTAGGACGAGAAGGTGCTCGGAGAGATCTGTAGCATGGAGAAGGGGCGTGACCTCGCGGGTGCCAATGGGGAACGTGGGTGGGAGTTGGACGACAAAGGCTGGGAGTGGTTCATTGGGGTCCATGATAGTAAATCCACTGAGCCTCGTGAGCAAGCAGCTCTGTGGACTTGACCAGTCGTCGTGGAGGATAAAATGGGCTTAGGAAAGTAGACTGCTGCGCACGCAGCTAAAGATCGCTTGAGTGGGGAATACGTGGTCGACCTGGCCGTTAGTAGACGCGCGAAATCCTGTCGAAGTCACCGCTGGGCGTCAAGGTAGCTTGCAGGTTAAGCAGGGGACAAAGCGAAACTGTGTCTCGAGATCGGTAGCCGTGATTAGGACGAGCATGGCTATTTCGCGGCTTGCACAAGATTATTGTTCGTGATGGTGCGCCGTACCCTCATTTGGTGGGCCGACGGCGACCGGCGAATGCTGTGCTATACTCAACGTCGGCGGCGTCGACAGCAACAACGAGCATCGATAACTTTCGTGGCGTTGAGTTCGGCAGCGCCAACTCACAAGGGCCTAGATGGTGGCCAATGATAATATCAAATCCCGCCTCAAGGCTGCTGCTCCGAGTCGACTGCGAGCACCGACAGCCGCCACCGAGCGGCTCAGGCTCGGAGATAATTCGCAGCTCGGACCGAGGCTCAGAAAATCGAAAACACGCCTCTGCCTGGGCTCTCTTAATGCAACTACGCGTGAATCGGAAGATAATTCCCGATAATTTTTCATCGTCCATGCCTAGAGGAATATGCTAGAAAGAGCCATTGGAATTAAACACCTTTGGATTTACCGGCAACAGAAATGGTGCGCAATGGCGAGCACACTAGCGCGCGCAACAGGTTTCCCGACCGAGTCCACTCGAAAATATTAATATTAATGTTCCTTGATCGCCGTTGGGTGGCTATGGGAAGCCAACCGGAGGCGCTCGGACTCGGCCGACTCCCTGGCTGCGCGGCGAAGCTCCTCGTCGCCACAATATTGGATCCTCGAGCGTCATTCCGATGGAGAGAGATCTTTGATTTCATGTACGGGCCTTCTACCGGCGAAGATTCGACGAAGCGATTAGGTGTTGCCAGTACACGGCTCAAAGCAGTAAATAGGCATGATTTGCATCCGGCGCTTAGGCTGGTGCGGCTGTTGTTGTTGATCGCGGAGACCAGCGAACGGGCGTCCTCGAGGCAGCGGGAACATCAACTTCCCAGCCTTCGTTTCTCTTCTCCTGCTCGTTTTACTCGCAAATCCGAACACGCGTTCCCAGCCAGGCGTCCTCTTTCCGTTTGCAGTTATCGCCGACGACGCTTTCCTGCCTTTTTTTCTCCCATTTAAGATCGTTTCTACTCGCCACTTTTGGTTCCGCGCCCCTCGCAATTCAACACCACTCGTGATCATCGACCTCGAAGGCTCTCATGGCCACCGAAGAAGAGTCCCTCCGCCCCGTCCTCATCCGCTCTTCTACGCCTGGTACGTCGCCCCGGCGCTGCTGCTGCTTTCGCCACTGACATTGCCTTTGCCGCCGCGAAAAGGTCCCGGCGAAAAAGGTCCGTTATACGCGCACAACACGTCGATGATCGCCGCTGACAAACCTCCTATTCGCAGTCCAGCGGTTCCTCCAGGGAATGCAATATTCCCCACCGCTGCCTCCAGAGTCCAACAATGGCAGCGAATTCGATAAGGACGAGTATCGCGACTTCAACGACTGGATGCCCGAGCGCGCGCGGAGCATCCTCATCGGTCACAACCTTCGCCGCACCCCTGATGGCGACATGACTCGTCTCGAAGGCGAAGTCTTTGGGAACGGCAACGGCTCCGTCTTGAGCTACCCCGATATGGGCCCGGACATCAACCACGTTCCGGCAGAGGTCGAGGAGGCTGACTCTCTTCACCAAGAGCAGTCGGAGCGTGCTGCGTCACTGTACCGGACACCCCATGTTCTCTATACGGTACTTTATCTCTATTTTGAAATCGCAAGCTACTCTAAGCTAATGTCTTGCACGCCACCCAGGCACCCGTTATCGCCCCGGTTCCCATCCATCCACCCGTCCACGCGCCCATTCCAGGTCCTCCACCACCTCAAGCCCAAGGCAAGGGTCGCAAGAACAAGGTCATTGATTCAATGGAAAGCTTTGGCAATCTCGGAACGCTGCAAGAAAATACGTTTGGCCCCATCCCAAAAGTAGGCTATGGAGGGTATTCAAAATACGTGAGGCCCTTCGCGGTGTCCTCGCGGCAAGTCATGGGATTCTGACTCTGCTTTATCTGTTTATTTTTGATAGACGTATGGGAATACGCCGACATGGGCTGCAGCAAATACCCTGCCTGAGCGCGATGGCCCTACCGAAGTTGAAGTATCCTACCAACAGCAGTCACCACCGACGCCTCAGCAGCAGCAGCAACAACAACAGCCCAGTCAGACCCCATCGCGCCAGGTATTTATTTTTCCTGCCATTGTGTCTATTTTTCGCTCATATGATCGGACGTAGAATTATGAAAGCACCCCTGCATGGGCAGCTGCTCATGTCTTACCCTCACGTGAAGACTCCCCGTCGCTCTCTGGCCCAATTAAATCGGTGCACACATATCTTCACTCATCCTATTCAAAGTCCCCTAACGTATCCCTAATGCATTCCTCCTAGCCACGGAATCCAGCAAGTCCCCGAGTCGGCAGTCCCCTCGCAAACGGCAGTGTCACGCCTCCAAACATGATCCACATCGCAATTCAGCCACCTACCGACTCGCAGCCAAATTCAAGACGCGGCTCGCAGCACCCAGGTGATTCGCAACAGAAGTCGCTGCCGAGGACGCCAACGCAGGAGTCGGCACAGCTACCACCCGGTGCGAAGGGTGGTAAGGGGAAGGCGCGGGCGGATGAGGGCGTTATTCCGGGAAGTCCGATGGTGCGTGTTTCGGCTCCCACGGTCTTGGCGCAATTAATGGTTCTTGTACTGACTCAATAAACTTGTGAAATAGAGGAGCGCACCAGCACAAGCGCCCCCATCACCTGCTCGGACACCTCGACAGACCCCCTCTGCGATGCCGCAAGATCTTCCTACTACCCCGAGACAGCGTACGGTCGCGCCTTCAGCTTCAGCATCGGGCGTGAAATCCCCTGTGGTGAACTCAGTCCACCCATCGGGAGTCGCGCTCCCGGAGTCGATGGCGGGGGAGACGTATATTAGCGGAACGACGCGCACGCCGACGCAGGGGAGCGTGCCGCTGGACAAGGCGGAGTCGCAGCGCAGCCCGACCATACGAGCAGCGAGTCCGAAGCCGCCCACAAGACAAGCGCGGAGCCAGAGTCAGAGCCAGGGCCGCGCGCCAAGTCACGCGCCAAGCCAGGCTCCGAGCCAGGCGCCCACGCAGGCGGCGCGCTCAAAGGCTCCGTCGTACGCGCCGTCGAGAGTGGACACGGCCACGATTCCATCACAGGCGCTGCCTTCGCCACGCGCACCATCGCAGCAGATGTCGATGGCGCCGAGTAAAGCTGGGACGCAGAGGACCGGAGCGGGGCCTGGGCAGGCGCCGAGTCAGCAGCCGATGAGAGCTTCGCAGGCGGCGCCGTCGGCGTCGGGGCAGACGCACCATACGCATCATACCCATGTGCAGACTCAGAATCTGGCGCAGGGGCAGGGGCAATCGAGGAGCGCGACGCCATCGCGAGTTGCTCGGGCACCCTCTGATGAGGACGTGAGGACCGTTCGGGGCGGGACGAGTACACCCACACCCGGCTATCCTGGCCCCAGTCCCTATCCCCAGTCGCAGCAGCAGCAGCCATCTCGTGGTCCGACTCCCCAACTGCAGCAGCAGCAGCAGCGCCAGGCTCCGTCTGCTCAGCATTATGACGATGATGAAGATCGCCAATTCACCGAGGCAGAGCTTGTGGAGATCTTGCGCACGCCTCGGACCGTCCAGACGATCTCTCCCTCGGTCTTGGCGGCTGAGGTGAACAGGAGCCATTTCCACGACGAGGATCTGTGTATTTTGTTGCATGCGGCCGATGATGAGTATACTCATGAGGTGGTGAAGAAGGCGATTCGGAAGGCGGTGAAGGCGCGGTTGAAGAAACTGGGCTATGAACACGAATCTGAGGTGGGTCTTAATCTCTTTTTCGCGGGTTCTCATTTTTTGATTCACTAACTGATTCCATGTTTATCTTTCTAGTTCCTGCGCGAGATCAATGGTCCTGGCCATGGTAACGGACACGGACACAGTCACGGCCAAATCGGAAACGGTAAAGCGCGGCCCCAGGCAGCCATCACCGCCGGGTCCTCGCGGGGCACCGGACCTCCTCCCTCGGTAACAGAGCTCCACACTCTACTCAACGGACTGAGCATGGATTTAACGCGTCATGTTTAGCAGGATCCACCAGAATGGGCGCTGGGCCTGATTGAGATGGTGAACCACGCGCACCAGCGACTGGACTCGTTGCATTACAAGTTTGATCACCGGGTGCCGTCGGAGACGGACAATCACGATGGTCATGAGGTACATGACGAGACGGCTGCGAGCGAGGCGATCCATGACTATGAGCCCGATACGTCCCAGAAGATCGTGCCGATTGAGACGAGGCCTGTTTCGGGCCATGCGCAGGAGTATTATAACGGTGGCCACCACGATGATTATGATGAGGAAGAGGAGCATTGTAAGTTGTGTGGCTTATTACTGTGCAGAGTTGACGCTGACTTCCTACTGAATCTCCAAAAGTCCACCAAGAGACGCCCGGCGAAGATCATTTGCAGCCGAGCGAGTACGACGAGGAAACGTACCGGATGAGAGTCAAGCAGCCCGCTGGGTCGGAGGCCTCCCATCGCACTTGGGAAATTGAGAAAAGCGGGGGGGATCCTGCTAACCGGACTATGGCGCTCGACGCCATACCCGAGATTACGGGATTCGACGAGAACAGCGTTTATTATGCGGATGACCCGACCCATCGCCGTGATCAGGGGAGGGCGGTGGCCTCCCCGCTTGCGCCTGGACTCCACGTCGATGCGCTCGCGACGGGGCCTTCCCATCAACCACACCAGCCTGCGCAACCGTGGCCTTCTACCGAATGGCAGTTGGCGCAGACGTCGCCGCCGCCCTGGCAGCGCGTGCACCAGAAACTCCTCGGCTGGGCGATGATCTGGCCCTTATCCGAGTTCGACAATGGGCTGGCTAGCACGGCTCCGGGAAATCAGATCGACGAGGTCGCGCTGAGCATCTACCTCACGCAGGTATACAAGCGTTATGTCCGGTCTCGCCATACGGATAACCCTCCCGCGAGAGTGGATAGGTTGTTTGTTCCGCCTAATATTGCGGACGCGATCAGCAATGCAGTCTTCAACGGGAGACACGGAGACGCGTGTCAGATGTTAAGGGACATGTGGACGCCATTTGGATTGGATGGAATGCCGAGGTTGTTGATTGTCCTTGCAAAACACCGGCGGGATTCGAACCACTATGTTGTGCATAGGTGCGCTTTCGTTTTCTTTTCTCCACTGGGGCACGCGTTTTCCTCATTGGCTTTTCTTGGCTTCCAGGTTCTCACTCCCAGAGGGTACTTTGACGACCTACGATACTCATCCTGAGCGAGCGGCTCCCGATGGCCGTGTACGTGCTTCTCCATGTCATTTCCCTTGTTGAATTTGCCGATTAATCCCTCTCGTGATATAGCCTCTCGGATGGTGGTTTGCTATCCGTGCCGCATGGCCTCATGCTATGTATCCGCATCCCGATCATCTGGTTCAGAAGATGGTCAGGTTCCATCGCCCGCACCAGCCACTTTCAGACAACTCCGTCGCGGCCGTCGCCATCTGGCGTAATCTCATCATGGGATCTAGAGCAGAACGCAGCACGGATCTCGTCCGCCTGCGAGAGCTCATCAATAACGAAGTCAAATCCTTGAGACAGAGGAAGGAGATGGGACGACTGTCTGTTACTGCCACCAAGTCTGGATGGGAGGCAACGGCTTGAATGACGACCTTTTAACGAATATTGAATAATTTTCCAATACTCTTATAACGTTCTCAGATTTTTACGCCCATCTTACGCCTTTCCTCGAACGTTTCATCTACCTGTTTCTCAGCGTTTTGGATTATTTTACCGTGGGCTCACCTGTATACTGTATAGTGACCCTGCTATCGTCGCTAGATGCGCCGCTTTGTCCCGCTTTTCCCTACCTTACATCAGTAAAATGGTACATTTCTACACTTTTTCCGACAGGCATGCCTCTTGTTTCCTCCCTTGTCCCTTCGTGGTCCCTTCCTTTGCCTTTCCTGTATTTACTCAAGTTGAGGATGCCAAATAGTATTGCGTTGCCTTGATTCAACAAGACCCGCAGTCTCGAGATTGGTGAGTGGAAAAAATCCAGCCTGTGCGTAGATGTCAATGACGGGAGGGGAAAATAAATAGGATACAAGATATTGACGATACACAAGGTAAAAGAGTGAAGTGGCCTAGAAGCCAGCATCCAACAGATCCTCTGAAGTAAACATTATAACGTCTTCATTATCTGAAGACGGGGGAGATTCTGGCGCTTCCCCTGGTGATGAAAAGTAGTAGACTTCTGGCGCAGCGTCGCTCCAGTGTACAACCTTCTTGTGTGAGCCTCCTTCTGGACTCAGATCCTTCATCGGCCCAGTTGCGGGCGATGTCTGAGCCCCAGAGCTGAAAAAGTCGGACCAATGGGTACCTGTAGGCTTCAAGGGTCGAGAGTAAATTAAAACTCACTGCTTCTCGGCGTGATGTCGACGGCGCGCGGTAGCCCGGCTAAAGGTCTGGTGGCACCCGACATACTGGCATTTCCAGCTCCCTGGAGACATGTTTTCACTGAAGGAGAAAAAGCTTTCAATTGCCGGTTTTAAACTGGACACGGTTAAGCAGGCCACGAACGCAGGGTCATAAGGTGATTGGGTTGCACCAGAAAACTTGCGGACTGGAATGTTGAGAGAATATATGTGAGGCATCTTGGGAGTATGAGAACTCGGCTTTCGCTTCTCAGCATTTAAAGCGTGGTGTACAATTCATTCGCTATCAAGTTGGTGATGCTAGTCAGTCGACTGCAGCAGTAGCAACCAGAGACGGGTCGTCGCATGGATGGGCGGGATTTCCCGACGGGAAAGGGAAGGGGCGGCGCGCGGTGTATCAGACGGCGAGAGAATGGGGGTCTACGGTAATACGCGACGTCGGGTCGTCGGGTTGTCGGGTCGCCATGTTCCCTTGGTTTTCAGGTAAGTATGTACATCAAGGTTGCTTTGCGGGTGTCCAATTTCCCAATACGGGAGAATGGCAACCAGTAGCACATGTTCCCTTAGATGGATCCCTCCGCCCATTTTCCGAGTTTTGGTCCTGGAGTTGAGGATGAATCCCAGAAGCGAGGTGGTGGAGTGGAGGTGGGAAGCTATTGGCTTCGGAAGGCACTTTGGCTCCGCTCTCCACGTCTCCACCGGTCACTAATTTTCCGTACTCGTCAAGCACATGGAGCGTCCGGTGCGCCAGCCTTGCTTTCACTCAAT
This sequence comes from Botryobasidium botryosum FD-172 SS1, assembly GCA_000697705.1. Classification (NCBI taxonomy): domain Eukaryota; kingdom Fungi; phylum Basidiomycota; class Agaricomycetes; order Cantharellales; family Botryobasidiaceae; genus Botryobasidium; species Botryobasidium botryosum. Next base: position 2,083,598 of record KL198016.1, on the reverse strand, counting down.
GTATCACCCTAGGCCAACAGTTTCCCTATTAGGTCTCCAAAAACCGTAGATTTTCCACGTCCGCGATATATGGGAAACGTAACCTGAAAGAACTGAGACCATCTCGAAATCGGACCCGCACCAACTTCAGCTCACCATCCGACTCAGAGGACTTGCCCGAAGACCGCCGCATTAGTATTCATGAGGTCGTGAAGGTTAAAGAAGAGGCAGAGCCGCCAAGGCTGCGAGTGGAGAGTCAGAACCTGCCCATTCGTATCAAGGAGGAGCCAATTTCCCCAACCTCGTCACCTCAGGACATACCAAAGGTTTACAAGTCGCTTCCGTCCTCACCTATTCGATCATCTACCCCAACCTTCACCGATGAAACCCGAGAGGAAGATAAATATACCCCTCCGTTCTCCTTGTGGGAATATCTACGAGAAGAACTGCTGGCAACGGACTTTGACTCCCATCAAGAGCTCAAGTGGGAACGCGTCGGGAATTTCCTGAGTGTTCCGGTTGCTGTCGAGAAGGTAAGGATCTCTGAGTTAAAACATAGAGGATATCACTTATTATTCATCTTTTCAGATAATATCCTTTGGATTCATACTGTGCTTCGATTCATTCTTGCACACGTTTACGATACTGCCAATTCGTTTCGTCCTCGCCATCTTCCGACTCACACTCAATACCTTCTCATGGTCAAGGTATGTAAGTTCTATTGGCCCGCTGTAAACTTCCCCTAATCGAGGATAGACCTTCGCTCCCACCTTCCCAAAAGGCAGACATCCTGCGAATGCTTCTGCTAGTGATATCTATGGCCATTTTGATCCCATTGACGGACGCGAGCAAAATCTACCACTCCATCCGGGGTCAAGATACAATCAAGCTATACGTCATTTTCAATGCACTTGAGGTTTGGCGAGTCTTCTACTATTTCACGCCACTCAATGCTCAGCACCTTCGTGTCAGATTGCAGATAGACTATTCACCTCAATCGGTCAAGATATCATTGACTGCTTGTTCTCGCGCTCATCGTTGCTCCTTCTGTCTCACCACGTCTCTCCGACATCACACACAATTCGACCATTCTTTTATTTCTTCCTTGGCTTGCTCTATACTGGTGCGAGCGCTTCCGATCACATCCAATACAACCTGCCAACGGTTCCGTATCCTTCGTTGCTTTAGTTTCTCACAGTCTGATCCTGGTCTATGAGCTTATGTCTCTGAACGTTGCAATCAATGCATACGACCACTCCTTACTCACGCTCTTGCTCTCAAATCAATTTGTCGAAATCAAGGGCTCAGTGTTCAAGAAGTTTGAAAAAGATAACTTGTTCCAAATAACTTGTGCAGGTGTGTTCTCCGTTGGGTTGGGCACCTCCATTATCTTGATCTGAAACCACCTAGACATTGTTGAGCGTTTTCAGCTTACCCTGATGCTCTTTTGCATTGCCCTTCGCAATTTGATCGAGCTGAGCACGACCGAGGTCGATTTAGACCGGGTTGTCCTCCCTCGAGCCTTTCAGTTTGTGAAGAGTGGGAACCTGGTCTGGAAAATATTCTCGGTACGTGCATGAGAAATTTGAAGAATGCTCTTATCTTAAAATCAATCTCACTGGTCCTTTATACAGCCAGTTCTGACGGTTCTACTGTCAGAAATGGGGGTGGATTGGCTCAAACACGCATTTATAACCAAATTCAATCATATCCGAGGTTCCGTCTACGAGAGATACACCGATGTACTGTGTCGAGATTTGAGCACCTCTCAAGGTAGTTGGGTCGGGAAGCGCGATCGTGTTAGAAAGGTTTGTAGTTCATTTTGCCCATCGACGCTGGTGCCGTCGCTGACATTACTTTTCCACTAGCACACATATGTCGACCAATCGCCTCTCGTCTCTCGGCGGTTAGGATTCGCTTCATTGCCAATGGCCGTGCTAGCGCTCTTAATTCTATACCAATCCGCCTCGCTCCTCATTTCGACGCATATGACGTCGACACCCCCCTCACTGATGTTGATAGCAACGACGAACCAGCTCCCGTACATCATGAAGCACGCGAAGTGGATTGTCCTTGGGATCCTTGCGTGGTTGTGGTGAGCTTTTCGTGCACCCATGGTCCTTGACACTATTCCTCACGACGCACGCAGCTTGGTTGTAGTAAAACTCATTATCGGAGTCAACTTGCTGAGCTACGCTAGTCGCAGGACAGCGTTCATGGATGAAAGGGAGCGCGAAGACGACAGACTTCACTTCTATGGCAGGCCGCCTATTGGCGAAGGCAAAGACGAGCAGGTGGGTTTCCTACTAATCCTTGGCAGGAGGCTCAGGCTAATACTTACTACTTTCGTTTCGTCAGGACTACAACCGTCATCTCAAAGACTTATTAAATCAAGCACGAGACAACGTTCCTCCCACCGCAGAAATGGGCGAAAATCAGCCTCAGCCGAAGGGAATCAAGACCGAGGGCGGTGAAAAGGCTGCAGGGGGTGGCAACAAAAAGGCTGCAAGACTAGAAGACTTGACTCGGTTTACTATGACAAAGCGCATATGGTAGACACCTTGTACTTACATCGCCCCTGGGTCCATAAAAAACACTCTCCCAACAAGTGGGAGAGAAAATATATGCCCCAAGCCAGATTTGAACTAGCGACCTTTGCATATATAAGTACTAGTGCAACGCTCTACCAACTGAGCTATCAGGGCGATGAAACGGAGTATCAAGCGTGCGTCTTCAACGGCGTAGATTCCGTCCATGGAGTGGCAGCCCCCCACGCATATTTAAAAGACGCCAAAAGCAGAGGGAGAAGGTGAAGAACCGCCGAGCTGGACTAGTTTATTGAGGAACTGGAGGGGCGTGGTCATGGGGTGCTCCCGGATGAGGTTCATCGTATCCCTCCATGTAGACGCGTAAGGACGACAATTGCTGTGGATATCTTGCACATGGATAAACCATGAGCTGTGAGTTCGCCTTGAGGTGTTCTACACGTTATAGGTTTCGGTTCGCTGCGTGGGTTGAGACGAAGGTAGGTATTGAACAGCACGTCCAGTATACATGGAAATTATTTCATCTCATGGTCAGCAGCGAGCATTCGGCCAGGGGCTGTAGACAACGTTAACGCTGTTGAGTCAGGCTGTGAGTGAGTTGAATATGAAACCTACTGAGGGCGCCTCTGCCCACCAGCGTCTTCGTCCTCGTCTTCGGACAGTACACCCGAGCCAGTCGGTTCCAGTGCATCACCATCGGGAACCACACGAGTCCCAAAATCGCTACAAGCTCGAATATTTGGGTGTGACTCAAGGTAGGCCTCCCTGAGTTGGTCTGCGTGGTGTTTTCCAGGATACCACTTGAGCTCGTTGTACTGCCATGGGGTGGCTTCACCTCCCTCGGGCACTTTAATGCACGGAGTAGAACCAACATGTGATAGCATAGTAGATGCCAGAGCGTGAGAGAAGAAAATGAAAACGGGAAGCTTGAGAGTAGACACGCACAAAAGAATGGGAAGCGTTTGCGCGCGAGGGCTAAGTCCTTTTCTTCGTACCCATAATGCTCGCAGTCAACAGCAGTGTGTTCGCCTGATACCTTTCGTATCTTCTTCAGAGTGCAAGAGATGTCGTCTCCTGCTCGTTTGATGATGCGCGACTCGCCTCCGCCGCCTCCGCCGCTGCTACCATCATTGTCGCTACCTCCTTCATCGTCGTCATTACCAATTTCCTCCCTGCCATTATCCCTTTCGCCATCGTGGCCGTCACCCTCAAACAAAGCTTGGACATCCGCAGGAACAGCTTCGCAGGCAAGCTTGAAGACCGTCCAGGCGAAGCGTGCGTACAAGTACTGCACAGTGAGATCCATCCGTCCAACTTTTTGGTTGTGATATAATGCGGAGGCCTCGTCTGGTTGTCTCAAGAAATAGACCACCATCCCATTATCTTTGGGGACGATAGCAAAATAGGAAGCATCGAAAAGAAAACGAAGAGTATGCTGCATCGCGAGGAGATTTCCTGAGTCCAAGTGAGTCACACGCGTCTCAGTCCGTTGATAGAGAAACATTTCGTTATTGAGCATCTGATATAGCCGGCGGTTAGTCATGGAAAAGAGGGACACAGAATAGTATTTCGATGCCTGTGGTATGAGGTGGGCTGTAGCAAACCCCACGCTCCAATTCGTGATACGGCAGCGGGAGCCGTCTCTTTTCTTGACTGCGTAACTGACACTAGACCAGTCACTAGCCGTAATTTTGTCTGGTGACACTGGAGCCGGGGTAAGCATTTGCCAGGATCCAGGCAAATTGTTATGAGGGAACGGCCATTTAGCGAAGCTGAAACATAACGGGTACAGAGATCCGCCTTCATCCAAATGAAAGTAGTATTTAGACCCAGTGAGATGTCGTTCTTCAAACTTGGGAGCTCATGGATCGCGGGAGGTTGAGAGAAAGCCGGGCTTGTTTAATGCAAGGATGCGGCAGGCTTGAAGGGCGACGTCGCGATAGACGCCGAAGGTGCCATCTGCGGTGGCGCGATCTTGGGCATATGGAACGAGGATAGGGACATTGGTATGATGCCCCGGGTGGAAAAAGCGCACAGGCTGGGCGTCTTTTTGTGCATCGTTGCTGGGGATATATGCGGGCAATGGCGACCTCGGACGGTCAAAAAAAGTCGAGACAGTCGGAATGTCCGCCATCGGAGTGGTAAGCATAAGGTGGTGGTAAGTACGTAAGCAGGAGCGATACAAGGGTAGTGCACACACAGATAAGCACACCACAACACCGACCTTGTCTGTGTGCGCCGGTCCTTGCGCTGTTCTCTAGTCGACTCTTGCAATATACACCACCTCTTCCCGAGCTGCTTGGGTGTGAATCTCCGTCAGAAAAAAAAACATACGCACGCAAGAAGATAAAGATAAAGGATGCCTTCTGCCGCCACCGACTCGCCCATTCTTAGCATCACTCTGCTCGGAGCTGGGCAAGAAGTCGGTCGATCGTGTTGCGTGCTGCAATATCGAGGAAAAACTGTCGTTTGCGATGCTGGTGTCCATCCTGCACACAGTGGCATGGCGTCGCTACCTTTTGTTGACGAGTTGGATTGGAGTACGGTCGACGCACTCTTAATCACTCAGTGAGTACCATTGAACAGACTTGGTGTCTCGTACTAATTTTATTGCTAGCTTCCATCTTGACCATGCAGCATCTCTTACATACATTATGGAGAAGGTATGCTATGAGGTATTTTTCCCGAGCCACTGTCTGACGAATAGCCCTCCTTAGACCAACTTCAAGGATGGCAAAGGAAAAGTATACATGACGCACCCAACTAAAGCTGTCTTTAAATTCATGATGCAAGACTTTGTTCGCACGAGGTAGGTCTCCCTACTCAGGTTTAACCGCCCTTTATCCTCATTCAATCGTACACCAGCACGTCATCGAATGAACCTTTGTTCACGCCTCTGGAACTTTCGCTTTCGCTCCCAAACATCATACCGATATCCACGCACCAACAAATCACGCCGTGTCCAGGTCTTTCTTTTACCCCCTATCATGCTGGTCATGTACTTGGGGCTTGCATGTTCATGATCGACATCGCTGGACTCAAAATCCTCTATACTGGCGACTATAGCCGGGAAGAGGACAGACATCTTGTAAAGGCGGAAGTCCCACCCGTCCGCCCGGACGTGCTCATTGTAGAAAGCACATATGGTGTCCAAAGTTTGGAGGGTCGCGTAGACAAAGAGGCCCGGCTGACCTCGCTCATCCACTCGATTATCAAGCGAGGGGGACACGCCCTTCTACCTGTGTTCGCTCTGGGGCGAGCTCAAGAGCTACTCTTGGTCCTTGACGAATACTGGGCTAAGCACCCGGAATTGCATAATGTCCCAATCTACTTTTCGTCCAGCTTGGCTAGGAAATGCATGAACGTCTACCAAACCTATATCCACACAATGAACTCTAATATCCGCGATCGGTTCGCGAGGAGAGATAACCCATTTGTCTTCAAGTATGTCACATCTTTGTTTCTAACTATTCTCCCGAGAGCAATGCCACCAACACGTGTGTCACGATTCGATAGACATATCTCGCATCTGCCTCAGTCTCGTAACTGGGAGAGGAAGATCTCCGACGGCCCACCTTGCGTTGTCCTCGCGAGTCCTGCGTTCTTGCATAATGGCACGAGCAGAGAGCTCCTTGAGCTCTGGGCGCCCGATCCGAGGAACGGACTGATCATTACAGGCTACTCAGTCGAAGGAACGTTGGCCCGGGTACGTGCCGTTACTCCTTTTTCATGATCGCGCTTGAAACTCATATCGCATACTTAAAACTATAGGATATTGTAAATGAGCCGGACGAAATACCCAACTCGAAGGGCGGCGCTCCGATTCCCCTACGATGCTCCGTCGACTATATCTCCTTTAGCGCCCACGTGGATTATACGCAAAATTCAGAGTTTATTGAGATGGTCAAGGCTCAGCATGTCGTTAGTAACCATCTCGCGCAACACTATCTTAAACTCGAGAAATACGCGTATAATGCGCACTATGCAATGAATAGGTCCTCGTGCATGGAGAACAAACAGCAATGGGGCGACTCCGCGCGGCGCTGCAGTCCAAGTACAAGGACATGGACGAGGACGTTAAAATTCACACGCCACGGAACTTGGAGGTCTTGGAGCTGAGTTTCCGTAGCGAACGTGTCGGAAAGGTATGTTATCCCCCTTCCTCCCCCGCCACCCGCACGTTTATTCTACCTCGAACACGTTCATTAACCACCCGGCTACTGTAGGCAATCGGAACCCTCGCCGCACGACCGCCCAAGGTGGGCGATCTCATCTCGGGGTTATTGGTCTCCAAGGATTACTCCTACACTCTACTCGACCCACGCGACCTACGGGATTTTACCGGATTAACTACGAGCACGGTTATTCAAAAGATGAAGGTGGAGATGGGTGTCGGGTGGGACCTCGTGCGGTGGCATCTGGAAGGTATGTACGGGTCTGTGGAGGAAGGGCGGGATGATACCGGGATAAAAACTATGAGGGTGCGTGATTTTGTTGTGTTCGCTTTTGAGCAAGCCGAGGCTTTATGCGTTTTCTTATATTTTAGGTTATGGGTGCAGTGGATGTGAAACATACGGCAGAGCACGAGCTCACGCTCGAGTGGGTTTCCAGCGCCAGCAACGACATGCTGGCGGACTCCGCCCTGGGTATCATCATGGGCATTGACAAAAGCCCTGCCTCTGTCAAAAGTAATTTCCCAATGATCTCGTAACCTTAACACACCCACACCGTGTCTCCTGACAAAGCTTCGTTCATTAATACTTCATACAGTGACAACCCACAAGCACGCGCACGCGCATCCCCATGCGGAACCCTCCCACCCGCATTCGCACTCCGAAGAACTGGATAATGCGTTGAGGGTCGAGCGGATCGCCATGTTCCTGGAAGCCCATTTCGGCGACCTTGATCTCATCGAGGGCAAGGAATCGGAAGATATCGCGCCTGCTATCCTGCTGCGGCTCGATGAGTGGGAGGCTAGGGTTAGCTTGGACGATATGGTGCGTGACCTTGGAACCTCCCGGATCTACGTTTACCTCATTAATTTACTTCATTTTGTTACTTAAAAGGTTGTACACTGTACACACGAACCTCTCAGGAAGCGCGTCGAAGCTGTGCTCGAGATGGCCATCTCGACTGTGGGAAGCTTGGCTGGAAGCTACGTGTCCGGAGACGCGGATGTCGGAATGATCCTAGACGACGGAGACAAGGGTGCCAAATCGGGGGTAGTAGAAGACGTGCCGATGGACGTAGTTAAGCAGGAGCAACCGGATGGGTTAGCGCAAAAACAGGAGCAAGAAGAGGGGGGTGACGAGGGTGACGAGCACGGCGCGGAGAGCGATGAAGAGGGAAGCGAAGAAGAGGACGACGATAGTATGCTCCAAGTGATTGGGTAGATTCCGTGACATGTATGTATGGCTTCGATGCGTCTTCCTCAACCAAAGAGCTTCTGGATTTCTCTACCCCAAGCAGTTTCCTATAAGTTGATAATTAAGATTATCCACTTCTGCATCTCGAAGTAAACCTGACGACACCGCGCGGGTGCCAGCCTAAACCAGCTACCTACACCGTTCTCATTGATCGAAAATAGTTACAGATCGCGGCTATGATCCAGCTGTATGTGCGCCACAGTGAGAGCCCAGAGGACAGGTAACAGGGTCACGAGGCCTCCGGACAGGCTGGCAAGCTGGAAAGTTCGAATTCCATTACTGTTGCTGCTCGGCATTTCGTAGAAAAGACGCGTATATACAGAGTGTCTGTATGGACGCGCAGCAGAAAATGAGGGAAAGGTCATCAAGTGGCACAAGGTGCCGTCAAACCCGAGCCAGTAATAAACGGAAAGCCCACGTTCAAACGCTCGGCAACGACTTGATATCTGTTGCTGAAATACCCATTCACCTCCGTTGGAATTAACACTTTTATCGGGCCGGGGGGTGCGACGAGGTGCGACGGCGCAGTAGTTGAACTTGACGACGCCAAACTGTAGCCACTGGATTTCCCGAAGACTTGCTGAGTGTTCGGCCTCCGGGGACGCGGCAATCTGGAAGAGCATGGCAGTTTGTGTGGTTGAGGTGTAAATAAAACCGTCAAACACCATCTAAAAGGGGCGGTAATAGCATCCATCGACGAGTTGAAGCTGGTGACCGTAGGGGTTGAATGCGCGAATTTCGAACAGCTGATATGCCGTCTTTTTGGGAAGCTTTATGTCGAGAATGTGATATACATCCCACATGGGGATATTGGATCGTTGAGGCGGATGGGTGATCATCGGAGCCGCTCCATACAACGTTTACGGATCCTGCGCCGGTATGTACCAAGGATCTAACCTTCCACTCACCGCCCTTTACGATCATTTGGTAGAAGTGGCGCTCCAGAACATATCCGGCAGTCACCCTAGTTTTTGAGACTCACGCGAGAAGGTCATAAAGGCTGGCCACTTGGTGATATATGGAGCGTCAATAGTATTACATTCCCCCTTAAAAAAAAAAAAAAGGTGATATATGGAGCGCATAATATAAGCTCGAATATGTAGCGCGACGGAATATCGGTGGTGAACTGAGTGCGGTTGTCAGGCATCGGGGCAACGGGTATGTACTCGTGAGAGATATCCGCGCCGTCCGCCGCCAGCGCACGAACCTTGGTGATGAATGATCTAAAAATTTTGAGATTGAGTTCACCTGATGCCCTTAGAACCTTGGGGTCGAAGTGGGCTATGCTGTGGGCCGAAGCATGTCGGTATGCAATGTGAGCGGGCGGGACGTACCTGGCACAATATGCTGCAAGCTCTGCCTCGGAAGGGAGAGGATTCGCCTTTTGAAACTCATGGCTGCATATGTTGATAAAGGATATAGAACAAGTAAGAAAGTCTATGCAGGCTGAGCTCACCCGGCGATGAGCTCAGAAAGCGTCCACGGTTTCATAAAATAGATGACAAATTGGTAGGATGTCTTGGTCCACTTCGTGCGTTTAAAATATGGGGACGCAGCTTGCACCACAAATCGCTTTTGCCATAGTATGAAACCAAGTACCCCAAGAAGGCGCGCATTTGAATCAACCAAACACCGGTAGTCCTTGGTGATGCAACCTTGAAACCTGCATCTTGCGACGTCCGTAAGCGTTGATTCGCAGTCCTTGAACATGAACGCGCCTAATTAATTAAAGCTATAAAGGTACCGCGGACCATTGACGAAGATAGTCAGCAGGCCCACGAGCAGGCGGAGCACCAGGATACAGCACTACCGCAGTGTCTTCCCTGTTTTCGTACACACGTATTTAGTATGGCCGCCAGCAGTCGGGAGGTGTCTCAGTCGATAGCCAGAAAATTCACCAGCACCTGGATGGCCGAGAAGGATAAATACCCGGGTCTTGATGGCCCGCGCGGCCTCCGGGTCTGAGGAGGGGTTGACTATCTTTGCCAGCAGCTCGTCGTCGTCATCCTTGCGATCCCCGCTGTCAAAAGTCGTATAAGAGTCAAGACTGTGTGTTTTCTCAGGCCATTGCATCCCTCGGCGCCGTTTCATACCCCTCCGAATCAAGATGTCATCAATATTCGGGATATCGAGGGTGATGCAGGAGTCGATGCTGCCGAGTGAATTTGGACTTGCCATCGCGAATTCTGCTGGCCGCTGCGATGGTGGATCGGACGAAAGCATATGTACGAAGGTTGCGTCCGATGGCTGCTGACCAATCTGCGCGAGATCTCACTGCCGCCCTGGGTCGGAGTGATCCTGGTCCTAGACGACGGAGACAAGGGTAACAAGCTGGCTATAGAAGATGCACTGATGGACGTAGCTAAGCAGGAGCAATTTCCGGCGCAAGAATGGACCCAAGAGAGGGGCGACGACGAGAGACGATCAAGGACATAGCGCGGAAAGTGATGAAGAGGGAGCGAGAAATATTTGCTTAGCGTGTTCCAAGAAATCGGGTAAACTTCATGAAATATATGTATACCACTTACATGGCGTCGCTACTCCTTTTCGATCGAACAGCTGTTGGGTTTTCCGTTTGATCAAGATTATTCACTCCTGCATCTTCTCGGAGCGAACTTCGCGGACTCCGACCAGCTGGATCCACCCTTCCGCCCTTGCCCCGTTCTCATCTACTTAAGTAATAATGAACTTAACAACTCGACCGGCCCCATGACGGTGTGGCATCGCCCCGTGCCCGCCCTCTTCGCTTTCATCACCTCTAGGCTCTCCCGAGTATACACAGGCACACAATTGGATCACTGTGGCTTCCCACTCTCAGGTCAGCAGCGCTCGCCCCTGTCCGGACTCTTGGTGCATCCCCCTGGAATAAGGCGCGACTTGCAATGCCACAAATACGGGTTCATAATTACTCATATCGCCTAGGATCTGTGGGGAGGGCCAAGCTTAGGTAGCCCCCAGGGGCCAAGGATGTCTTCACAAATCAAGAACCAGGTGTGGCTGTCGGACGATGCAAGTTGCCGACAGCCATATAAGTACGTGTACGTATGTAATGCAGCTTCTGGGTGGGGCATTCATATACACACACGCGACCTAGGAAGAAAACGGTATGAACAGACACGATTCATTTTGAAGACTTGAGAAGGAAAGACCAGGATCCAGGTGCTGCCTTTTCAGATGGTGGATCACTTGAAGAACTAAATGCGCCTCCTCCCCACATCGTCCGATGTCATACGTTCCTTTTGTCCCTGGACGATTGGACGTCATGTACTCGATTCAGTATTCGTGTCGACGACATTGGTGCATCATGCAAGGTCATCGGACCTCGTGCGAATCGTTCAAATCCGCGCCGGTGTTCAAACACTCCAGATATTCAGCGGATATTCAGGTATTCGGGAGGTGTACTCACTGCGTGGTAAAAATGGTTACATAATGAAGCCCTCGGGAAATCCTTCGGTCACGGGATAATAGAACATCGCTCGAGAATAATGGTTCAAATCCGCAATATTAATGGTAAGTATAATACCAATAATCTTCTAGATCTGGCCTCTGGGTCTGGAGAAAGACAGAGAAAGATAGAGAAAGACGGTGTCCCAGATCGTCGGTGGCTCGGCGGAGGAAGGGTTCCCGGGAGCGCAGATTCGTCAGGATCCATTTTTCTTGGGTCGTACGCAGTAATTTTGGTGTGTATCTCCAAGCTTGTCACATAACGGGTACTTGTGCTTGTGCATTTCGGTTTCGGTTCGCTCTTCGCTTGAAATGGTCATCCGATAGAAATGGAGCGGTGATAGAATACCGCGCGCAGCGTGCGTTTTGCGCATTTATTAATGTCTAGGAGGTTCGAAAACGCGGGGCAACGGTGCTTCGGTCACCGAGGCGAGGAAGGATCTATCAACGCTAATCGAAGTCACATAGCACCCAGCTGCCATGTCAGTGCCATCGGTGTCAGTACCAGTGTCAGCGCGCTCTGATGCACCAAACCACTCTGCGCCTAGCAGAACAGAGTCAGCGTAGTCGCCCATGATTCATGAAGCAAGCAGAATCACCCTGGAGTCACTGAAGAAACCGCACAGAACTGATATCCCGGGTCCGGCACCGAGTTTAAAGTAGACGCGTTGCGTCGAAACGCTGGCCGGAATGAATCAGCGCTTATATGACCGATGCCTTACTCATATATACACGCCGATTTCTAACAGCTATCAACGCGTCGGGGGAACCACGGCCGAATGAATAACGAGTACGTCTAACTCGTGTATATGTACGATCAAACGTGCGCGCGCGCATGCCCGAGAGGAGGGGGCATCATGCATCATCAGCGTCGGTGGGATCTTACTTGCAAACATATCCACCGCACGATTTACTCGGTCGATGCCGCTGATCATGAAACGCATTCCCTTCACCGCCTCGCGAGTCGTTTATATAAACCGAGCGTGTCCGCGGCCAAGCGCGCGGCTCGAAAAAGCCATTCCAGGGGCAGATCTACGCGCAGCGGCAAACGGCAAACGGCAGCGGCATATGGGCCGCAGCAGCCTCCGCACCGCAATCTTCAAGCTTCACATAGATGATCGATGAACCGCAGCACGACTTGGCACCGCGTCAATTTTTTCAAAGAGCCCAAAATCCGGCGCTCAAGACCAAGAGTCAAAGGCCGCTCAAAGCGGTGCTCCCCTTCCGAATCCAAACCCTCCCAAATATCGCCCCTAACCAAGAGAGCAAAAGACCCCGGGTTCCGGTTCCTCGGGACTCGGACGACGGACATAACACGGACATCCCCCGATTCACCCTATCCAAACTACCCAAACTACTAAAAATAGCAACTGCACTCAATCAGGTATAACCGAAACAAATATTTCGGAGTTATGTAAAGGGTCCGCTTCTCCCAATGCGGTTCCTGGGCCCCTGGGCCGACACAAGATCGAAGCTGGTCTAGGGTCCAGGGTCCGGGGACCTGAAGCCTAATGAGTGTTCGCATATATGACGAAAAGCTTGGGGGACAGTCGCCTTAACGCTAACGCTAAATCTCATTAATAACGCCCAGCCTATGCATGGCCAGGGGAAGTCAGGAGGAAGAGAGGAACGAGGACCCAGTTTATAATCGTATAGGGGAATTGATGACAGAGCTCGGTACAGCGGAACAGTTGGAGTAATCATCAGTAGACAAACTAGTACTGAGAGACCGAGCGAGAGGCTTAAAACGAGAGAGAGGGGGAAGATTCGAGAAACAACTTGGGAAGAAACACGGAGAAAGTGAGATGTGAGAGCGACACGAATTGGAATGGAATACAGGACGCGCGCGCGAGGATGGGTGGATGTATATGCGTTGTAGATGGAGGGTGGTGTTTGAGGAGGGGAGAAAGCACGCGCTTTTTGATAGGGGTTGGGGAAAGTCGGGATAGGGAGACAAGGCAGAGTTGCAAGCTGATATTGGCAGTGCGTATAAATGGTCCCAGAGTACCAGAATCCCAGGATCCCGACGGTCCACTGTGGTCCACGCGCAAGGAACAAAACAGGGGGTGTGCGGTGCGACTCGCGAGAAGCCACAGTGGGACAGGGACCGTAGACCGTAGACCGCGGGCTGAGTGTGCCGATATGGATATAAAATCCCGGAGCTGTGGGTTGGGGCGAGAGTACCAGAGCGCCAGAGCGGGACACCGCGGAGGGGTGGGTGGGTAGGTGGGGCGTGTGGAATATAGGGTATGGCGAGAGATCGCGATGAGATATGATGACATGGAACGCGCCGTGGGAACAGAAAAAAAGGTAAAAGGGGAAGCAAAAAGCGATGGTATGGGGTGGGGGAATAGCGATGATGAACAATGAACAACGAACAATGAAGGAATGGGGTAGTGGGATGGGATGCGGGATGGAATGGATAGAAAACTAATATAAGTGATGGCGATAAAAGGAGGAAGAAAACGGCAGCGCTCGCGCGAAACAATATACAGCCCCGCTGGCAGAAACATCCAAGAATTTAAAGACGGGGGGTAAAGGAAGAGATAAGGAAAGGGAAAGAGAGAAACGCGACACGAAGAGCGTCGCTCCCGAGGACAACATCGCAGCGGAACGTGTAAAATGGGAGAAAGAAATAGAAACCCCGATGAAAATGAAAAACCTAATAGTCCACCTGACAGCCTTCGACTCCCCGGTAACCTCCCTGTTGTTCGCCGAGTTCCCACACAAGACTTCTAGCGAATCCAATAAGATGTACGATGCTCTCTCCGCCAAGAATTGGCCAAGCCCAGGTTCCCTGTCCCCGCGCGCACTCCTTGAAGTCTACAGTGTGCCCTTCGCTGATCGCGATATCGCTCGTGATGCATAGCTCGAATGTACGGGGGAATGCGCGCGCCAGGAGCGAGCTTGAGAGCTGTGCATGTCCCTGCTGAATATTTGACGACGCGGCCTGTGATGCGAGAGATTGTGCAGCCAGGGCCTCTACAAAATTGGGCGAGAGGGGCGGAGATCGTTTGGGCGAGTTTGAGTTTAGTGATGAGGTAGGAGATGCCGAAGAGGCCGGTGATGGGATGTGCGCCGGCGGCGTAGGATTTGACGTCGGCGTTGGGTGCGTGTGTGTAGATGTAGGTGTAGGGGCGGCACTGGGAGGCGATTGATGTGTCCTCGCAGAGTCAGTAAGCTTGCGTAGCCGATCAGTCGCTATACGGGCGCTGACACAACCCTCAATGAGATGGCTAAGGCCCCAATATACTTGTAAGGATCCAAAGAGGAGAGGGTTTGATATGGAATTTCAACGCACAACAATCCGGTCATGGCTTTCTGGACGTCGCCCTCCGTTTCTGTGCCCCATCGGCGCAAGATAAATTTCGTAAGAGCGGCTGTTGTGTCCCACTTGTGCCAATCGAACATGTGCTTCTGCTCGTCGGCGCACCAGAAGGAGTACATGAAGTGCAATATGGAGTCTGTGACCTCGAGGCGGGAAAGGAAGGCCTGGCGCGGGTTTGCTCGCGAATCGCGCATGCGGGCGTCGGCTGAGTGCTTGAGTTTGCGCGCATCGACATTGTACCTGGAGAAGCAGCGCCGCTTATTTAGTAACGTCGAGAAAAAGCCGAGGCAGATGGAAGCATGCAAAACGCACAGGGAGATCAAAGAACCAAGCTCGGAAGACTGGAGATGCCGCCGCGCACGTTTGACGGGGGGTGCGAGTCGCGGCTGGGATGCCGGCGGGGTGGCTGAGGAGCTTGCGGGCTTGTCGTCCGGCGGTGTGCTTACAGTGCTTGCGCGCGACTTGGGCGAGGCGGCCGATGGCTTGTGGCTGGTAGCAGCCGCCCGCGGCCGGTGGGGTGAGGATATTGATGCAGCAGGAGAGGCCTTTGACTCGATCCGGGAGCGCTTCGGGTCCTGTTGCCCTGGGGCACTGGATCTTTCTTGATCGTCCTCGCTCTGCCCGCGTTTGCGCTTGGGCTGCGACTGGGGCGCGGGAGATACTGAGCGGGACTGGGGAGGCGAGGGCGGGAGGGTCGGGGATAGCGGACGGGGCAGGTCGGCAAGCAGCTGATGGATGTCAACTAGTGTCAATCCCGGGACGCTGACGCTGACAGGGACCTTGGAGGCCGAGCACGGTACTCACTGCGAGATTGCGCCGTAGTTCGTCGGGCGAGAAACGTCTGTGCGCGGGCGGTGAGCAGGATGAGAGGTACCAAATGGGGGGTAATCACCTCTTCTTGGCGCTGGTGGTGGCCGGGGGCGTGATGACCTTGGTGGAGGACGAGGAGAGGGAGGCGGCGGGGGACGAGGACGCCGGGGAGTGGCGCGGGGGGGCGGGGGCGGGCGACATGGGGAGATGGTGGTGGGAGGAGAGATGGGCCGCTGGGAAGAGCAGCTGGAAGAGGAAGGCCAAGTGCAAGTTCAAGAGCGTCCTCTGCCTCCAGGGCCCACGGATCCCGCGCCGTTTACTCGGGTGTTTCCCCTCGTTTGACCCATCGCATTCTCGGCCTTGCGCTGCGTTTCCCCGGCGAACATCAAATATTCGCTGCTGATCCCCCGCTGACTCGCCTGGCTGATCCACATCCTCAGCCGCCGAAACCAGCGCTCGGACTGCAGGCGATCGTCCACTGCTTCGGAGCCCAGCACCGAGACGGCCCACCGGTGTCCGACGCGGAGGCGAGCGGCTGCGCTTGTGTTTGTGCATATTCGTCGCCACTGTTCTGCTAATTATCTCACTCCACTGGGCACATGCATGAATATCTCGTGGCTGCTGCCCACCGCCATCGCACACACCGTCGCCTCGCTGCTGCCTGCAAGGTGTCCCTCCTCCTTGTTTCATCCTTCATCGGTCCTTAAGTCGCGCCTTAATCCGCCCGGATGCAAACAAGCCCGACGCTCGACACCGCCGCACCCGGAGTCGGAGCGCGCGCAACGTCGACACGTCCGGAACCGCAGCAACCTTTATGTCTGTCTCGTCCTTAGCTTTGCCATGCACCCTCACTGGTACTAGGCTCTTATTTCGACCTTGATTAAGATTAGACCTTACTTTTGTTCAGAATATTGACCATTATTAATTGTACCCCGGGTTTCGGCTACCATCCCATTTGGTCTCTCAGGATACCCCCCCTCCAAAAATCATATTTTATCTTGCAAAAACTCCCGATATTCCAGACGCATTTGCATACGAGGCGGTATTGCGTGCGAGTATATCGCGGCCCCATTTCCTCGAGGAAAGATGCTGCGGCGCCGGACGCGATCCACTCGCTGCGTCGCCAATGGCAATGATAACGCTGCCGCTCGCCTTTATACGAAATAGCACCAGCCCTGTCGCAAATGGCGATGGCTAGATCGCAACGCTAACCCACAATCGGGTTCAGTCAGGGCTTCCATAGAGAAAAAGGACCGACGCCATGTCCCAGCTGCCCCAGATCACCCGACGTCCCTTCACCGTCACAAGACAAGTCCCCGAACTCAAAGTATGGATGAAGGTTGAATAAACCGCCTGCCCAACTCGGCAAATTCGACCGGTTCGGTTGGGCCATTCGCAATATTCTCCTTCGCCAGTCTTCGCAGTGCTCTTCTTGGCGGATAGACTCGCGCGAGCTTGAGTCTCAGACTCTAGAGCCCCCAGAGTCCCTTCGCGCAGAACAATGTCATACCCATTTGGACCCGCATAGCCAACGTTGTGGGCCTCACGACGTCACTGGGGACTGATCCGCGACCAAATTATTCCCAGGGACGAAGCATGGCGTGCCCAACTGATACGACGTCCGCGCTCGAGACTCGGATCAGACCCCCTCAACGTGTCTGGATGGAATCCGGATCCCAGGCCACCATCTAGATACGCATATTCAACTGACAAAAAACCGGGGATTATATCCAAGGTCTTCGGTGGGAAATTGGTATTCGCAAGTAGATCGAGAGACAGCAGGTGAAATGCGGATGTATGAGGGCGGAGGGCTCGAGATAATGAGCTCTTACCAAATCGTGATCCGGGGCGATTTGGTGGGTCGCCACAGCCCACCACATAGTACCACTCGGTCGGTATCTTGACCCGGGATACCGCGCAATACCCAATTACCGCGCGCAATTCGGGGACATCGAGATACAGGAGCCTTAAACGTAGACCTTGTGTAAAGCGAACACCGATGAACCCACGACCCACCCGGGCCTCGACCAGGACCGGAAAGATTAAGTGGACCTTTACGACGAAATCAAGGCGTCGCGAAACGGAAATATCGGATTGCCCATCTCTAGAGTGGTTACAAGTAGCCTTTATAGCTTTTAGTGGTGTGCTTCTCCGTGGTCTCCGTGTCCGTGTCCCTCCCATGGATGCCGGAGGCCCTGTGAAGGAGAAAGAAAATAGAATCAAGGTGAGAACTCCCACATACATGGGAGTGTCACATACGAGCAACTTGGGGCCGTCTTGGCTGTTAGGGCGGGGATATTGGTATCGTGAGAGGATTAGTAGGCGTAGTATGTTAGAGAGGAGGGGGAAATGCGTACCGCGCGCGGTAGAAAATGAAGAACCACATCGTTGCACCGAGTGCCTTTGCGAGGAAACGATGTTGGAATGTTGGTGGGTGGGGGTGAAAACCTGTCAAAGCATTCCTTCAGCACTATTCCATGGCTCACGAGCATTTAAAATGTAATGAGAGTACCAACCTGCGCCTGGTGAAGCCATGGTAAACGTCGTGGGTGGTGGTTAGTGGACACCGTCGTCGAGCGTGAGGACGAGCAGAATCCAGTCACGTGGTCTGGTGTATGCCCTTGTTTGGGCGCCTTTCATCAAGGACGACGCGGTCAACATTAACTTTTTAATTCTCAATCTCAAGTTCCAAAGCTCGAAGGACCGAAAACGCGGGCGCAGGCGTAATTTTTGTTGGATATTTGCTGCAAAGGGTACTAGTATTCTCGCTTGTTCATGGACCGCTTTGGGGGACCATCGAAAAAGCGCAAGCGCGACTCGATGGGAGAAGCACAGGAGACTATCATCACGTATTATGCCCCGGGCAAGACCTTTGACCGTCTTTTTAAAGGTCTGCGATACTTTTCGGACGTGCTTGGATGGGATCTTATCATGCTTTTCTTTTTATGTGTGGTTTAGAAACTTCATTGGAGGAAACGAAGCAGGTTGTAAGGAAGAAGCTGAAGTTGTCCCAGGACGCACCACTCCATTTGCTGCAGCTGCGCGGAGAGAAGTGCATCGAGCTCGAAGATGGTACGCACTCTCTTATTCTCCGAGCTACGTGGGCGCTTATAGAGATGACTATTGAAGACGACGATTTCGATGCGTTCAGAACGCTTGCGCTTTCATCGATTTCGGTGGACGTGCGCGTGAGTGTCCCAGAGTCCAGCACGAATGGTCCTGGGAATCCTCCAGAGACACCCAGACGTAGTGGGTTTCCTCCCATCGTGAATACTCTCCAGGTATGCAATCACGGGCCCCATTAGTAAAATTCCTGGTATCCCGTTGCCCAGAGCTAACTAGCCTTTGGCGGTTCAAGTCCACACCATTAGTGCCACCCGTCCCTCGTCCCAACGCCACATCAACCCCGCGCCGACAATCTCCTCATGGCACCTCCGTCCCACCACCCCCAGGATCAAATCGCAGAGCTGGGAAGAAGCGACGACACAATGGCGACGGCCAAGATAATAGCAACGCGGATGATATGTCTACCATATCCGTGCCCGTGGGAGGGGACGAGCACTCTGAAATCCCTCCTGAAAGCAGAGGGGCGAGCACACCGACCGTAAACGACTCGCGGCCCGATGTCACGCTGATCGATCGTACCGACTCCACACCTGTCCCTCCGCCTGCCCCGTCGCCGCTTGCCGCGCCGCCTCCTCAACAGTCATCCAGTCACGCCAAGCCGGCTATTATTAACAAGTCAAAATCTGCACGGAGAAAGAAAAGGCAGTCATTGCAGCTACTGGGCACGCCGACTAAACCCGTCCCTGCGGTTGAAGAGCCTGTTGTGCACGCCTCTACTACTACTACTGTCGCTGCTGCTACTCCTGCCACTGCGGCAGAGGTATCATCGGACGAACGAATCTCTGAAGAAGCCTCTGCGCCTGTGCCCAAGGTCCCATCCAACTCGGACGAAAGGCTGGTAAGGGCGGATGAAGCCTCCAGATCGTTGCCCGCCGTTCCTTCAGAATTACCTGCCATTGCTGCCACAGAGAAGTCCAATGACATGGAGATAGATGATGTTCCAGAGACAGGGACACCGCAATCCGATGACGGGGAAGCGGAGCGACTGCGAAAGAAAGAGGAGAAGAAAGCCAAAGGTGGGGAAGATGCTTCTGGCCAAAGGGCGCCTGCGCCGAGAGCACCCGTAGTGGCAGATTGGAGCTTCCTCGACAAACCACTGACATTCGATGGTGATTCAGACGATGAAACGGATGTGGTTGGATCGCCTAACGGAGGTGAGGAGGGAAGCTCGATACATGAGCAGGAAGAACCAGAGGAAACGAGTGCTGCCGCCTCATCCGCAGAGACTCCCGCTGCTTCCAGCTTGCGTGCCAGTCCTGCCTCCGTTCTCGACTCTGTCCCCGGCTTGGCTCGAGCGACCGCCCAAAGCTCGGGCACACCGTCTGTCCCTGCGAAGAGGAGCGGGTCTCGAAAGGCGACGAAGACGGTGGGCATGCCGTGTCCCATCTGTCTCGGCCGTCCCTTCCACCTCCGTCACGCGTGCCCTGTCATCCAGGCTGGGCCGGAGTCTGTCCAGGCGAGGATAGAGGAGCTGAAGCGCACTGGGAAAGAGGAGACTGCGAACGAGCTGAGAGTTCATCTTAGACATATGGGTAAAGCGAAGGGGAATGCGTTGGCAGGTTCATCGGCTCCCGCGCTCAAGCCCGCGACGCTGTCCGCGCTGTCCGGACAGAAGGTGCCGTCTGGGCTGGTGGAGTTAACGGGTGGATCGACGGCGGGCGATGCGATTTGGGTTGGGTCGCAGTCGGCGGATGCTGAGGTGGACGCGGGAAAGGGTTCTCCTGCTGTTCCTGCATCTGGCCCGTCCAGGCAAGCTATCACCTCTGGCTCTATTCTTTCGCAGCTTAAGCGGCCATTTGCGGTGCCCCGCCACTCGACTGTTTCCAATGTCACTGTTGAAGGACCGAACGAAGGGAGTAGCGACGAAAGTGATTCGTCGTCGTCGTCGTCGTCCTCATCATCGTCCGAAGAAGAAAGCGAGGACGAGGGCGGTGACGACACGGATATTCCCGAGCACCAGCCATCCGTGATTTTCGAGTCCCTCGATCTCGATGCGCTACTCAAGGGACCCAAACCCAAGGTCACGAAGCTCCTTGCTGCGATTTCCGACGAGGAAGGAAAGCCCGACGAGGAGGGAGGCGAGGGGAGCGTCCTTGCCGTCACGACGCCTTCGGAAAAGGGTAACAGGAGCTTTAAGAGAGCTAGCCAAGCCTCTGCACGAAAGGTTTCGCCAGCTTCCTCAGAGGACGAGGAGAAAAGCGAGGAGGAGGAAGAGAACGGCGAGAGGGAAGGAAGCCCCTCGATCTCTCGCGTGCTGTGGCCTGCTCAGGACGCGTCGGTAAATCGAAATCCGCTGTCGTCGTCTCCGTCGCCAGCACCCAGCCCGCCGAAACGACGTCGGTCATTCCAGGAAATAACCCAAGCGCACGCATCGAGCGATGACTGGGAGAATGACGCGGCGCTCCGGAGCGTAATTGAGACGGATATCAATAAGGACCGAATGTCCTTTGAACCTGCGGATGCTGGCGATGTGGAAAATCAAATGGCCGTAGACGTCGTCGGGAGTACCGATGCCAAGGACGCTAGTGCCAACGTTAAGTCTACGGTAGTTGAGGACTCGATCGTCAAGGATAGCCTTCCCGAGATGGAGCGCAGCTCGAATGAAGTGGCCCGCGAGCTGGACATCTCGCCCACGGAAAGCATCGCAGACACTCGCGCTCACCAGTCACCCCCCTCTTCTCCGATCGTCCCTGATTCGCAAGCGGCGCCCGGCGTAGATACCACAATCACTGTGCCTGAAACACCCCCGGTACTCGCTCCTCGCAATCATGAGGTATTCACTATTTATGAACCTGCCAAAACACCCACAACGCCTCTGGCACGGAATATGAAGGACCGCACCGGGAAACCCGCGTCTACCAATCCACTGCAATCTTCTGCGCTGGTTAATACCAGCGCGCTTGACATGCCCGCGGAGATTGCTAGCGCAGATAAACGGGACGTCGCCCGCGCTCCGAAGAGGCGAGCGAGGAAATCCAAGGCTCAGGCCGCCACAGCCGCCCAGGAGGATAATAACGCGCAATCACAGCCTGTGGAGGCGCAGACGGCGAAAGGCAAGAAAACTGGAGGCAAGACCGAAAATCAGATGGCGCCCAAACCAGCGCCTGCACCAACAGTTGCCCCAACTCCCGAGCCCGAGAAGCGCAAACGCGGGCGTCCGAAAATAATTCTGACGGAGGAGGAGGAGGCCCAGAGAAAGGCTGAGGCTGCAGAGCGGAGGAGGGTCTTACGAGCGCAAAAGAAGGCGGCAGAAGCAGCAGCAGCAGCAAGAGCAGAGGCGGAGCAGAAAGCGGGGGCGAAAGGAAAGGCGAAGGGAAAGGCGAAAGCGGGGGCGAGACCCAAGGAGAAAGAAGGGGAAGCGGCGCCAGCGACAACGCAGAAGAGGCGCGGCCGTCCTCCCAAAACACCAGTCGCGCCTGCACCATCTCAGGTCGAGGATATCGAGGACATCGAGGAATTCTCACCTGAGGCTCGTCCCGCTACACCGCCAAAATTGCCTGCGCTGGAACTTAGTCAACCCAAATGGGCCGTTCTTCCCGAAGCCTCTACGCTCTCTTCTCCGACTGGCGCATCTGTCCCAAATGGGGCCTCCCAAGTGGACGAGCTGATATCCGAGTTCGATGAGGCGCCGCCAGCGAGAGGCACCAAGGCAGCAGCACGGAATGCGCTCAAGGCGAACGGTACTATTAAGGTAATCACAGCGCGTTCATCTATTTTGTGACGCAACTTAAGATGTATGATAGGCCCTTCCTCGACCTCTCCCCTCCTCATCTCTGCCAGACTCTTCCATGCCAAGGAAATTTGCGGACGCACTCAAGGATGCTATGATGGACGACAGCGATGGCGCGGATGACACACCTGCGCTCAAGAACTCGCGCCCTCTCCCATCCCATGATGATCTTGCTCCCCCTCCAGGGAAATTACCTATACCGAGCTTCTTAACTCAGCACTCTGACACGGAGGAAGGGGAAGAAGACGAACCTCTGGAGCCCGTCAAGAAGCCGACGCCAACCGTCCCGTCGCGTACACCTGCGATACCGTCATCCTCGCAACACCGATTCCCTAGCCTCATAGGCTTGTCGTCTCAGAAACTTCGGCAATCATTCTCTGTGCCATCGCTGTCGCAGACGCCACTGACTCAAAACACCTCGCAAAAGGTAGCAGAGTCGGAGTCGGATGAGGAGTCGGATGAGGAAGTAAGCGATAGTGAGGATGAGAAGCAAAAATCCGAAGTTCCGAAAGGAAGGCAAGCGGGAGCAGGACTCGTGCGACGAAGGAAGTCTACGCTGGCCAGCCTCATTAAACGATAGATTTCCTTCCCCTGTTCCAAGCCCTCGTATATACTTATTCGTTTCGCCAAGCCATCGACATGAATTCTAGCTCTCACTACACTCCGATTCACTCGTGTTAATAATTCATCAACTTTGTCAAAAAAAAACATCACTAAAGTACATCGTAAAACAAGATATGGGGTGGCGAAACAGTTCGTATAGATATAGAATATCGTAGAGAAGGCACAGCCGGAGCACAATGGACGTACGAGAGTCTGCCTCTATTCAACGTTAATTATTTCGTCCCCTGCGTCCAATCTCGTTCGCCGCCTCTTCTTCATCATCGAGATGACGGAACACGATGTAGAAGACAATCCCAGCGATGAACTATAATGACCAGGGATATCAGTACCGTTGGAGACATAGGACGTCTGGTTTGACTACTTACAACCGCGATTCCAGAGCCAGCGTACTAAGAAAGAAAACTGTTAGGTATTCCATTTATCTCGGTGAAGAAACCCAGTGGCACCCACATTCCACATCAAATACGGATCCATGGAAACGGGGATGAGTGCCTCGGATATGCCATTCGATACGGCTGTCATCAGTAAGTAGGCAGCGAGGACCAATGATTTCATCCTCAACGGCGCTTTCGTGTAACTGAGCATAAACACAGGGCCCCAATTAGCATTAGACAGATTTTGAACAAGTGGGAGGATCGGGGGATGGGTGCTTACGCGTACTCCAGCCCGGTGATACTCGCGAATATCTCAGATATCGCTATCAATACGTACGATGGAGCTATGCACGAATGAAAACGTGAGTTGCACTTCATATAGATTTACATCATCGAACGTTGAAAGTACCCACTTTGTAACCACACACTGAGAGGCGACGGCCTCGATGCGCACGCCGCACTGCTAGCGTGTTGCCCACAGGGCGACGTTTTGTAGATATAGTGTTGAAGAACAGCGGTATAGGCCATCCCGAATGCGGCGAAGAGGAAGCCTAGGGTCATGCGCTGGATGGGGCGGACGTTCTACAATACGACCCTCGCGTCAAATACTGATGCAAAAGAGTCAGAGTCGGCGGGTAAGGAGAGTTGTGCGTACCCAGCCAAGTCTTCGCAGCCCAGGATATACAAGTTGATCAATGATAGGAATTAGAATAATCTAGGGAGGGGGGGGCATGGTTTTAACAACGCTATCCATCAAAAGGCTCAATAAACAGACACATACGATAGCTATGGGGTCAATATTAATAAGGATGTCATTGGGGACGCCGTGTGTACTCATAGTGCCCGCTTGCGATACAAGATTGGTCTGCATCTGGTGATCTGATATACCGAACTTGGTCGGCTTGTTCCATCAAGAGGAGTGAAGCGGCACTTACAGGGAATCCAGAACAAGGGGAAGAACACAAAAACTTTGACCGCGTTCCACGTGCGTCTCATCTCATCGACGAAGGTCTATCGAAAGTAAACCGCAAACCATACCACCCATCACCCATCAGTGCCGGATCTGGATGGAAGGGCACAGAAGAGGCAAAAAAACATACGTCGTCCCAAGTCGGAATAAAAGAAGACTGGCTCATCCCCGCGAAGATCTTGCCCGTTCGCTCGATATCGCCTCCGCCGACGATACTAGGACGCGCCTTGTCCCACTTGTTCGGGTCCTGCAGTTTTCGCCATGTCTTTGCGGGGTTGAACGACCACACTCCGCTGTATACCTCGCGCAGGACGCGGTATGCTTCGAGATGGACGCTGCCTCGCGGGGGATAGTTGACGTAGATATTCCTTCCGGCGAACATGACGGCAGGGATAACGAGGTAAAGCGCGGTGGCTGCCAGTGTTTGAATGTCGGCTTAAAATGGGGTATAAAATTTGTTGGTGGAATGAACGCACGGATGAAGTATGCTGCCCAGTAACCGATATTGATCTCAGCTTCGGATGTTGCGATTGATGCCAGAGAGCCGCTACATTAACAAAGTGTGAGCTTTTTGTAGACAAAACTCATATGGAGGACGTCTGGTCGTACATGTTGATCTGGGGGAGTAGTCCCAACGTAAATAACAACTCAAGAATCGCAAGATAGCATACGTACCATCATATAAAAATACATAAAAACCCGCTGGATCGTCAGGTCGGGGTCGACGACGACATGCTCCCCGCTCTTTAGTATCCTGACGCAAGCGCGGGTCTCGGTGATCTGCTCAGCAACGAGGGGGCTGACGTTAGACTTGATACCGCCGGAGCCGACGGCAATGACGACCAGGGAAACGATGAGACCGCCATAAGCACCATTCGCGTGGTGTTGTAGGACCGTGGGGAGCGATGTGAACAAAAGCACGAGATGGCCGATACCACAGATTATAACGAAAACGTTGATCTGTATAAACGCGACCCCATAAGAAGTATGAAATTTTATGTTAGAGGGCGCGACGGACGGTTTTTAGCTTCCCCCAGTAGGCATCCGAAAGAATGGCGCCGAGGATTGGCGTCACATAGGCACTACATAAGCATAAGGCACGTGCAAGTCAGTAATGAGTCCGCCATTACGGGGGTGCCGGATTTCAACGCACAAAAAGGAGTTGAACGTGGTCAGCCCGGTCGCAGCTTGTTGGCCTTTGCCAAGGGCGCCAGGTCGCATCTCAGTGTGGTGCGGTGGAGCACCTGCACCATTCCCGCCTCGAGGAAGGGGGTTCTGGCTGAAGAATCATGAGCATCGTCGATGATCGTTGCTGACGCTGGTGATAGCAAGCTTACATGTAGTTCTGAAAGGGGCCGACTGTCCCATAATACGAGAATCGTTCGGCTATTACGAGGAAGCGAGTGAGAATGAAAACAGTCTCGAAATTGTGGAGGCCCTAGTCGCACCGAATTCGACCTATGATCATGGCAGCATGCCTCAATACCAGTGCACATCATGGAAGAGTAAGAACACGCACGATTACTACTAGCCAGGCAGCCCATGGAATGGGACCCGACACATGCCTGAGCGTCTGCCTCTGCTCATCGGTCGGGTAGACCCAATCGTCCTCGTGCTCCACATCATGTACCGTCATGGGACAATCATGATCGAACTTTTCGTCGTCCTCAACCGCGGCACCAGGACTGCGAGCGATTTTGCTCATTTCCATCGCCAAATTCGTGAGCGAGACGAGGAGCGACGAGCAGGGCTGCTGAGCAGATGGGGGTGAGGAGGCAGAGCTCTCCACTGATCAACGTCAGTGCCGGAACTTTGATAGAGGTCTCCACGTTTTTGTGCGAGTGCCTGAATCACGGCTTGATGCGTCACTCCACGCTCGCGAGCGCACTCAACACCAACGCGCCCCTTTTGTTCTTCACAGGCGGACAGGTTGCCCAAAAGAGCCAGAAGATAACGCTGGTATCAATTCTCAAGAGCGAAATGAAGACTAATATTGGACGACAAGGACACGGGCGGTGCAAGCGAGCATGTGGTGGTTGTGGTTAAGTTCGTGCTCAGATTACTTAATTCGTACGGCCGCACTCGGCACTTATGTATCACACTTACTGCCGATGTGCCCGCTCGCATATACCTGCCAGGTTTTCAAAGAGGATCCCCCAGTGATCCTCCAGGTTTATATTGAGTCTCAAGGTCTCAAGTTCTCAAGTTCTCAAGGTACATCCTGCTTCTCGTTCGAGGAAGCGTTACATAGCAGACAACGCAATTGCAAAGGCGCATTAATGCGGAAGTGTATAGCATTGCATCGTCCCATAACGAAGCGCTGAGATCGGAGATCCCACCTTGAAGTGAGGTGTGTAGACGTATTCGTCGCAACATCGCCGGCTGCCAGAGGGGGCGGATCTAGGAAGCTTCCATAAGAGGCATCGGAGGCGTCATATCGAGGACTCCTAAATGGGCCGATGAGATATACTGCAACTGCCGTTCGCCTGAGACGTGTTCATCGGAAAGTTTGTGACTCGCAAGAAGGCGTGAATGAAGCTAAACTGGTTGCCTTTTAGCCTGCCTGCCCCTCCTCGCTGGAGCCTCGATCGGTCGACCCCGAAGGACACAGAGATACAAGAGAGATCGACGGCGAGTGCGAGGATTTCCTAGCCACGGGCCAAGGGGACCTCTCGCCGACCGGCGGCAATCGACATTCCAGCTCAGCAGAGAAGGGCTCCATAATCGAACGGAGGTCCTTGGACGATGTAGCCTTTGAAGCTGGCCCGCCTCGGAGCGTCTGTAAATGAATGAATACCAACATGCGTAGTAAAAATGGTGGCACGAGGGACTGCCTTTAGCCTACTGGCTATTTCAAACTCGAGCCTCTTCTCCCGGCGCGGTGTGCAGCCATAGTGTGGCGGCTGAGGTTGAAGCTTGAAGCCTAACGGAGGGTGGCTCGTGCTTAACCTTGACCGCGCACGGCACACGCAACAATAGATGCCCCGTTTTTCGAGTATCCCGGGGACGTGGCTGCCAAGAAGAGAAGTCTTGTGCCGCCTGCGTGCGACACGGCCGAGTCACAAAACAGTTCCTCCTGGAAAGGTTCACGATCTTTGGTCGTAATATACCAACAGCCCATAGGCATTCGCATTGAAGCGTCTCGCCCAAAAGAGACGTTGTGCCATACTTGTACTGTATACGCCCTCCCGCGCCCGATATTATCGCGGAACATATAGGCTTCATATAGCTGAGCTTTGGACTTGACTTTTTGCGGAAGAGCAAGCACGCAAGTGGCTATATATAACCAGTGGGTCTTTCCGGATGGAGAAGCAAGATGAAAGACCGGGATGAGTGAGTAGATATTCCGGTCTGTGGCCGTCCAAGGGCGCTGCTCAGCATCTTTTTCGCCATTGAGTTGTGAGGTAATTAGCGCTCGAGTAAGTATAGTAACGGGTCCTGTTTGAAATCCTATTTTTTCGTGTTCTTCTACCCAGTCCGAATTTGATAGCAAGAGCCTGCAGCTCGCAAAGACAAAGAAAAATACCGGATTCTTTTTTGAGGCACGACTCGGCCTTAGTCGACCATAGCATAGAGAGCACGAGACAAGCTTGAAGGCTCCGACTTGCCAAGTTGGGCACAGTACTTGCTCCGAGAGAAGAACACCTTGCCGTAACCTTGCCGTATTGGTTACGAGCTCAGAGAAATATTATTGCCTCGTTCCGGGGTACGTAATCGTCCAGGTATCACGTGAGGCTGAGCCGTAGTCGTCCTCGCCGTGGTGGTGGAGAGAGGACAGAACAGTTTCCAGGCCATCAGCAAGTTAGGCCGAGCGGGAAGATCGGTGGCGACCGAGCTTCGGTATGCGAGAATCGTGGCGCGGGGAAGCTGGATCTTGGCCTCGGGAGATGTTAATTACCCCAAGCTGTGAGCCTCGATGTGACACTGAGATCCGATGGAGGGCAAGCCGCAAGACGTCAACATTGATCTCAGCGTTCGTATGAATGATTTCACATTAAGGACCACAGCATGCACGAGTCTTGAGCTTGATGTCGGCGCAGGTGGCCTGAGAAACAATCCCGGTGCCAGCAGGAGGTGTACGTATTGGTCTCGCTCGTGACTCGTGAGCAATAGCAAAATAACAAACCAGCCAACATTGCCAGCAGGGAAATGGACGCCAGCATCAGCATCAAAAACGCGCAGCGGTGAAGGGCAGAATTTAAAAAGACCGAGGAGGGTACACGATGTAAACACGCGCACACAGCGCGTCGCCCTGACCAATATCGTCCCAGTTCGTCTGCTCCGAACGGCCATCTCTCGTTCTCTCTCGCTGCGCTGCCGGCGACACCCATCCACGAAAAAATCCACATTAATATTCCGATCCGCCACAAGAACGATGGCCCCCTCGAGATCACAGCGGCAGTCGCACTCACAGCCCCAGCCCCAGTCGTCGCCCGCGGTAAACGGCGGCAGCACCCAGCACGAAGAGCTCACCCGTCTCGTAGGCACACAGGCACCGGGGAGCACCCAGTTGGCGTACGACCCCGACCAGGATCGCAATGAGAAACGGCAGCTCCGACGTGACTACCGCGAGATTATCGAGGAGCAGAAAGGTCTCCTTCCTTTCTTTCTTTCTGTCTCGATAAATTACAATTGACAATGTCGATTTATTTTGTTTTACCAGCGAACAAGCAAAACATCGATGGTCTTTCAATAGACCAGATGGCCAAGACTCTGGCCAGGAGCGACCTGCTCTTCGACAAAGGTCAGTCGGTCGATCCGCCCAATCCCAAATCCAAATCAAATCCCCAAATGTCCATTTTTTCACCTCGTCGTCATACGCAGTTCGCGCCCCACAGGAAGCCACCCTCGACTCGCAGTTCCTCCTGCTCTCGTCCGACATCGGCGCCTTAAAGGCCCGCGCAATGAAGGCGGATGTCGGCGGCTTTGACGTCGACGACTTCATCACAAAGCTCGCCTTATTTATGGGTGGCAGACGCGCCAAGGGCGACGATCTAGATGACGATGGTGGCGCGGATATCCTCGATTGGGCCAAGATCGGACGCAAGGCACTCGGAAGAAGCAGGAAGGTTCCAGGTCTCAATTTCATGTGCGTTTTCATTTCCTTTTTATCCTCACACCCGAAGAGTGATGCCGAGGGGTGTATTTCATGTCTGAGTAGGCTGGGGCCTTTGGCTATAGAACAGAAAAAACGTGTTACTGCCAAGCGTGCAAAACTCGAGAAAAATAAGGAGGACGAAGTGCGGCCCCAGGAGGTGCGTTGGTACACCACTTCTCAGAATAGTCGACATGCTTATTCAGGCGTGCTATTAATATTTGCAGTTGAATGAAAAGGATATACAAAGGTCGGAGAATGAGACGAGCAAGAATGTGGAAAACGTGAGTCCCGTGCCATGCGGGCAGCCCGACTTCTTCTCTTCCTTACACCTCCCCACAGATCTCGAAGATCCTTGATAAATGGTGTGAGAAGCACCAGAAAGCTAACCTGTTCGAGCTCATCGTCAACCCCCACGACTACGGCCAGACGGTGGAAAACCTGTTCTACTTGTCGTTCCTCATCAGAGACGCAAAGGTGACACTTGAGATTGAGGAAAACAAGCTGCCTGTAGTCTGTGCGTTCTCTCCGCCCCCCTCCTCTTCAAGCGTCCGCTGAGTCTGAGGACCATCCTAGGGACTTGCGAAGCGCCCAACGAGGAAGACTACCAAGACAGTGTGAAGAAGCTGCAGATCATTATGGAGTTGGATATGGAGACATGGCGGGTATGTGATGTTCGGCCGTAATGGTAGGCCTCGTCGGGATCACACGCTCACACATGTTTTTCAGCGCGCCATCCAAGTGTTCAATATCACAGAGCCGATGATTCCCACGCGACCGCCGCCCAAAGACCTCCCCAAAGGCAAGGGTTGGTATAGCTAGTTACCGTTTGCAAATTCTGTTAATCCGCTCTTGAGAGTTCGTGTATTTACCGCCATTTCTTTGCGCGGGCTCTTTTGTATTGTATTCTCAAGTCAGTACCTTTTTCGCGCTGCCTCGGTTTTCAAAACTAGCGTGCTGCGCACGATCGCTGCGTGCCTGCGCCGATCAGCGGGGATGCACTCCGAGGATTTGGCCGATGATGCTATAGCCTGCGAGGGTGATTACGGCAGCAGGGGGGGCATCGTTGACGGCATTAGAGTCGTTGCCACCAGTTTCGAGGGCCGACGCAGTCGTGCGGCGGGTCTGAGTGGGAAGAGCGCGTGGGGAGGGTGAAAAAGTGGGGGAGGCCAAGCGGCGGTTGCTATAAGAAGAGCGACACTTCCTATAGCAGCCGTTCTCCGGGCGTGGGCCAGCACTCCGCCAGTGGGAGGAGGAGTGTCTGAGCGAGTGCCAGACGCCTGTTTCGCGGATTCGGTGACAATAGATGCACGGTGCGCAGGCAGGCCCTCGGAGACTATAGCGAGCACGAGTCTGACACGAAGCTCAAGTGCGCTGCTCGAGTGGGCAGCCCACGCCAGACCTGCGAGCGGTGGGTCCGAAAAGGCAACAGCACCCGAGGGGGAGCACTGCGAGGGTTCGAGACGGCGAGATTGGCGTCGGGGAGATGAAGGATGACGGGAAGGAGAATACTTGGGATTCATACTACGTATTATGTAATTCATGTTAGATGTGGCATAGGCAGTATCCAGCCTTTGTGTCTGCATCCGGCGCTCAACTCAACCAGCTGCTGCCCTCCTCGTCCCGCCGCGATCCACCATATGTCGCGCGTCTGCGTCGCCTCGCCCGGCCGTGCTCGCGAACAAAAGGCGAGCCATTTCCTCGTCTGTGCCCCATCCTCCCCCCAGCGCTCCCTCCGCCGCGGCGCACTCGCCATGCTCCAGTTCAACCTCCCCGCCGAGCTCTTCATGAACGTCCTCCAGCTCGCCGTCGACGCCGACAGCCCCGACGGCGCCGCCGACCTCACCGTCCTCACGGCCTCCTCCCTCGTCTGCAAGCTCTGGTCCCCCTTCGCCCAGACCATGCTCTTCCGCACCATCAGGCTCGCCAGCATGCCCCCCCTCCGCTCCTTCCGCGACGCGATCACCGACGCCCGCGAGAATGGCCGTGTCCTCGCCAAGGCTGTCCAGTGTCTTCACATCCAGGTCGATATCACCATCGGCCGCGGCACCATCCACCCGCACGACATGGCCAAGCTCCTCGTCGTCCTCCCCAATCTCCACACCCTGTACGTCAACTTCAACAGCGTCATCGCGTTCCCCCTCGCCTCTCTCGGCTTCCTGCGCCACGCAGAAGCCCCCATTAAGACGCTCTGCATCGTCAACGCGTACCTCGACCAGCTCGGCGCCGCCCACCAGATCCTCCAGCGCTTTCCCACCATCCGCACCTTCACCTTCCGCTCCAAGGAGCGCCTTGCGTTCACCAACGATGGTATCGACTCCATTGCGAGCGAGCTGCCCCCCTCGGGTCCCTTCAGCTGGAAGGGCGACTCGTACGCCACGGACACCCCCGGGCTGCGGTGCCTGGAAATCTCCAAGTTTATGCCCCACTGGCGAAAGCTCTGCGAAATCATGGAGGAGAACGGCTCTACGCTGCACACCCTCCGCATCGGGGATCTTGACGACGGCGATGTGGCGGAGGCAAACCACATCACCGGGTGTGTCAATCTGCGGGAATTCGTGCTCGGCCATCTCCCTCCGCCGGCCATCCTCGACGCGCTTCCCCCCACGCTCGAGCACCTCGTGATCACCGACCGGTTCATGCGGCCCATGTCCGAGTTCCCCAGTATCAAGATCACGACCGACGCGCTCCATAAATACCCCAACCTGCGCGCCTTGACCTTGACCCAAGTGCGGGATGACACCGACTCCGAGTTTGTCGAGCTCAAGGCGAAGTGCGCGTCGCTCGGCGTCGACTTTCGGTTTGACCCTTTACCAAGAACCCCGGTAGATTCGGATTGTACGTTATTACCCCGATCGCCCAACTCAGCTTCTGTTTCCTGACCGATGCTAATTTTTCAGAACGCGTCAATAGAGGCCGGTTCCCACCACCTTATTCCCTTGTTGGAAATATATCCCTGGATGGAAGTACACACTGATTTTCGCTCTGCCTGCGCTCGTCCGCGAGGCCATTTTAATATTTACTGAATATAGATTCGACAGTAGCTGCTAGCAGAGACCGTCGAGCGTCACTATCGCCGTTGTTTAATTGTACTTATCCCTGTTGTGCAGTCTTGCGATTGCAGAGACCATCCAATCTCACTTATTGGTTTATATGAGGTGGATGCGATTTTGGCGGGAGATTAAGGCCCCATACGTCCAGCTGGACCTAGATATTTTTGATACGCAGATGGATCTTCAATCGAGGCGAAGGAGTAAGCCCAAATCGAGCGTTGAGTTATCGGAGCAATTTGCGGGGCTTGAAATGTGTCGGATGCACCGGGATGCAGAGATGCCGGGGTGGCTGGTAAAACTGTACAGGACATACAGGCGACACTGGAGCGCGCGGACTTGTCACATCGCCCGTATCCGCCCTCAAGACCGTCAAGAATACATCATGGGTCCGTCGACTTGCTGCCCCCCGCCTCTCTATCCCTAACCCCTCCTTGCATGGTCGCTAGGTATCTCCCGCTCTTCGCGCCACAAGCTCTCGGCAACCGGTGCCCAGCGCGCCCACTACCGCAAGAAGAGAAAGTTCGAGCTGGGGCGCCAGCCGGCGAACACGAAGCTCGGCCCCAAGCGCGTACACACTGTCCGCGTGCGTGGAGGGAATGTGAAGCACAGGGCGCTCCGGCTGGAATCTGGCAACTTTGCGTGGGCATCGGAGCATGCTACCAAGAAGACTCGTGTTATCGGTGTTGTGCGTGATAATTTGCAGCGATTAAGATGGATTGGAGAGCGCGGCTTTACTTATGGGTGGTTGCGCGGTTTTCTGGTGAATAGGTCTACAACGCGTCGAACAACGAGCTTGTCCGGACAAACACGCTCGTCAAGGGCGCGATCATCCAGATTGATGCTGCCCCCTTCAGGCAATGGTACGAGGCCCACGTAAGTTTAATTCTTGCGGTCTGGTCCATCCGACGTCGCGCGCTTATGCTGGTGTGCATTATCATTTGATAGTACGGCCAGCCGGTGACCAAGAGGGGCAAGGCCTCGACGACGGAGGAGGGCGAGAAGGAGGTCAAGCGCTCCAACCACGTTCAGCGTATTCTCGACACCAGGAAAAAGGGTCCGTTTTCTTTCTTTCTTTTCTTCTGATGCGATACGCCTGGACGGCACGTTGACGAACGGATGGATCACTATTACGACTCTAGATGGTAAAGTCGACCCACTTCTCGAGCACCAATTTGCCTCTGGCCGTCTCTACGCCGCCATCTCGAGCCGGCCTGGCCAGTCCGGCCGCTGCGACGGTTATATCCTTGAGGGCAAGGAACTCGAGGTTCGTAGATTCCCCATTTCCTCGTGTTTTCTCATGCCGCCCCCGTTCCTCATCCCCATGCCCCACATCCCACAGTTCTACCTCAGGAAGCTCAGGGCCGGCAAACAAAAACACGCATAAGTGAAACACCGCGCCGCGCCGCGCGACCTTTTCATGTACACGGAGGCGAATGGGCAAGTTCAGAGTTCAGGCTGGCTGGCTGGAGGAAGAGGGGGTCCAAAACCGATGTAGTACCTATGCTATGTGATGCCTTTATGCTCTATTGCTCTATTGCTCTCCCTTGTATGCCGATTCTACTCATCTCGATGCATCTCAGTTTTTTTTCCTCCGACTCAACTCGGCACTTTGCTATGGCTTGCAACTCTGACTTTTGGGATGCCGGGCGTAACAAGCTATCAATGCTGGCTGTCTTTGCGTTCGGCTGGCTGTTTCTCTTGGCGATTTGCTTTGTGGCGAAACTGCGTCCTTCGGCTGATTCAAATCGGAGGCTACTCGACTTGATAAAACTCGTTCATACGTAGGTCCGAAACCATCCCATTACCAAACGTCCGACAGCCCAAGGAGGCTCTACTACTTCTATATCTATGTAACTGCTGTGGAAGGCAAACTATAAGGGGAATGAACCCCAGGAACAAATTTCTCAAAGCACCGTGCACGAGGGTCAGTCTCTTCGCAGCGGAAAACCCATGCCTTGACCTCGACTCTCTCACGGAACCAACTCTCATCACTCCTTCGTATCTTGCTCTCCGCGTATCGCGATTGCGCACGCACGGAAAGCGAGCGGATGGGGATTTGTTCTACAAGAGTCTTGAGTGACTCTATGCCTCCTGTGCTGATGGTAGTCGTGGCAATTTCGATTGTAGAGAATCGGAGTGGAGCCGCGTTGGGCTTGGTGAGGTAGGAGACCATGCCCTTTAACGAAGTCCCAACACTGCTGGACCCCACGAGACCGAAGACGTCCAGGTTCGGAAGGGCCTGAAAACAATCGGCGGTATCGAGATAAATCTTACTGATTCGGAGCTCTCTTATCGAGGTCCCGTGTCGTTCGAGAAAGGACTGAAGTGGGTCCACGATGACGCGGATGTCCGTACGGATCGCAAAAGAATGTAGCGACGGTGCGTCGACTGCTCTGAGAATACACGCGGCACAGGTGGACGACCCGCCCCGGAGGGTAAATTCTTTGAGGGCGGGCAAGACGACCCTCTCCGGGCGCCAGCCGCCCCCTGATCTCAGGACGTGAGATAACGTCAAGCTCTCCAGCCGCGTGCAGCTCTGGAGAATACTCTGCAGGTGTCCCATTCGCGGTCTGCCAGCTCCATTCGTGAGACAGTGGAGTGAAAGATGCCTGGCATGCCTGCCGAAGGAAATAGCACGGTGGGGCAGTACTCCACAAAACGACAGCGAATCCGGCTTGAGCATGTCCATGCAGGGCTGGACTTGGGCAATGGCACACATAGATGTGCCGACGGCCACAAAGGTGAGGTCCCGTAAGCGAGGTCTCATTGCCGGCTCGAGTTGGCAGCGGTGCATGATGAGGGATAGGACCTCAAATACTTGAACCCTGTTCCGAGAGTCGACGGTGAGCGTCCGCCACCGAGGAAGTGCGGGCAGCACAATATCTGCCGCCTTGGTCATAGGCCACGCGCCATCGTTCCAGCCACCGAATAGGACTACATCCAATGCACGATGTGGAGAGCGAGAGAGAAATAGCTCGGCAATGTGGAATGAGGGGGTGTCGAAGAATGTGATCGTCGACCAAAGCGCGCCCGTGTTGAGCGCGATATCGCGCCAATATCGACAGACGCTCGATATTCGGATGGGGACGATGGGACGGAATTTATAGGATGCTCCTGAGGGCACGGCCAAGAAGACATCGCTCAGAAGCTCTGGTGGAAGGCGTCTTGCCAGATTCACGGCGACAGGCGCGCCATCTTCTACAGCAGTGGTTGCAGTGGCTTCCTCCATATTGTATATGCCCTACGCTGCGTATACTCGAACAGAAATAAGAACACCCACCTTGCTATGTGGACATGTTTGAATCATGAACTCACTGTGACTGAACCGCAAGCCTAGGGTGGTGGTGAGTGAGGTTAGAGTTGAAACGTTGTATACTTTGAAAATTTGAAGTTGCTTCCGTATGCGTTTCGTAGAGTCGTCACGCCATCTCGTCCGCTCCCTTCGATTCCAGCTGCAGTTCTATGATTAATGGTGCTGCTCTGGAGGCTTTGCAACGGCTGCCTCTCTTGGTGGGCTACACGCTTTGCTCACTGGCGGACTGAGCGCTGCGTCTTTCGAACCGCGTTTGTTACATGAGCTGTGCTCAACTGCCGCCCCCGCTGGATCTCAGTCTGCCTACGCTGGCATGCGCAATACTTATATCAAGCTGCCATCGACGGGCAAACTCCTCTTCATGGCTTGTACACCGCCGCATTATACCTGTTTGAATTCATCTTCATCGTGGAGCGGCAGTATCCTCTCGTGGAACCTCGATCCTTGGGCGCAAAAGTAGATGTTCCCACTGCCTAGTGCCTTGCAACGACAATACCGCTGTTGGTAGCAAGTACGTCCTTGATACAAAATGGGTATTAAAGGGTGGCCGGTCAATGATACCATCCAGGGCCACGAAGGTATGCTGAGCTCGAAAGAGGCTCGGGCGACGAGATCGGAGGGAGGGTGGTGTCCTGTTTTCAGCGTTAGCTGCTAATACCAATCCAATTGGTCGAGGATGTGGGGATGTAGCGTGAGTCCCGCGCTTGCCAGCTCTTAGTGCTCAATATTTCTTGCAAGCAAGTCGGTATATACGTGGCCGCTCTTACATCTGGCATAGTTGTTTTTTCTTGATGATGAGCATGAGCAAAACTGAGCCGGGATTGTACAAGTACTTCAAGAGGAACCTACCGCGGCTGGGTGGCCGTGCGTATAAACAATGTACCTTTGAGTGGGCTTTAGTCGCCTCTGCCTATACTCTCGATCGACGAGACTTATCCATTAATATTGTCGGTCTTGTCCTCGAAGAGCGCGGCGCGCGTATACCTTGCAGGTAATAAGGCTACCGCTTCGAGTTCGCAGAGACGATCAGCTCGTACTATACTTACTGCCAGACTCACGCAGAGCAGGTCCACGCCCTCGGTCGGCGGTGACCGGACGCCGCGGACAGGAGGTGCGCTTCAAATCGATTGAATGGGCACTCAGCGCACGAAGCACCCTCTAACCCGCGTGGCGTGCCAAATAGGACCACACAACGCGTCCACTCAGTCCTCCGGTCGCCGTCAACGCTGCAGCCGGGGCAGCCTGTCCACTCGATTTGGCACTCTTCCTCGCAGATCCCGTGGGGCACGACAGGTGGACGACGTGGGGGGCGAGGCGCATATAAAACACACGAAATCTGCGCGAAAAACGGCCATGGCCTGCGGGCGCTGGGGCGGGCGCGAGCGAGCTCACCAACACGTGTCGATGCTGGCGACGGTGTTGACGACGCCAGCCGGGCGGCGTGCCGACGCACAGGGGCTAGGCCGTCCGGGCGCCACGGACGAAAAACCGCGCATATATAGCCATCGCCAGCGCAGACGTGGCCTTCCCCCTCATCGAACCAACTATCACTATCATCATCATGCAACCGCGACTTTTCAAGACTGTCCTCAAGAAACTTAAGGCCGCTCTGCCCTCGAGAGCGATCCAGCACCTGGTGGGCCGCCAACCCGCCCACCTCGTACGCCCATCATCCGCTCTCCTCGTCGTTTTCTCACCTCACACGCATTTTCTTTCTCTCGCAGGCGCTCAACATTAACGTTCACCCCCCGGCCATCTACGCCCCGCAAGTACTGATCGCTGTAAGCTCTCCTTGTTGTATTCGCGGTGGCGCGCGCATGAGTTCACCCCGAGCAACTTTCCTTCGCAGGCACCGTTTTCTGCGCTGCGCTTGCTTCGCGTCGGTGGCGCCAATAACGACATTTCTCCGGCCGTCCCGGAGCCTTCGTGCGTCTGGGAGTCGCACGACGGTACTGTTCCCCTGGCCATCGCGGCCCACTCCGTACGCGTCCAACGAATTTCTTGGCTTTTTGCAACACTGACGTTTTTTCTTTATCGCCCCACAGCAGCTTTCGGACAAAGATGGCGCCGCTGACGCCGCCATTCGCTCCCCGATCCTCATCGCGCTGGCCGGCGCGTTTTCGCCATCGTGCGCGCCGCCAGCGCCCGTCAGCAAGAAAGTGGATGTCGAGGGTTCAGAGCCCGTCGCGGCAAGTGTCTGTTTCTTGTATAGTGGTAGCATGTCCTAATACGCAGCTCCCTTCTCTCTTCTTTTAGTCTATTGCTCAGCCCGGATGCTCAGCATCGACCGATACCCGTGCCGAACCCTCGCTTCCCCTTCCCCTGGCCCCTGCTGCCCACTCCATCTTCGGGTACTTCCCAAGTACGCTGAAGGGCAGCAAGCCTCCTCGCGCCCGTCCCTCCCCCGCTGCCGACCTCTCGTCCCGCGACATCATTATCGTCGCTGCGCACCAGCCCCCTGTGCAGCCCGTCGCCTACGTTGTCAACCACGCGCTCCTCGACGATGTACCGGCCTGGCTGGTATCTCTCCGCCTTCGCCAGTACATCCCCATCTTCCAAGGGTTCTCATGGGAAGGTATGGTGGATCTGGATGGGGAGGCGCTCGAGGCACTCGCTGTCCGTGCTCTCAAGTCGAGGGAGAAGCTACTCTGGGCGTTCAGAGCGGTGCGCGAGCAAGTGAAGCGGCCACAGCGCAATCTCGTCGACGACTCATTCTGGGTCCCAGATCGGTTTTCTTGGGTCGACGACGTCGAGGAGACCCTGTACGAGGGTGGTCGCAAGCTCGCCAAGGCCGCCGCCGCCAACTCTCTTCCTCTTGCCACCGCCGAAGACTCGTTCTGGGCCCCCGCCGCACCCTTCTCTTGGGCGGATGAGGTCGAGAGCGAACTGTATGGCGCCTGCGAACTCACGGCACCGGTCCCATCGCCCGCCGCGCACGACTCTTTCTGGGCTCCCGCCAAGTTCTCCTGGGCGCAGGATGTCGAGGAGACGTTCCATGGGGCTCACCATCAGCTCATCGAGGTCGCCGCCAATAAAGCCTTCTGGGCGCCCGCCAAGTTCTCTTGGGCGGATGATGTCGAGGAGATGTTCGCCGCGAGGGAAGCCAAGTGCGTCGGGCTCGAGGCCGACGACTCGTTTTGGAGGCCAGCCGTGTTCAGTTGGGCGGAGGATGCAGAGGCGATGTTCGCCGCAAAGGAAGCCGAGTGCGTCGAGCTCAAGGTTGACCACTCTTTTTGGACGCCGGCAGCGTTCTGTTGGGCAGAGGATGTCGAAGAGATGTTCGCGGCGAGGAAGATAACTGCAAAGCAGATTGATGATGCTCTGCAGCCCTCACGCGACGTCCCCTCCGTCTCTCCCATCTCCAACGCGCCTCTGTCCACCTTTGATGTGGAGGCGGCGCTTGTTGCGAAGGAAGTCGTCGAGCTCGGGGCCGACGCCTCATTTTGGACGCCGGCGGCGTTCGATTGGGCGGACGACGTCGAAGAGATGTTCGCAGCGAGGAAGAAAACCGCAGAGCAGATTGATGATGCTCTGCAGCCCTCACGCGACGTCTCCTCCGTCTCTCCCATCTCCAACGCGCCTCTGTCCATCTTCCATTTCCGGCCGAGCACGTTGAAGGGTCCGAAGCGCGCCGTCGCGCGTCAGGCTCCCACTCCCACTCCACCTCCACCTCTCCCCGCCGTCTCCCTGTCTTCGCTCCTCCCTTGCGAGACCTCGCAATATACTGTTGACCACGCGCTATTGGATGATATCCCCGGATGGCTGTCGTCCTTGCGCCTTAGGCAATATATCGGGCTCTTCGTGGGAATGAGGTGGGAAGACATGGTAAAGCTTGATGATCGCGGCCTCGAGGCGTTGGGTGTGCGGGCGGCAAAGTCAAAGAAGAAGCTGCGGCGGGTGTTTGAGGGTGTGCGGGAGCAGGAAGGGATCACGATAAGGGAGGTGTCGGGCGTCGGGTCAGGCATCGGGTCGGGCGTAGGTTCGGGAGCGGGAGCGGCATCGAGGGATGGAGTAGGGTCTGAGGCGGGCGACGCGGAGCCAGAGGGCCATATCGGGTCGAGAGTCGTCGAGGGACTAAAGGCGGATGGGGAGGGCTCGGGCTCGGAAGGCGAGTCGTGCCTTGGGAGTTTACCAGGGCCAATAGTAGCATCGAATTCCCACATCGTACGTCTTCATCTAACTTCGATCGATACATTGTATCAAAGCCTGTATGCTGATGGGCTCTCTTATTCTAGCTCCTGTCACCTCCTCTACCCCCATCTCCACCACTACCCCCCTCGGCATCGACCTCGGCCGTGGCTCCGCGCGCGGCCGCAATGGTGGGAGCTATGCCTCTTATCGGCCGGAGGTTGCACGTCGCGGAACGCGCGACTGCGTTTAGACACGCGATGCCTGGGTTGCATCGTCGTGCACAGCACGCTCAAGCTGTGAGCACCACCGCGACCGTCACCGTCACACCAGCGCCGGCGCCTTCTATGCCACCAACATCCTCCGCATCGTTGTCGTCTACACCGGCACCACTTCTCGCCTCAACGTCGCTGGCATCGACGTCAGGCACCGCGGTTCCGCGAGCGGCCGCGGTCAGAGGCCCCAATTCGCTGGTCCATCGACGGGTCCACGCCACGGCTACTGCCGTCCCAGACTCGCCGGCGCCGGCGCCGCCAGTGCCTGTTCCCCTTGTGCCTCCTCCCACGTCGGCTCCACCGGGCAGTGCCATGGAGTCGGGCGTGCGTCCCCCCACCGAGTCTGCGGGCGGGCCCGTTGACATCGTCCTCTCGATCTTGGGGCAGGAGTACGTGCAAGTCAGGTTGTGGGGTGTTAGTAGGGAGGTGAAAGCGGAGATGATAAGTGTTGAGCTCAGATGGCCCGGAGAGGAGGGGTCGCTTGCTTCGTGATTCTTTTGCTTCGTAGTAGCTATAGATGGACCAGTAGTTTCTTTTCTCTTCTTATGAGCAGGCAATTTCTTTTCTTCCTTTCTCTCTACGGACCTGTGTTCTCTTTTTTTCTATTAATGGATCCGCAGTTTCTCCTCTCTGATACTGATGAGAAGCTTGCGGGAACAGAACGAGCGCCAAAAGGTCTTTATTCCAGACATAAGTACATTGGACGGAGCGAAGTGCCGAGCACAAGACAAATGTGCTAGAGCCTACGAGGGCGAGTGGACAGATTCAAAGCAGCGCGCACGCGGACGAGACGATAAGCGCTGAGAGCTCTTTTGCTGTTAACTAGTTATGGCCGAACCCTTCCGTGCTGTTTTTGTATACAAATCAATCGCACTGCCGAAGGGTCCCCGACGCAGTGCCAAGTATGCGGGAGAGCAGCGAAAAAGAACTCGAAGGCGACGAGCCTGTACATAGTGATGTTGAGTGCAAGAATTGGCGAAAGCCCCGTTACGTAAACAGATTGAACAAATCCAACGCCAGGCTGAAGAGAGCAGTCAGATCATATCGCATCATACCAGATCCCATAGTTCAGGCGTTGTCTCGCCAATGACAAGGTAGTGTGGTTCGCCACCCCGCGT
Source organism: Botryobasidium botryosum FD-172 SS1 (assembly GCA_000697705.1). NCBI lineage: Eukaryota > Fungi > Basidiomycota > Agaricomycetes > Cantharellales > Botryobasidiaceae > Botryobasidium > Botryobasidium botryosum. Next base: position 2,042,259 of record KL198016.1, on the reverse strand, counting down.
ATATTCGCGCATATATATTGAGTGCTTTATTCGCATCACGCTTCGAAGGAAATGCTTGTCTAGGTGATACGAGAGGTGTAACAGAGTGAAAAAAAAATAAGTAGAGAATAGGGAATACGATACGGAAAGTAGCTGGATCTCATTCTAATTTCTAAGCGGAATACTACTTCAGAGCACCGGCGTGAAGATGCACATCGCCCCGAACCTAGCAATGCGCAATAGCTAAAGTTCATCCGACCTCTGAAAGGGCACACCGGCGTTGTGGCTAGGGCAGTCATCGGGAGCGGGCGAGAGCATGATATTCTCGGTGTTGCTTTCAGACCAGGAACAGACGTCGGAGGAAGTCTCGGGATTGGAGCCGTTGTGGGGGGTGTAGATCGTAGTGGACGACCGGACAAAGTTGGTCGCAGTCGTGACAGTTTTCGTGAACGTGCACGCGGTGGTGAATACACTTTCGGTGGTGGCGAGGGTCACGAAAGTGATGTTCGTCGACGAGGTGTCGCTGTCCACGGTTACGATTTTTTCCCTAGTCACGTTGCTAGTGGCTCGGAATTCGTGTTGGTGGCCAGTGTCGCCGCTCCATTCATAGCGATAGCCAACTCCCTTCATAGCGTCCAATATTTCGGGAACCAACGGGGTGTCAATTGGCATCGCGAGAGAATTGGACGAGAGTGCATGATTGAGCTTCTCTTGGGGCGCCGTGATATCGATGGCGGTGTCAGAGTCAAGTGAGGGGTGTTCCGGAGCGGGGGCAAAGGCAGACAAGACAGAGGAGGCTTTGGTAGCGAGCGGAAAAGGGGCTTGGCGGGGGCTAGTAGGAGGTGCGGCAGGCAAAGCAGCATTGTCGAAGGAGAGAGGCTCGATAGGCGCAGACGGGGCGTCGCTGGAATCGAGAAACTGGGGAGTTGAACTAGAAATTGACCGTGAGCGTACAGTATGGGACACAGGTCGGTGTGGGTCGTATTTTCCAGAAGAATAGCACGTACTCTTCGACTTCTTCTTCGCAGCGACCAAACTTCATATGGCCTCCCAAAACGATCACCAGCAGGAGGATGACGGTGACACGCGAGTAAAGCATTGAAGGAAGCCAAGGAGGCAACGGCGTTGGTTAGTGTTGGGCGTCGGATCTACGCGCGCGTCGGGGCTGGCTGAGGGACGAGCTGCGAAGATATGGCTGGGGCAAGCTGTGAGGTGGTGGCCGTCTGGCGCTGGGATCGACGCGTACGCCGATTCGCGGTTCCATATTATATACTGACAGGCGAACACCCCAAACATGCCACCACACACCATGGCCAGCAGCGAGTTAGAAGAGTTACGTAGGGCACATTGATGGTATTTCTTGGCCCGCTGAGAGGATTACAAGCGAGGGCAGAGCACGGCGGCGTTGTTCAGCCCCATTGACCTGCAAAATCTTTCGCTGCGTACACTTGTTTTTGCACGCATATAAAGCGGAAGGATAGCCTGCATGAGAACTGCACGTTGTTGAAGGGATGACCTAGAGTAGGTGGATGAATGGACAGGCGGCACGAACACAGGCAAACATTCCCCCGATGGCGCTCTCACCCCCGAAAAGTCAGAAGAATTCCTCCGAAGAGGGGGAAGAGAAAGTTATGGGGTCCCGAGAATTGGCAACCATTTGAAAAATTGACCACGACCGAGGGAGGAGTAGGGCTGGGCGCCGAGTACTGAAAAGGTAGTGAAAAGGCGAGACAATTATAGAGCTAAGGCGCCGCTTCTGAAGGCACACAGACACTTGGTGGCTGTAGATGCCAGATATCGAAACCAGTGGTAGAATGTAAACGAAAGGTGGCCCGCCGTAGCCGGCCAGGTTGCTCGACTCGCAGCGCCGGGGTGCGCATGGATGGCTGAGAAGATTCGTGCGGAGGATTCGCTCTCCAGACAGCCCATACGAACGCGCTCCCAGCTGCAAGGGGTGCTTACCCTCCGACAAGTTATGCACATCCTGATAAGTGGGCCCGGCGAGAATTAACGAGGCATGCAGCGAAGAGGGGGAATAGATAATGGTGGTCCGGTCGGAGGGAATTCGTCATCCACCCAAAGAATCCCCATGAGGATCTTGGCCATGCTTGGCTTCCTCGGAGGCCAAGCCCAGCGGACCAAACGCGATCTCCAAGCGTAGGGGTTTCTCGTAGGTAGCAGCGCTCCTTGCGCCCCGTGATGAGAAACGTCAATGGGAGAATCTAGGTCCAGCTAGCGCCGAGCGCCGAGTATGGCCCCAGTTCGCTGGCAGTACATGTGCGGGGCAAGCGAACAGGGATGAAGGGGAGTAACGTCTCAGACTCCCCTCGGGGTACCAATAAGAGGGTGCTGCGTAGGATCTCTGAGGGGATGTAGCTTATCGGTCCCATACGGATGGTGATTGCCAGGAGTGCGATTGTATCCCCGATCGTGGATGGCAAGGCGACGCTTTCTTCCATTTCGGTCTCACTATGTCTATAGGGCGGCAAATACCCGTTAAAATGGCACCCAGCCGTCAGCTTCTGACTTCGCTGCAAGACCGCATCAAATGCAATATACGCACCTGCTTGCGTACAGTGGTGATTATAAGATCGTGGTGGCGAAAGGTCGGGTGCCTACCACGCACACGCCAACAACACGTGCTCCAGTTGAGCGCCTACGCCGTACAAGCTGAGTTTATCATCGAGATTTGGATATACTTGGGCAAAAGCTGGTCAGGCATGCTGATCGACATGACGACAGATGGATTTGTTCAGCAGCAGCAAGCAAATCGATAGTTCGGCCTTTATGAGCCTAGTCTTGCGGATCGCTTTGAATCATCACAGCCTTATACGAGATGCGGGTATCGTACTCCGCCCAATGCAGTCGGAGTGTGGGGAATCAAACGCTGATAGTACGGGAATCTAGAAGAAAAAATGAGTGTGAATTCGCTGTTGAGGCGGGGCTAGGGGAGAGTGTGCTTACAAAACACTGCGACGTCAATCTCCCCGAAGTCACTAGGTCCGCGACGAGCTACAGCCGCAAGGTGTGTGACAAAATGCCATCAGTATATGCACTCACCTAACCCCCGACTCACATGGGCATTTACCACGCCAATACGCTAATCCCCCCCCCCATAGATCGCATGCTGGAAACGCGCGTGCATGAAGGTTGGGGCTCCGATTTTGTCGCACGCGAAGTTACTCACTTCAGTTGGGAGAGCAAATCGGCTGAGTCAAGTGTCTTCAACGCGGATGAGTGCGTCAAAATTGCATAGATCCAAAGGCTGGTGTGTGCCACTGAACTCGGAAGCTTTCAACTCCTTCAAGCGCCAAGGAGCGAGTCCACCCTGGAGGAGACTCGACCAGTGCGACATGTCCATTTCGTGGGCGTAGTTGGCGATATTTTCATCGAGGGTCGATATGACAAAAAAAATCTGGCGCCCTGAGCTTCATCCTGAGTCCTATATTTCAGCCATCCGGGGGCTTCTTCGGAGATCGAGAATTTGAACGCATCAATATGGAATATGCGCAAGCAATATATGTTGTATACAATATATTCACATACCTAGCGGTGAGCGGTAGCCTTGGAGTGTTAAGCTTGGGAGGTTCGTACCCGGTTGCAACTTGCGCCCATTATCGGAGGATGGGGCGCCATCAGGGTAGCATATGGGGACAAGACACCCTCGCCCATGAACCCGATCCGGCGGCATGGTTACGATTATCTTGAAATTTTTTTGAAAACCGGGCGTGAGATTGGAGAGGGAGCGTGGGCGATCCCATTTGGCGATTTCGGCCCAATCTTTGCTTCCTTGTTCGTATAGCTTGAAGGTGATCGTGCGATGTAACAAGGGAGGTTGATTGCCGATGTGCAGCGAAGGACTGTGTCAGCGCGTAGTGCAGCGTCGTAGCCGTGGAAACAAGCGCTGTAGATGGGTTTATAGTGAGCGGCGCGAGACAATGACCGACTTCGATGACGTACCCCCGTACCAACGATAGCCAATACTGGTTGAGTCTGCGAAGAGTGTGCTCCAGTTTCGTCCAACAAGAAAGTAGTGCAGAGTCTGCAAGGAGTGATCGAAGTACCGCAGCCATGTACTTGGTGGGAGGCGCGTGTCCAACTCTAAAAGCCGGTATTAGAACAAAAGTCGACTCCATTGGCAGGCTGAATCTAGTGCGGGTGTGTGTCTACCGTGCGACGACAGCGAACACGTGTGGCCGGCGTGGGAAGACGTGCGAAAAAAGATCGACGGCGTGCTCACTTTGGGCATAGATTGCTTGACCTTGACACGGTTCTATACGGTCGTGTGTGGTATAAGCACACGGTGTTTTTGGTGAGGCCCATGGTTCAAGTCATATATACAAGTCGCGGGGATGGGCGGTCCCCACGAGTCCGCCTGGTATGGAGACTTTGGTGAGTGATCGGGGCCGGCCAACGAGGCCGGGAGGGGGGGCACAGTGCAGTGTGGGGGGTTAGTGACATCTTGTAAATCGAGCGGGGTTGAAGGTGCTAGTGTACACGAGGATAAGGCGCTACGGCCGGAGAGCTGCCACGGGTTGGTGTTCTTACAGCGAGACGTGAATGTCGGCGATAGCGCGCGATTGCGGCGGGCGTCCTCGGGAGATGTTGTATTCACGTCATGCCCAAGAGTTCCCCAGCAAGAAGCGGAAGGAGAGAATCCGCGATCAGCAGGGCGTTTGTCATTCGTTGATGCAATTCGTGCATTCAAGACCCGAAGGCGGATGGGCCTGTGTCTAGATCAGTGGCGTATACCCAGATCGCTGCGTCATCCAAGTTGATCGAGTTTGTCGTAAAATAGGTACCACTCAGATGGCTCGCCTGGTATGGCGATCTGTGGGCGATTCTGCGATGGTTGTGATAGGTGTAGGCCCGTCCCTGAGCACGGATGCTATACATCACCAAGGGATCCAATAGATTGGCATAGTGGGAGCGAGGCCCAGGTAAGCAAAGCGAGGGCCAAACTATTGTTGGATCCCAGCCGTTGCGGCAATATATCGTTTGCGGGGACTGCGTGGCGCGAAGTTGAGTTTAGAGTGAGTGGTGATCATACCAATGTAGGGACCGTGGGCGTGGCGCAGACATTCAGATGTTCAGATGGAGAAGGAAAAGCGGGCGATCTGGTACAAGCGCAAGCGATCGCAAGGTCAGCTCAGAACCCAGAATATTGACCCTTGCAAGCTCAGGCCCAGTGTGAACGCTCGAATGGGTTTGAACTCTGGGACGTGGCGCGGCCGGCGCTTAAGCTTCAAGCTTCATCGTCAAGGCCCACAAGTGATGATCATCATGATCAGCCGTTTCTGAGTTGCCAGACAAAAAAGCTCCAAGTACGGGCGGGTATACGCAGCGACGATACCCGGAGAAGTGGAGACCGCGATGAAAAAGGCCGTGCAAGTGCGGTGGCCCGGTGCTGCGCTGCTGCCAGTCCTGGCAAGACTGGCCCCAGACGCTGGCCCGGGCGCGGGGACAAGAGCGCAGGGCGGTGGCAAGCGGTGGACAAGCGTCGGGTGCAGTGGTGGCGTCGCCAGCAGCCTTTGTCCCGCCTTGTTTGCGACGTAATGTGTGGGCCGCGCGGGGGCTGTTTGGCCCGCGTTGGGCAGTGACGAGCCGGCGCGAAGCCGAGAAAAGACTAGGACTCGGGCCTTGGCTCGGGCTGTCTCGCAACTCCTGCGCTCGTCCTCCTCCCCCAGACGCTGCGGCCGTCGCCCTCCCCCCGACGCCGACCACTCGGCCCCCCTGCTCGCAGCTGCGCCCCGTCGCCGCCCCGCCGTCGCCTCCAATGGCGCACAGACCGTTCACGTGGAGCTACACCTCCGGTCTCATGGATGCGCGTGACCTCGAGCGCGACGATGACCTGCTCAGGCAAGTGCGCTCGCGACCCTCGCCTGCCGCTCCAGCTGACCCTGTCTTAGCCACATCCTCATCGACATGCTCGGCACACGCAAACCGCTTGGAGTGCACAAGATGGACATGGGCAGGCGGCTGCCCAAATACAACCCGTCAGAGGTGCTCGAAATCGTACAAAAGGTGCGCCCAGCGTGTCTCGTGGCATTCCTGCTTGCGCTGATCACAGCATACACCGCCTCTGCAGCATGTTACGAGCCAAGTGGGCACTTCAGCGGCCACCACGCGCTTGTACACGGCTGTCGACACTCTTCTCAAGTGTGTCCACCATCTAAACCTCCCATCAGCCGCCCAATCTCACTCTATTTCGCCCCGTAATTTCTTCCCCAAGGCTTCCTTTCGTCCGCACCTACCTCCGTACCAAGGCTCCAAAGCAAATCAACTGCTTCGCTACCCACGCCTCGCGCTACCTTGAGCTCTACCTTCCCACTGGAACAATAGAGATCGCCTCTACGTCCCGCTACACCTTCCAGACCGGCAAGACGGAGCTCTGTGTGCTCGCTACTATGCAACTCCACCCAGGTCAGGTCATTCGCGAACTACGCGGATCCCTCGCCGACCTCACGCCCGAGCAGGACGAGGAGCTCAGGCGCACAGACAGAAAAAGCACCGACGGCGGCATCAGCAGAGACTTTAGCGTGATACACTCCAAGCAGAAGAGATGCAATCAGTTGTTCTTAGGCCCAGCCAGATTCGTCAACGTAACTGCCCTTTACCCTATCTTGCCTTATGTTGCAAGGCAGCTGATGCACCCCCTATCCCCAAATAGCATGACTGCCATCCCAATTGCGAACTTATCCGCGACGGTCGCTGTATTACGTTTCGTGTTTTGCGTCCTATCAACGTCGGTGAAGAGGTGACGGCGTGGTATGGAGCCGATTACTGTGCGTCTCCCCCGTCCTTCAGACCCTCTCGAGAACAAAAGCGCTCATGTTATCCCCTTTTGAACTCTAGTTGGAGAGAACAACCGCGACTGTCTTTGTGAATCATGCGAAATCGCCGTGGCAGGTGGCTATGCCCCGCGCGACCCAGACTCTGACGATTCCAGCAACAACGAAGCGCAGACTCCAGGTAGCAGTCGTGGCCAAGTCCTTCCTGATCCAGCGTACGTCCATTCAACACCATGAACTGTCACACGCATTTAATGTGGCTTGTGTTCCCTAGAGAAACTTCTGCTTCCCAACCCACGTTCCTCATCTCAACCGCTGAAGACACTGAAAGGCTCGCTCGAAGCACAGAGCGTCGGAGCTCTTTGCGTCGCAGCACCTCCGTATCCAAGTCGACTTCCCATTCTCCTCTTGTACCACCCTCCGCCCTCCCGCCAACACCCCCAGCAGAAACGTCTCAGGATGGTGATGCTTCCCTGACTGTTCCCTCCCGCGTGACAAGAAGCGCCTTGCGCAAGGTCACTTCAACGAGCTCTCTTCATACTTCATTATCTACCCCACCTCTTTCGGAAATTGCGGCATCGAGACCGGCCTCGATCCCTGGTAATCTTTCTCATGACTCAGCCTCGAATACCCCCGCACCAGAGGCTGATGCACCCACACGTGTTCTCCGTCCTCGACAATCTTTACCCACATTTCGTCACATTTCTATCGGATCTGCATCGGTTACGTCTTCTAATTCTAATACTGGGCTGCCCAAGCCTTCCAAGTCTAAAGGAAAAAAGAAGGTCGCTTTGTGTCATGCATGCCATATGCCGCTTCCCAAGGAACGGGAAGTAGGCCAGAAGCACTGTCCACGGTAGGATCTCTTTCCATGCGACTGTGGTAGTGCGTAGAATTTACTATCTTTGCCCACCTTTTCTCTAGCTGCGAACGACATTACACGATATTCGGCTGTCGCTGGCCACTGCGGATATCCAAGGACAAGGATCATAGCCATAATGCCGTTTCCCACGAGAATGCCTCCCAGTCTCAAGCGGTCCCGCCGAGAGAGCTGCGCGGGCGCTCTGTGCCCGCTTCCCTGCCCGATCACGCCCAGGAGAAGGATGGACCAAAGGGAGGGGCTCGTTCGCGGAAGAGCCACCCGGAGATGAGCGGCGCTCCAGATCGGCCCTCGAAGCGACGCAAGCTCGACGATACAGTGTCTGTCTCGGGTGAGTCGTCGACGCGGGCGGCGCGTGCGCGGGCCCGGGAGGAGATGCGGGCGAGGGAGGCGATGGCGAACGAGGAGAGCGGGGACGAGGACGAGGACGAAGACGCGGACTCCGAATCAGCTCCCGAGCTCGTACTCGAGACTCTGCCGTTTATCCGACCACGTCCGTTGGGCATCCACCCGAGCCCCTTCTATTTTGCTTCGAAACGGATGTTTTTGATTCACAATCCTCCTACAGAGCCGAAGATTGGTGATGTTTCGCGTCGGGGTGGGGCTGGGGCTGGGGCCGCGCGTTCTGAGAAGGAGGGTGAGAAGGGCAAGGTGCGCGAGAGGGGGAGAGGGAGGGGGAAGAGTAGAGCAAGGAGTAGAGGGAAGAGCAGAGCGAGGAGTGTGAGCGCGAAAGAGAGAGTGGGATCCGGTCCTGCCAAGCGCGCCGCTACCGATATGGAGGTGGATGTGGAGTCCGACGATGACGACGGCAAGGTCGAAGTCCTTCTGGGAGTGGACAATTCTCGCAAGTCTGGCTCTGGATCTGGGTCTGGGCGGGAAGAGGAAAATTCGGATGCGGATGACGAGTCGACGGAGGGCGAGGGCGAGGGCTCGGTTCCGGTGCTTCGCCGGTCGCAAAGGGTAGCGCGGCCGTCGTTGAAGGCGGGCTCTGTACCCCCGCCTGCTACTACCTCTGTCTCTGCGTCGGCATCGGCATCTGCATCTGCGGTAAAGACGCCTGGAACTGGGACGGAGACGGGGACGGGCAGAAGGAAGTTGGCGCAGTCGCAGGAGATCTTGCAAATGGTGGCGAAGGCGACGACAAGAGGGAGCGGGAAGGAGAACGCCGGTGTGGGTGCAGGTGCGGGTGTGAGTACTGGCAGATCTGTCAAGGGGTCAGCGACGCCGGCACTTTCAGTAGCCCAGACGACACGGTCGGCGAAAGGCAAGCAGAGGGAGATTCCGCTGCCCACGCCGGAGCCCATGTCTACGCGTGGCAGAGGCCGGTCCAGGCAGCGTGCCGTGGAACCCCCCACAGCCGGAACGTCCGCTGCGGGCAGGTCGCGCAGTGTGCGTCGGGGCCGCTCCATGACTGCAGGTGCAGCTTCCGTGGAGCCAGTTCGTGGACGAAGCGTCCGCCGTGGTCGCTCCGCGCAGCCAGCTCGATCACAGAGCGTCCGTCGTGGTCGCTCCACGACCGCAGGCGCCGAATCCGTGGGACCAACTCGAAGGAGCGCCAGCACCAAACGAAAAGCGGGGCCTGATCCACCAAAGGAGAAGGACCGCGAGGTTTCGCGCCCCCCTACGAAGCGCGCGCGGCGGTCGATGTCGGTGGCGCCGAAGACTCCGGGTCCGCAGCGCACGTGGCTGCCGAGGGCACTGCGGGCTGCTGCAAGGGAGCAGTTGAAGGTGCAGATTGAGGAGGCTGAGAGGAAGGCGAGGGAGCGGGAGTCGTCTTCGTCGCCAATTTCGTCGTCGCGAGCTGTGAGTGTTCGCGGGGATGAGGATATTGAGTCGCCACCGATGTCTCCGGGATCTGCGCTCGATCGCTGCACGCCGACAGATGAGGAGGGAGGCTCACGGCGAGGGGAGGTCGTGGCGGATTCGGAGGGGCTCTCGTCTGCAAGTGAGGACGAGCGGATGTCGTTGTCTTCGCGCACTCGCGTGGCAAACTCATTGCGAACGGGCGATGACGATAGCGTAGTGGTGAAGTCTGAAGAGGAGAGCGGGGATGAGAGGAGCGGCGTAGAGAGCTATAGGGGGGTGAGCATCTCACCCCGACCTGGGAAACCGTTCTTTATGGCAGCGCGGAGCCGCTGGGCAAATCCTGCGTCACTATTACAGCCTCATCCTTTCCGCCCGCCCTCTCGTCCTTATATACGGGCATCGGATCGAAGCGACGAGGACAGCGACAGTGCTGGGGGACGCGCAGAATCTTACTATGCAAAGTCGGTTCGATCGATCTCGTCTCGCTCTCGCTCCCGTTCTCGTTCTATAATGCCGCCATACTCGGAGTCTGAGGATGAGAAGATGGCAGGAGTTGTGCCAGAGGCCCCGATGTCTCGTTCATGCACCCCTCTGTCGTGCAGGAGCGGGCCCAGCCTCGCTACCTCGCGCCGCTCATCGCCCTCCCGTTCTGACTCAGCTCGACAACCGTCCGTCGTTTCCGCATCGCCCTCTACATTGAGTGAGAAAATCTCGCAGTTGCCACCGCACTGGAATGCGCCATTATCCTCGAGCGAACTATCGGATGTCGACCCTGCGCCGGAGTCGATCTCGGCGCGCACGTACACGCAATCTTCAGCGCCTTCAACCAGAGCACCTGAGGACAGCGACAGAGAGTCGCACTCATCTTTGTCGTCTAGGTTTTCCTCTGCAAGCCCACGAGTGTCGCCGCAACCACCGCTTCACCCGTCATCGCCCCATATCCCGCTGTATACAATCATAATAAACGACACGCTCCCTCCGGAAAAGCCCAAGCCGCCCCCCGTACGGCTCAGTCCTCGCATCACTCGCCGGGCGTCTAGCTTGAAGATGCGGCTAGCAGGTAAGATATCTATGCCCTAAATCGGAGTCCGCTCGCCTCTAAACATGTTATCGGCAGAGGTCGAGAACGTGTCCAGCGCGAGCGAGAGGGTTCTACGTGCGAGGACTCGCGGTGTGTCGTTGAGCAGGGCATCGGCGACCAGCAGCTCGTCCCGTCCCAGTCGAGGTGCGCAGAGTCCTGCGGGGGGCAGACGTCTCACTGCTCCACCGCGGCGTCATTCCGTGCGGGATACGGTTGTCAGGTCGCGGCCGTTGAGGAGGTAGGCGCGTGTCAACAGGGGAACATTGTTTTCATTTTTGCGCTCTGATTGTCACGTTATGTTGTTCGAATAGATAGGCTGAGGAACAAGCACCCTGTTATTATTAATTAATGATCAAACGGATTGGAAGCATGGACAGCGGATCTTTCGCAAATAGCCCTATGGATTTGTAAGACTGGCGCCTCTATCCTCATCAGCTATTCTGGGCTTGGCCCTTGGCTCTTTCACACCGTCTTTGATCGCTACCGCCGTACCGGATGACGTCGTATTCCCAATGGCTCGTTCAGATCTTCTCAGAGGCGGCGGCGATTGTCAGAAATTGTTGCCAGCGACGGCCCAAATACCTCTCATATCCCCGTGGGATGTGAGAGGCGTACCGGTGCCCGCTAGGGCCGTCGGATATTTGGCAGTCCCAACCCACGATTATGAGTCTCCTGTTCACTACTATTGGCTCTGAATCATTCCGCCATCACGACCTCACTCGAGAGTATAGCTTTTTTTTAATTAATTTGGGAGCCTCTAACAAGAAGGCCTGTCAATACGGTAGGACCCGTACGCGCTGATAGGGCTCGCGAAGCATCAGTGCGTCTTTTTCATGATGGATTCTCATGCACCCTTTCATATAACATGAATCTATCCACTCAGCTATCACTCTTGAATCTTTCGTTCTGCCACAGCGTCGAGCTACGCTCGCCCTGAGCTTGGATTGGTCGCCGTCCGTTTTCTCCCGCCCTTCTTTCTCCCCCTGCCGATCCGACACGATTCCGACACTAATCCGCGCACCACACTCGAGATATAGATCATCCCAACATCGCGTTTGCGGCGTCTCAGCACCTTCGAGCGAATTATTTCGTTGGAGCGCCGGAAAAGGAAACCGCTATCGATTGCTGGTGTTGGTGTTCATGTGTGGCCGGGACAAACGTGTCCGCCTCGGAAAACCCGCTGCAGTTCTCAATTTCTCGACGCCGGACCTGCTCGATGGAGATCATGGCGACCTCGGTGACCAATTTTCTCTGCGTTCAATTCATGTAAAAAAGTCACGATGGTTGTTCGCCGGACACCGCTGATTGAAACGGGCAGCAGGACGTGAGAATGAGGATTTCCATAGCGGGCTGGAAGCAAATCAACATCGATCGCGGCGGAAGCAGACGGGCCATTTGGCCAAACCCAGAAATCGTCATAAGACCCGTGCGATCGCTTCATCTTTCCACCCAACCACCACCCTCTCCTCCCCCTCCTCGTCTCGACGAACACCATGTCCAACTTCCTCGCCGCTCCTGCCAGCCAGGTCAAGTCCACCCGCACCAGGGCGGGCTCTGCGATGGTTCGTGTATCATTGCATTTCGGTGGCTGTCTTGGACGCGACAGCCATCGACGTGTTTTTTACGCGCTCTCACGTTTAAAAAAAATCTCCGCGGGCTATAGGACTTCAAGAGCGCGACCACCGGTGTTGCCGCCAAGGCGATGCGCAACGAGCTCAACCGTCTCGTTGGCGAAGTCAAGGATGTCAACCAACGCAGGGTTCGTTTGGTTTTTCGTCGCGAGTGATTATCTGCGCGCACTGACCCGGGGACCGTGCGTCACGCCAGGTCTTCGACTCGGAGATGCAGGGATTCTTTTCGCTGTTTAACCGGTACTTGAGTGAAAAGGCGAAGGGTGAAAAGATGTACGTGAACCTATCCGCATCCTTTACCGTTTTTTTTCTGATACTATACTCCTTCACAGTGAATGGGACCAGATCCACCCTCCTGCTGCCGATCAGGTTGTTGAGTACGCGTCGCTCCCTGAGACCGCTGACACTGCGATCCTCGAAAAAGTGCGTCCTTTTTGATGCCTTGTAGTATTATCAAACATTTCAACCCCGCGTCTTCAGCTCGTCGTGCTCAAGCTCAATGGTGGCCTTGGTACCACTATGGGTATGAGCGGCGCTCCCAAGTCCGCCATCGAAGTCCGCGAAGGCATGACTTTCCTCGATCTCTCCGTGCGACAGATTGAGGTGCGTTCTATTGAAATGAATACCATGCCATTAGAAACTGACCTTTCTTAATTCACCCAAAGCATCTCAACGAGGCGTACAAAACCAACGTGCCATTCATCCTGATGAACTCGTTCAATACCGATGACGATACCCAGCGTATCATTCAGAAATACGCCAACCACAACATCCAGATCCTCACTTTCAACCAAAGCAGGTACCCACGTGTCAGCAGGGAGAGCTTGTTGCCGGTCCCAAGGAGCGCAATGAGCGACAAGAGCGAATGGTATGGCCTCATGCACTCCCAGCCCAGACATATCGCTAACTACAACCTCTGGCCCAGGTACCCTCCCGGCCACGGAGATTTGTTCGACGCCCTCAACAACTCCGGCCTTCTCGAGAAGCTCATTGAGGCCGGCAAGGAGTACCTTTTCGTCTCCAACGTGGACAATCTAGGCGCTGACGTCGACCTCCGTATCCTCAACCACCTCGTCGAGTCAAAGGCCGAGTTCCTTATGGAACTCACTGACAAGACAAAGGCCGATGTTAAGGGTGGTACCATCATCGATTATAAGGGAACCGTGCGCCTCCTTGAAATTGCCCAAGTTCCCTCGGAACATGTGGAAGACTTCAAGTCGGTCAGGAAGTTCAAATACTTCAACACCAACTCGGTGTACATCCACCTCCCCGTAAGCTTTTCTTTGTTTTTACACGATCCGCTATGTCTTTACGCCATTTTCCGACTGCCAGGCCCTTAAGAGGATCATGGACAACGGAGGTGTCGAGCTTGACATCATCGTCAACAACAAGGTTGCCGACAACGGCGAGCCCGTTATCCAGCTCGAGACCGCCATCGGCGCTGCCATCAAGCACTTTAAGGGCGCTCATGGTGTCAACGTTCCTAGATCTCGCTTCTTGCCAGTATGTTCCGATCCAAGTAGCCCTGTTCATGAACGTCGCCTCATATTTATATTATCATTCCTTAGGTCAAGAGTTGCTCTGACTTGCTCTTGATTACGAGCGATCTCTACAGCCTTGAGCACGGCAAGCTCGTCATGAACCCCAACCGCATGTTTGCGCAGACTCCAGTTGTCAAACTCGGTGACACTTTCAAGAAGCTCGTCAACTTCCAGAAGAGGTTCCGCACAGTCCCCAACCTCCTTGAGTTGGATCATTTGACCGTCTCGGTCTGTGTTGAACACTTTTCTCCACTCTGCGATCCGTTGCTTATGTGGGTGCTTCATTATCTAGGGAGATGTCTGGTTTGGACGCAACATCACCCTTCGCGGGACAGTCATCATCGTTGCCAACGAGGGCTCGCGCATCGACTTGCCTGACGGCTCCATCCTCGAGAACAGTTGCGTAGCTGTCACTTGGCCGTGACTTTTGCTTACTGATGATCTTCCTTCTCACAGAGCTGGTCTCCGGAAATGTCTCCATCATCGACCATTGAAGAATTGTTCAACCCCCACCTTCTTTATCTTTTCATCCATTCTACTATTCACACATAAATATCAGGCAAAAAATACACGCCTTTCACGCTTCTTTGGCTCTTACGGCTTTCCTCTCTTCTTTCCTATACCATCTTTCTGCGGAGAATGTATAGCTACCGCGCAACGGAATAAAATTACGGACTCGAAGCTAGAGCTGGATCGCAACACGATTAAGAAGACGAGATTATCGCTGCTAAAATGGGTATGTTACGTAAGGTCATGCTCAGGCTTTCGTAAAAACTTGGATTCGGAAGGGGTTTGAATTTTGAACAACCACCATTCAATATTCACCAGTTGGTAATCCCAGGCTTTTGCTCTCGCATGTGTATACCCTAGCTTCCAACAAGCTTCAGCCGCCTCTTGGAAAGCGATAGGTATCGAAGTACACCAAGGTCGATAGTAGCAGTGCTCGAGGAACCACAAGGGATATAGGTTACTTCTACAAAGTCAGATCCCACAGATCTCAGAGCCACGGGCGCTACCTAAGGTCAGTATCGCTTGGCTCAATGCGCGCGACGTTATCTCCAGAAAAACCCTAGCTACAGCCAGAACCTGGGTGGCCCGCTATTGCCGAATCGATTCTCACCTCGCTACAGCTATACGCCCCCGCCTAGTAGTTTTATGGCCTCGTAGACGACACACACCTGATGGAGTTGACCACCAACTAGGGATCCAACGCCTTTGATCACCTTTTGTACGGGCCTACCCTTGAGGGCTAGCTGGAGTCTGTTGAAGGCTTCCATCGGCGCAGACACAATCTGGAGTCTCTAAGCAACTCGTCCAGGAAACGCTGCCAGAGTTTCTCGGGTGCTGGCGGGTCTGGGAGATGGCATTGGCTGCAGAGACGAGAATGCCGATTATAGATACTCGCTCCAATATCGTCGAAATGACTTGCGGTGCTGGAATTCAAAACTTCTCTTATACGATCTTCTCGGCTGCGTAATCCTGGTCGGCATAGGGCAGGGTGTGCAAGCCCTGACCCCTCGCCGAACTTCGATAAAATTTTAATATTATGGTGCCCCGGGCATCGATTGGTAATAATATGTCCAGGCCCGGGGACTCAAGCTCAAATCTTGCATAAGGTACGCTGCGGATTTCAATTGACTTCTTCCCCTTCAATCCATCCGCTCACCCAAGAACATGGCATGTACCGGTCCCTTTCCCCGAAGCTTAGAGCTTCAGATATTCAACCCCAAACGCAGCCATCGCAACCATCGTACAGCTAGTGGACATGAACCCCGGGTACATTCATAACGTTCTTGCCAAACTTCGCCGATTCATCAATCATCATTGTCGCCCATGTTATCAAGCCTATCAGGACCTCTACAACTGGCCTCCCTTCCGGGCAATGCATCGGGCGCCCGTGGTGCACTTGAGGAACTTGTCTTTAGCATTTCGCACTTCACTGTCAGCTTAAATATTGGCTCTGGTGATTGTTAACCAATCGCGTGAGGCCGGCCCCTCAGGGAAAGCTCTCAAACCCATCTGGTTCAGATTGGCGCCCAAGAACACTCTGAAATTCCTGCCTGCTTTGTCAATGTCACCCTGCATCGCCATATTGTTCGATGCCGGACCCTGGAAGCTAGGCGATGCTGACAACCAGGCTTTCCCTCATACAGCCCTGGTCCGGTTTATGTCGCGAGCGAAATTTCCGCCGCTGAGGGCTATAAGAGCCTGCCACCGCTCTTCGTGGGAGGCATCCCACGGCTTGGTGCTCCTCGTTACGCAGAGTATCATCTCAAACAGTGCTTGCTTGCTCAAATATGGCAACTGAGGACAGCGCGTCCACATTCAAGGCTCAAGGCGGAATGCGGGGGTGGCTGACCAGACAATTCAGCTCTTCCCATAGCGTTGTACTTGCACGGTACCACTTGGCCGTGCTGCTATGCATTTCAGCTACAATGACATTCGCTTCTATCATCACCGGTTTGTACGCTCTCAGCTAACTCCAGAACAGAGCCTGACCTCTGCTCATCTTACATAGTCCTTTGCACCTCTTCTAACCCCGGCGGTTGGAACACAGAGCATTTGATGGCGACCATCCCAAACTTTGCTCTGGCTTTTATAACATTGATATTACACTTCTTATGGTGCGTTGCAAAATCATAGTGATAGACTCTCATAATTGTCCTCAATAATCTATTCACACCATTCAAGCTTCATTTATGTCGCGCCGTGGTGGTTGGAAATTGCCATATCTGTTCCCATGGTTGGACTTTCCGGCTGTGAGTTGTCGAATAGGAAAATCTTCCGCGCATGTACTCACTTCAGTCAAACGTCCCAGGGTCATATTATGAGTGGATTCAAGCGCGACACAAAGTCGTGCGCTTTTTCTCATCTGGAATCCGCATTCAGGCGGTCTTCTTTCTGTGGTTCTTTTTGGCCTTGAACATTCTGCTTTGGCTGGCCCATGTGTGCATCCTCGTCTTATTTGTAACGTTTCCCCGGAGGCCGGCGGGCTTTTGGAGGCATTCAGTTGCTGATATGCCGTCGCCCATTGGCAGCATCACGGACATGGAGCAGATGGCGTCACCGGCAGGCGCCTCGACTTCGTCGCTCTCTCTGCCACCTGCCAGCGGTGTCCTGGGAAGGCGGCGACAGAGCTGGGGGCTGAGGAGAGACATGTCTCGCTTCATGTTCGAGAAAAGGAGAAAGAGTCGTTTGTGCGTTTCCTTGCTCACCCTAAAGTCACGCGAGCCATGCATATGCTGACCCAAGTTGCCATGCGTTTGTAGCCAGCACACTCGAGGCATCGCTGTCGTCATCTTCATCCTTTTCTTGATGTGGTATGCTTCGCAACAGATCGGGGTGAAAGTCTTTCGGCAAAGCTTCAATCCTGTGGCGCAGTTGTCGTACTCCAGATCGTTGAGCAGCGATCAGTTGTTAGCAGCCGAAGTCGATCGAATCTCAGTATTTGTCGTTGAGTGCATTCATACGTGGGATCAATCACGCTTATTCGTTAATCAGTAGCTATTGATTTCAGGGAGTGAGGGCAAGTCTTCTACCAAAGGATCCAGGATTTTCTCTGGCTTCAGCCATTAATGTGACAGCATTATGGTCGGATAAGATCGCGGATGTTTGTAAGTGCCGCCCGCCCGCCCCTCCCCCCGCTAGAATTTAGCATTTTTCTAACCGGAATATACTATAGACCGCCAGGAGTGCGAATTTGCGTATGAGTTTCCCCCGAATAGCACTCTTGCCCAGGTTGGATTCGCTTGCCCATTCGCCTGGTCGGGCGCAGGTATAGTATTTACTTGCGTTTTCTTTCTCCGCTCGAGCTGACTCGAGTAACCTTTCGCTCAGCGCCTGCATGCGGGAGTCGTGTCTATGATCCCTGCATCCCCAACATCCTCGTTACCTTCAACTACGATCAGGCGCAAATCGCGCCCCAAGCTATACCCGATGTCTTTCACAGCGCCTTGATGTGGACGACCTTCACCTTTGAGGACCTGGACGTAGTCTCGATCCAGGACGCGACACCGCCAATCACTCTCATGCGGAATGTGCACTTGATCGGGACTGTCAGGCGTTATTTGTGAGTACATCCAGGCTTCGCCCCTTATGCTGTTACAGACAAGATACCGTTCCCGTCCAGACGGATTATGTTCCGAACTTCAGGCCACTTTTGGGCGGGCTTGTTTTCGGTAAGTACTCTGATATCAATATATGGAAGTACGTATCTCACATCTGGACACCAGGATCCCGATCAATTTACCATCGCTGAAACGAGTAAGTAGCCAGCCACAATCTAATGCTTTTCTCTCGTTTCACAACTTTTAACCCCGCTCATCCAGCCATTCTCGGTGCGAATCCATACGATTTCATCCCCCGAACAAACAACACCGCCTCCTTGTACATCCTCCAAGAGTACGACTCGTCCGACTTCCGCACCGTAACTGATACCCAAACCGATACTATACTGGGTGGCTTGTCGAGCGTTGGTGGTATACTGAGTATCGGAGAGAAAGTGCTGAGCATTTTATTCGGGCTGAGCCTGATCGCATTACTAGGTGCGTTGCGCGAACTCGAAGCCTCCGCGCTCTCCACCTAACTGAGGCGTCTTCTTGTTTGCAGACCTCGAGGGCTTCTCGTTGTTTTCTCCTGGCGAGCGCGCAACGGAAGAGGATTCGGACTCGGGAGACGATAGTCGGCGTGCTGGACAGGAAGACTTGAACGAAGGTACTAGGGGAGAAAATGCTGTACTCCTGATGTCATCCAGGAGTGACGTTGACATCAAAGAAAAGGCTCAAATCTGAACTCGGTTCTGGGGAAGGCGAGGGTGTATTTATGGGGAATTGATTGTCACTGGGCTTTGGAAAGCACGAAAGCGTGTACGGTATGGTGTGACTGTGTGTTTATTTTCAATATATATCTTGTTGTCGAGTTACACTTGTGCCAGAGCTGAGCAAATTCACGACCTCCCTCTGGTTGCAAGGATATCGTAACCAAGCGCATATGTTGGTTGCTGGATCCCAGGTATTTATTGTCATGATGCAGCGGTTCGATTGGATGCATAATCCCAAAATACAGAAACTCATCGAATTTCTCAATCAAACTAGTAATAGTAGATATTAGATCCCCTTGAAAGAGTCGAAGAGGAATGACACAACGTACTGTAGTAAGGTATGATTCAGCGACGATGCGAGCTCTGGCGTTCAAGCTTAGCTTCATCTCGCTGATCTCCTTGTCTACTTCTTCCATAAACCTGACGGGTGGCGTGGTTCTAATTATCAGGGTGGCATGGCAGTCAAGGCAGTGGCTAGAACGCACTGGATGATAAAATCGACAAGCTTGTGTTTTAGCATGGTCTCTGAATGAAAGTTAGTTATCAAAAATGATATGTCGTAGCCCTACAAAGATTCGAAGATGGCTGAGCGTCCAGTAGCAAGTTTGAATGCGATGGGGACAGTTACCGAGACTGGTTTCCTCCTCAGGATGATAAAGTTCTCGGCACGCATCATCATGAAGCGGGTGAATTTGTGGCATAGGATGCGCTCGATCTCGTCAGCCTGCTTGATTTTGATGCTGAGACGTATGGAATTAATTGATGGTTCGATTAGAACGCGCTCGTTCTCGTTTCGGGAGATAACAAGAGGGTTGAGGAGGGCCTCTGGAGTCGCTCTAAACGGCAACAATACGTTCACGTTCGTTAGCGATCGGTCTAGTTTTGAGTGCTCGATCGCCCTACCTTGCTTCAACTTCAGGCTTATTGTGCCGCTCCACGACCTAAGGCCGCGAAAGTGATGGATTCAACGATGAATCTGAGGAGAACTGCGCCGTAATGAGCATCGGAGACGAACCTGCGACGAGAAGTTCTCGAGCGTCATCGCCGCTGTGAGGGTCGACCTCACGGCCGCCAGGTATGGTCTCAGCGAGTTGGACTGTGTACCCAAGACAGATTTAATGGTTGCCGGCGAGACATGCTGCAGAACGTCGGCGATGGGCTCACCATCGTGAATCCGGTCGTGTATGATCGTGGCTGACCAGGACCACAAACCAACGGCGCGATTAGATGCGGATGCAAATTCCAGTTACGTAAGCTCCGCGCCTACTTTTTTTTCTCGACGCGTCCGCCAGCTGCTTCCTCCTTCCAAACTCCATCCGCCTCGTCCCCGCCAAAAACAATCCTTCATCATGATTGCCATTGCCCTCTGGTTCGACCGTTTTTTGTCGTCGAATGCCTGGTGCCATTGGCTCACCAACGTCTTGTGCATAGGTCCATTATTCTCGAGCCCGGAAAGAAGTACAACATTGTAGTCCAACGCGACTTCCGTATCAGCCTCGCGGCCCTCGGGGAATCTATTGTTGACGAAGGTCGCTCGTGTGTCAAGGTTTCCCACGCTGTGGGCCCTGATTCGGACGATGAGGAGGATGATGAGGAGGAAGAATCCACCGAGGAGCGCCAGGATACAATCATCGCCAGCCTGATTCCCGGAAAGGTTCGTATTGCTATACCAGGTCGCTATCTTGTTTTTACCTCCTTACATCCTCACTTTCATGAGTAAAGATCGAGGCCCAGCAGTTGGACCTTGTGTTCGTGGAGCAGGAGGACGTGATCTTGGAAGTCACTGGCAAAAAGTACGCTTGTCATCCTCAATCTTTCCATCTTGCTCATCCTAACAAGTGCACTCTAGCGCGGTTTACCTTACCGGAAATTATATCGGTAAGTCTAGGCAAAATTCGTGCTCCTCAATCACGTGACACCCAACGTTTACCTGCATATAGAGCAGGGACCATCGATCCCTTATGATTCGGATGACGAGGATTCGGATGAGGAAGGCTACGGCCTTGACGAAGTCAGCTCTGACGTTGAGGTGTCCATGGGGGACATTGACCAGCTTGAGCTTGGCAGCGAGGACGACGAATCGTACGATTTCCTACATCTGACAACTCTAACCATTCTCATTACTTTAATCTGCTTGGTAGCCGCTTCGAGGAGCTTGACGACGCAAAGCCAGAACCTGCGAACGGCAAAAAGCGCAAGACCACTGATGCTATGGACGAGGACGAGGCGCCTGCCATCCACCTCAGCAAGAGCCAAAAGAAAAAGCTCAAGGCTGCCGGTGGTCTGGCGATCCCTGCTGGAGAGGGCAAGAAAGAGAAGAAGGCAGAGGTGAAGAAGGACGGCGCGAAAAAGGAGGCCAAGAAGGACGAACCGAAGAAGGCTGAGGTGACAAAGAAAGACGGAAAGAAAGATGGCAAGGAGGCGCACAAGGAGAAGAAGGAGGGGAAAGATAAGAAGGTACATCTCGTCACCTCGACTTTCTGCATCGGCATTGAGCTAACTGCTTGCCTACCGTATTTGTGCGACGTGGTTTTCCTGGGTGCTCAGAAGGTTCGCCCTGCCAAAAAATAGGCGCCATGTTCTCTGCCATTTGCGGTCCCTCGTTATTCATATTCTATACACCTGTTCATAGAGCGGCAAAAAATACACCACGCCTAGTGGCCTTGTTATTGAAGATCATTTTGTGGGCGATGGGCCTGCAGCGCGCATAGGTCAGCGTCTGAAAATGCGATATATCTTGAAGCTCGACAACGGCAAGGTTATTGACAAGAACACCGCTGGAACACCGGTGCGCTGCCATACGCTGTAGTGTCAAAGTACTCGATCGTGCTCATTTCCGTGTATTAGTTCGCCTTTAGGTTGGGTAAGGGAGAAGTCATCAAAGGTGTGTAACTCTTGGAGCATACTCGGCCAAGTGGGACTTTGGACCAAATCGAACATACAGGATGGGACGAAGGTCTCGTCGGCATGACTGTCGGAAGTGAGCGCAAGCTTACCGTCCCTTCAGCTCTGGGTTATGGGCGCCAGAAGATCCCTGACATTCCTCCCAACTCCACCCTCCATTTTGGTAAGCTCATCATCTACTTTCATCTGACCTTCCCGGGATACTGACTACTTTCCCAGAGGTAAAATTGCTTGGCGTCAACTAAAAATGTGCCCCAGTTGGCACCTGTATGCCCTCCATGTATTTCCTCCTTTGTTTCTGTCTTTGTCTTTGTCTTTGTCTTTGTCTTTGTCTTCGGATGGCCAGAACAAAAAAAAGCTGCTCGATCGATATCTCGTCTGCAAGAATAATCGTGACCCCTAACCCCCGCATGTACAGCCACATGTTGAGCTCTGGCTAATGTCCAGCTCGATCGCTGAGCCCGCCGTCTGATACCTGGTGGGCAGCCCATGAAGATTGCAAGCGCAGCTACTTGAACTGCTTTGGCTGCACGATTTTATCAACATAATCCGCCCGCCTCATGTCTCTCCCCGCTTCACCTGCATCCAACTTCCGTACTCGGCAAAGCTACGATTTTGGAAAGCCGGACGAGGGGCTCGCAGAGTGGACAAATAAAGTCCGATCGATTCAATCGCAAGTCGACGAAGACGACGCCCAGGAGCAAAGGAGACTAGAGGAGGAGATCACGAGAAGCCGGCTTGAGCGCGCCAAGCGACGAAGGAGCACCGGGACATTTGGTACGTAGTCCTTCTGCTCTCGATGTTGATTCAGACTCGATTGAAACTATGACCCTGGGAACGTGTACTTATTCCAAGGCCAGGCTAACGGGTTTTGATCTGTTCGATTAGGTGTGCGATCTGGTTTTCAATCGGGCAGCCAGCTACCTGCAGCAGAACGCGTGTCCTCGCCAACGATCCCATCGAGGCTGACATCTCCTACCATTACCGAACACGACCCCGTAATCGAATCACCCCGTCAAAACCCACAAGGAGATATAGATTTTCTTTCGATGTCGAAAAGTCCCAATTCCAATGCAGAATCCGAGCCGATTTCTCTGGCTGCGTTTATGGGCGGTCGTGCGACAGGCCCCAGGCTGAACAAGCCAGCGCCGCAGGCAGACACGCACGATCCGACGACATTCCAGCATGCGCTATATCAGGGATCTCCGTCGCTGTTAGCCCAGGTTGCGGCGGGCCAGGGTGGACCGGCAAACCCTCAGAACAGACGTGCTGATGATGATATCGAGGTCTCACGAACTTCACCTCAGAGTCAGAAACCCGACCCGATTGCAATATCGACTTTGGTACCAGCGATCTCGATACCAGATGCGAAATCAAGTTCGGGCAATACCGTTCCTGCGTGGAAGGCCGAGCTCTCCCGTCGCAAATCATTCACTTCGGCGAGTCCCACTGGGTCCCGGATTTCACAAACCTCGATTTCTCCACCTGGCAGCCAAATCCTGCGTCGCTCGCCATCTTCGATCGATAAATCTTCTTCCCCACCGCCCCTCGCTCGTCCGATCCAGCCCCAAGCCCGCCCCAGCCATATGTTTGTCCCACCCAGCGAAAATCCATCTCCTGCGTTTTCGAGCTCATCTCCACCTAAGGAAGTCACCCCAAGCTTGACACGACTCCAGGGCCGCGGGCTTGTTAGCAAGCGTGTGCAGGATAGAGCGCAGATGTTCGAGAAGACCGAATCCCTTTCTCCTCCCGTCTCGACGCCTATTCCAAGGAAAAAATCATCCGTGCTCGCGAGATGGCAGCCGGCGGCGGCACAAGCTGAGCCAGATCCTGAGATCGTAAAGCCTCCGCTCAGGAAGGTCCAGACGATGGCTAATCAGTCCGAGCTTGGTATCGTCGAGTCGCCACAATCCGCACCTCGAGCATCATCCGTCCCCCCGCCCGGCAAACTGCCGACCGTAGGGCTTACGCCGTCCCCGGCGTTCACGCCTCCCTCGGGTGGTTCCGACCTCCACAGGCCTATCCAAAAGCTCAACATGGCGCAGAATGCGGCGTTCATACGTTTGCCGGGCATGATGGGCCCTGGAGGGCTTCCCCCGAGGCCTTCTCGGTCGACGGCAGGTGGGGAGCAGGGGTCGAGGGCGGAGGTTTCGCAGATGGCGACCCCGTTCCGTCTTCCTGGTATGGCGTCTGCGGCGGGTCCACCGCCTTTTGGTCGGGGTGCAGCGAAGGAACATGCGCAAAAACATGAGGAAGAGGAGGATGCACCCGCCAGCGACGGGACTAAACCTCTCAATCATGTAAGAGCTGTTTGCATAGAATAATGCTGCTGTTTGGTACACTAAAATTACTACTTCAACCCGTTTAGCTCACCAAGGGCCGTGCAAGGGGACCCAAGAGGAGGGCGCCTAGCGCAGTGGCCCAGAACCTGTCGGCTACCCCAGAGCCTGACGCGGACGCCGACGAGAATGTCTCCGCGGATAAGCCTTCATCCCCGAGACGCGGCGCGTTCTCTCCAACTATCCCTGCTGTGGGGGAGGGAGATGACGCCTCCAAGCTGACCTTGTCATCCTTATCCCTCGATGATGCACCAAGGAGGTCCAGTTTTAGCGGCGGTACCAAACCTACAGTCGCTGCTGGGGCCGAGAAAGTAACGCCCAAGCAAGAATTAACGCAGAGTCCTCACCAGGATTCTGCTATTCGGCCTGACGATGTTGGGCGCCCTGCCACAAAAGGGAGCACCGAGACTCGACCGTCTGCGATAGATCTGGCTCGTCGCATGAGCGCCGAACTAGATCTTCCTGCGCAGGAGCAAACAAAATCGGCGGGCAGGAGGGGTGGAGACAGCCAGATTCAGGAGGCTGTATTCTCGCCAGCCGATATCAAGCTCACCCAGCCCAGCGAGCCGCCGCACTTTGAGCCATCGCCGTCTTCGCCTCAAAATGACGCAGAGGCCTTGAAGCAACTGCGCCAGAAGTCGATCTCTCAAAAGTACTCGTCCCTCGCCATGCCCACCCTGGAGGAGGTAAAGACGCCTGTCCCGTCACCTGTCGCAACCCTCACGAAGGCGGACATGAAGACCATTAATGTAGAGAAGGATTTACCGCCCCCGCCCCCGCCCCCGCCCAAGGATGAATCCCCGCCTCCTGGGCGATCGACAAGCGTGAAGAGTAAATCGGGAGGTAGGAAGAAATCTTCTTCGGCAGAGCCTGCCAAACCCCCTGCTCCATCCCAAGACGCGCCTGCGAAGCCGCCAGCGGAAGCCAAAGCTCCTCTGACCGCCGCGGCTGCCTTACCACCAAAGGAGGTCATTCCTCCTCATGAGGCCAAAGACAGTTTGGACGAGACCATTCGCATTCGTAGGTACACCACACACGCTGGCGGTAGGCATGTGTTAACCGAGACTTCATTTTAGCGCACAGAGATGGTCCATTGCCGCCGCTTGACATGCAGCTCATCCTGAACCCACCTACAGAGTTGTCGTCGTACGACCCCAATGCAAACCCAATATCCGTCGACGTCCTCCTTATCGCATTGGACGGCACGGCAACACCGATCTCTCAGCCTCATATATTCTACGACTCGGAGGTCAGGGCTATCCTTTACAGGGCCAAAGACAAACACAGCGGGTTGGTGAGCTCGACCGTCTGGAGCTGGCAAGGCCGAGCGGCCCAGATAAGTGAGAAGCACGAATGGAAGCTTAACGATTTGGCGGCGAGGTTTGGCACCGCCCTGGTACGATTCATTTAGTGGTCAGCAGAGCCGTTCTTTTTATCGACTTGACCTTTGTTTTACGTGATAGATACGGTGTGCGCAGGGCGGTGAACCAGATGATCTGGTAGATCTGTTGGGCGGTGTTATCGCGATCCGTCAGGTGGATTCTTTCGAGCACGTATAGTCATTGCCGCTTGCTTACACCGCCTACAATTCTGCAGGGGACTCGCGCCCACTGGGCCCCTGAAAATACCGCGATGTACTGTATCCGAGTGATCGGGTCCTGTGTTTTTGTTGACCAAGTCGATCTCGTGAGTTTCCCCCCCCTCAACGATTGATCAATATACATTCGGTTTACACTGACGCGGCGTACTACCCCTTAGGACATCACCAATCTAAGCAGCGCGTTCAGCTTCGTTATCTCGGTCCTCGACGCCGTCTATGTTTGGCATGGTCGGGGTTCTTCAGAAGAGGAGCAGAAACAAGCGAGGGGGTACGCGGAGGCGATCTCGTCAGATGCCATGACCGTGCACGAGTTTGAGGAGGGAAACGAAGACCCAATGTTTTGGATGATACTCGGTGATGGGTTTGCTAGCGCGGACTTTTGGAAGTTCCGGCCTGAACTGGGTGATGTGAGGCAGAGGCTGTATCGAATTATGTCGAGCAATCCACTGCGGCCGGTGCGTATCCACCTCTCCGTGCCTATTTTTATGTAAACTGTGCTGACGATTGCCGCTATTTAAAGGTACAGCATATTGGACAGTTCTCCGCCCAGGACCTCGACCATGCATCTGTGCTCGTCCTAGACGGATTATTCGAGCTATTCGTCATCGTTGGCAAGAACGCACGCGGCAAACGGGATGATATCCGACTTGCGATCACCGTGGCAGAGGTAGTTCGACCATTTCCGCTAATAGACAGCTCCGCAGCGGTATTGATTCACCCTTCACGTAGAAAATTTCAAAGGCTGTGGCGCACGACAGGCCTTTCGAACCACCGGTGCATGTTTTAATTCTGCCGAGTCGGCTGCCTGTCGACCTACGAACGGCGCATTTCCGCTATTTGGACGAGGAACAGGTGGTACGTTCTTTGAAAACGGTTTTGCAGATTATGCGATGAGTATCTCTCACTAAACACGTCGTTCTATAGAATGAAGGGGCGGTACCTAAGCACCTCAATGTCATCCCTTTGGCACTTGCTCTGGAACATGTGAGTGGACGCTCGACTCTTCATGCTTACGGTAGCTAATGTACTGTTTTCGTTCCCACAGCTAAACAAAGAAGTGTGGCAGAAATCCGACCTATCTGATCGTACCTTCTTACCTCTTGGTATAAGCCCAGAAATGCTCCGCTGAAGCTAGATGTACAAATCTTGTTGTTCTTGATACTGTGTTTTCTTGCTTTTTGTTTCGATCGAGCGGTCGGCGAGCGCATCGTGTATTTTTGTAGCTGCTTCCTTCACTGTACCAATCACGACCTGTTACGAGGATATTCTCAGACGTCTACACTCTAAAACGACTATGCAGAAGCTTCACGTCAGAATCCGGATAGCCTATAGATGTGTCCGAGAGGGATGCCATTCGAGTCCGCCCCCCTGAGGATCGTCTGCGCTTGCGTGTAAGAAGGAGAGGGGTAGTCAGCCTTTAGTTGAATAAACAAGCTATGCTTGATCTTATGCGAATCAATGCATGGTAACGTCTTCGTGAATTGATGATCCACACGCTGGCGGAACGTAGATATGAATAATAAAACTCTACAATGCCGTTAAAGATGCAGCCGGTATGTTGTCATGAACTAAGGGTGGAGAGGGCCACTGTGAAACGTATCCCCCCGATTATTCGAGGGGAATCGTCTTGAAAATCCAAATTCGGGGGGAATCCCCCTGACGCGCGCTGAATTCGAACCCCCTGAATCGATTCGCCCCGTGAGCCCGGAGCAAATCAGGAGGATGTCCTACGGAATTCGACGCAAAAGATACCCAAGTGAGAATCAACCACCCTTTCCTATTGAATACGATATTGAACGCAGCATAGTACTATATTATTCGTCCACGTCTGCGTCGGAAAGATCCTCCTCAGCGCTAAACAATGCGTGTTTAATACCTCCTGGGCGCTCGATAATGTGCCAAGCCCCGCGATCAAAAATGCGGCCTACGACTGAGTGGACGCAAGAGATATCAATCACCTCCAACCGCCCTTTGAAGCGCTTGAAGCGAGGAATCGGGCCAGATGACGCATCGTTATCGGTATCGACGGGGCAAATGTCCGCAAGGACGAGTGTTGTTGCCGGTTGAGCTTGAGTGCCGAGGGTGCTGTTTGAAGGTATAACCAGGACGAAGATGCGTTGGACCTGGCCATAAAATATAGTGGGTACAAACTCGGGCGGCAGCCTGCGGTTGTTCATATGTTTGTCAACGAGAAGCTCGTACTGCATGTTGGATTAGGTATGCGTGTTAACAAATTACAAGAATCCAGATGGTGTGTAGCCTGAAATCCGCGACTTACTCGAACAAATGTTGCATCGCGAGACCGCTTCCCTTGAGAGTTCCCCAAGTGTGACCTGAATAGATCACCCTCGCCCCCAATTCTTGCTTTCCCCCATTGCTCGACGGTGGCGGGGAGGACTGGCATGATGTGCTTGCGGTCAATGCCGTACCGAGTAGAAAGATGCGTGCCGATGCGATTGCGCAAGTCGTTTGATGGTGTGATGGTAGAGTGGGGAAAGACAAGTGTATAATCCTCATCTAAGCCGAGGTCCAAGGAATGCGTCAACACAATCAAAAAAATACGAGACATGGATGCCTTACATCCTGGAACAATCCTATTGAAGGCGGGGTTTTCCGAAGGGCGGCCGTGTGGTGCGGGGAGTCGATCGTGGAGGTCAAATTGATCAATCACAATCTTGAGGGCCTCGGCTTCAAATATACGGTGGTTAAGACCACTGTAGGGATGTTGGCGGGACGCTATCATTCGGACCAAATGACCGCAGTACCGCTCCATTTGAAAGCACCAGTTGGCCCATTTGGGACCGGAGTCACGGATGTTTTGTGGGATATGAATGACTGAGTGCATGGTGAGGGGACAGGTGGATAATCTATCGGGTTGGTACTGGTAATATATACTACTCGGAAGAGGGAACTGATAAGCCAGCCACCAGACTCGCCACGGCCCACTGGTGGCACTATAAGCACAGAAGCTGCTACATACCGCTCATAATCCTTGTACCACTCCATCCATCCGGCATCCTGTTGTTCCATATCTGCGCCGCTGAGAGAGAACGCAAGACACTGGTTGATAAGATTGACCAGCCGGAGGAGGTGCTCGTACACCTCAGCACTCTGGAATCGGCCGCGAAGGAGAATAGGTGCAAAGAGTGTGAGCCAGATGATGTAACTCTCCGCGGTGAAGTATTTGGTGTCGTCTGCAATGTTGTCGAGTGGCCGGCCAAATGCAGCTGGGACGGTGGCATTCGCAGCCTTCGTTGCTTTCCCGATTTCAGTCCAATCGTGATCTGAAATCCTGTAGGGCGGCATGTGAGAGCTCCCCACATCGATCTGTTTGAACTTGCCACTCCATAATTGCTGAAGGTTCTGGATGAGGTTTTCGAGCTGATGCATAAGATCCCATGGGAAGGAGCGAGGAAAGTCAATGCTGTGGAGCCTTGCAAACACGGACACACCGTTTATGCCATATTTTTTGGCAAGGGCGTCCTTCGCGGCCTTGGTGGGCGCAAGCTGCACCTCGTTTGCTTGCCTCAAAAATTCGGAGTGCGTACGGCGTGGGAGAGGATCGGTGTTTTGGGATGGGTAGCCGGCAGGCCGTTGGAGTGGGATGTATAGTGTTTTGGGGGCACCTGGAGTATTTGAACGGACAGCACGGAGGGGGCAGTCGCGACACGGACAGTATGCATTATGTCCTTTCATATTTATGAGTGCCTTTGAAACAGCGGGAATATCACCTAGACCCTCCAACATGTAAGCGTGCAGATCAAACATCTCCTCGTCAACTGCATCGTACGCCTTCACCCCTTCTGCAAGCATCTCCATCTCCTCAACAAATGGAAACCAGAACGACGCGTAGTCCTTGGGCGGGTTGGGCCCGGGAATAATCCCCAGAGACAGCCCCTTGTCGTCTTTGCAGCGAATGTCGGGGGGCAGATTGTGATTACAAACAAGGAGTCCCCACATTGTGGCTTTTCCGTGCTTGAACGGCCGGACGCCGTCCGCCGCAACAGTAATCAAGACATCGCGCGGGTCTTCAAAATAGCGGTGTCGCAGCTGGTGACCATTGACGACTACAAACTGCTTGCATCGTTCCCGATAGAGATTGCTGTCGTAAGTATCATTGATATGCCCAGGCGGGGATGAGAACTGGTTTTCGGATCGATAGCGATTGAGTTTGGCTGTGCGCCGCCCAATATAGGCAGCCCGTAAGCGTGGAATGATTGGCAGGTACTGAGATTGGGCATATGCGCGCCCGTCCTCCTGGAATCGATCTGCGTTGCAATATGGACACCGTATTTCATCCTTGAGGTCTCCAACAAAGTTGCAGCAAGAATTACGGCAACAATCATTGAAGACTGGGCAAAATGCTGAAAGCTCCTTCATCCGGCGACGGAGAATCTTCAGTGGTGTGTACTGGAACTCAGGAAAGTAGAGATTGTGGGCGTGATAGGCATTGAATCCAATCTTTGCACGATGTTGATACGCAAAGCATCTTGTGTCGAACCACTCCGATTCTGAGATGCCGCCTCTGTGTACTGGCAAAAAGCCCACATTAATGAGTAGATATACGCAGCCTTGGCCTGTGTAAGTACGACAAAACAGACATACTAGTTTCAGCACGCAGGCGCTCTTTCTCTTCACTTAAGATACTATAAACTTCAGCATACTCATCATCATCATCCGAATCTTCATCCCAGGCGTCAAGAGGGAGCCGTGAGCGATGTGGGGATGGGGGTGTCGGCTCGCGTGGTGTACTGGGCACTACAGATGGGCTATGGAAATTGTTGAAGTCCTCCGGGTCTTCGACATCGGCAAATGCTGGAGATGGAGATCTTGTTTGCGTGGGACTGCGATGCGATGTTGAAGGGATTGGTTCGACTAGAGGAAAATTGCATATACATCACGATATTGATCAGTTGGATGACGGCAATAGACTCACCATGATCCTCATCTATTACCTCACACTCCGTAAGCAGGGGACCGGCGCCATGGCCAGCAGTGGGGTGCAACGCAAGTACTCGTGCAGGGACCAATCCTCGGCGATGCCGAAGCTCAGTCTCGTACGAGACCATCTTGCCACAAGCGCAGCCTCTGCATAATCTACGTGTACGCTGCTCTCGTCTGTTTTTCTGGACTGATGGGGGAGGTAGAGCACGTGGGGCCATAGCACAAGCCAGGTAGTGAGGAATTATAAGAATTTTTTTACAGAGTACAAGCAGCAAGCAGCAAGTGTGGATCGCAAGCCTAAGGCACATGTGCACAGACCAGCGGTTGAAGTAAGCCAATTGGAAATTCGCACCACTCTTATATTCGTCATGCAAATGTCGAGCGATGCTCGTCTCTACCACCATCGAGAACTCGACGTCACCCGTATTTATCCTCATAATGGCCCGAAAGACAACCCAAAAGACACTCGCAGAGGAGAACAGTAAGCTCACCCGGACGATTGCTGAGCTTGAAGGTTGTACATATGGTTTGGTTTTCGAATCTGCACTTTTTGAACATCTGAGTCAATCATCTAGCACGCTGCAAGAGCGCCGAGAGCACTGCCGACAAGCTCAAAAAGCAGCAAGCCCAGACAGCCACGCTTCCAAAGACAGCACTCATTCCCAGGCCACCCGGAGAGAATGGTAAACGGGGTTGGAAGCTGATCAACCATATGGGCCTTGGATCTGCCGAAGGTGACGACGCCGCCACAGAGCATGCCAAGAAAGCGGAATACAATCATGCACTGGTGAGCTGTCTGCGATCCTCTTCAAAGGATAACACACTAGCTCAACATTGCTGAGTGCGATAGGATGTTGTTCGCACTGCCATGGGCCACGCACACTGGGACTTCAATCGTCGTAGTGATAAACAGGACCCAGGTTCCATTCGTACGCTGAACAGACTCGTCTGTGGCTTTATTCGTCCCACTTGCCATACTTGTGTTTGATCCCTTTCTTTCCACAATAGGCTCGAGAGCGGTGCCCTCTTCTGGGAAAGTTCGAGTACGACTGGGCCACCCATGAGATCGCTATACAGTATCATCAGAATATGAGGCATAAGGAGAGGAAGAGGAAGAAGAAAGAAGCCTCTGGGGTGCCAGCTCCTCGCGATCCGAACTGCGATGTCGACAGTAGCCATAACGGCGAAGAGGGCGAAGGTCCTGATGAAGATGTTCTTAACGCGCCTGGCGCCTAGTAATTCTATTGTGCGTATGCTAGTTACTCGCGCCTGTACTTGTGCCACATAATCCGAGCAGCATTGAAAGCATTAATATTGGCGCTAACGCGCACCACGCATACGAGAATGAGGGCGAGATCCTAGTACTTATCAGTGTTCTTATACCAAATTTTAAGCAGGATTTATTCTTGAAATCAGCAGGATCAGCAGGAATATCAGCAGAAAACATGCTGCATTACAGCCAGGGCTAGTGGCGCAGCGGCCAAAAAATAGGTGGGAGTTCAGCGTAAGATATGGAGGCTTCCTGCGGATTCGGCTGCAGATCCTCGCTCCCAAACCCCCTGTTACTGGCAAGATACCAGTGAAAATCAGCGAATATCAGCGGGATCGAAATCCGGGGGTTTCCGCCTGATTCTGCTCAAAACTCCTGATAATCAGTGGGAGATCACCTGACTTGTCGTGGGTTTCCCCACGAAAATCCGGGGCGATCGGGTTCACAGTGGGCGCTCCTAGCTCAAATTCGCCTGTAGCCGAAGCCGGGGTGGCCGTTCGGGCATGCTCGTTCGTAGCTGCGATGATACCATCCACAAGAGCCACCCTCGCCGAGCCCTCTCCTGCTACCGCATCTTCCTCTGGTTTGATGGCCGGAATGCTTCCATCGTTTTCAGCGCCGCCACTGGCGTTGCGGGCCTCCATTACGTTCCGAATTTCATCCATAATCCCCTCCCCACCCGCTAATCCACCCTCGAATTCATTCTCAAATACATCATACTCCTTCGCGCTGGTCAATAGCGACCGGAAATGTTTGAGGTAGGATTTCCCTCCGGGGGCGGAGGCAGGCGACGGAGAGCTGAATTGGGAGACACAGAATTTCGAGTTGCCCCAGGCGTTGTCGAGGTATTTGGCCTAAATTAGGGTTGAAAATGGGCTGAATGCACATTTTTAGGGAACGTAGTAGAGACGTACGAGGCGGAGGTATTCGAGTGCGAGGACACTCGTTGCATCGACAATGGGATCGGTAGAGAAGCACGATAAATTAGATTCTGCCGCGCGGGCTATCATGACGCCGTGAGCGCCTATATCGCAACTGTCAGTTATAGAGCTTATTTGAGGAAGAGGGTACACAACCTGTCGTATCTCGCACTCGCTTCGCATCCGGTCGCCCAGAGCAATCGCCATTTTCAAGCACAGTAACACCCACTCCAAGGCCTTCTACAAACTCTACCACCTCCCTCAGACGATGGATTAGTGCGGGTTCCCGGGGCCTCATATTCCTCGTCCGGCAATGCACGGTCAGTGCGCTCACGCCCGTCTCCACTATACGCTTCACGAGTTTCAAAGTGTCGTCTTGCGTCGGTAGTAGTCGAATTTTTGCAGTGACGGGCACGTCAGAAGGCAGAGCCTCCCTAAGTGCCGTAAGAATTCCACAGAGCAGATCGGGATTGGTCAAGAGTGCTGCGCCCATACCAGAGTGCACAGAGAAGGATTTGGGGCAGCCGCAGTTGAGGTCTATCCCAGCAACGTCTGGAAGGACGGTGAGCGCGGCTTTGACAGCTAATTCGGGGTCTGCAGAGCCGAGTTGGAAGATGAGGTGGTTGCGCTCGATTGGATGCATTGTGAATAAGGCGCGGCCCCCTCGCGTATACGAGATTACGCCTGTTGATTCTGTTGGTGTGGTGTTGAGCATCGATATCTTAGCAAAGCTTTATGGTGGATGCGCGCACCGTTAACAACGCGCTCGCATCCAATGATGGCTTTGTCAACCGTCTCTGGATGCCATACGAGGTCCGCGCCGTATTTAAGTGCAAGCAATCGGGAAGGTACTGGAGATCAAGATGAGCTCTAAGCTGAAAAATAGCTGTTCGATCAGATGTACGAACAAGTTCCCGATCGAACCATGGGCGCGAGCGTGACAGCATCTCTAAAGTTGACCCTGGGGCGCAGTGAAGGCGTGGATTCGGTATCTGTTTTCTGTCTTTTGGATGGGGGTGGGGACGGAGACGGGGAATGGTGGGAGGCTGGCATGGTTGCGCGGGCCAGGAGGCGGGATATCGATGAAAGATGAGCCCATGAGTTGGCGAGACGGCGATTCATGAAAGAGTCAAAATTTGCATCCGAATTCACCTTCAGCCCACCAAAGAGTCAGGAAATGCCACAGCAAACAGACTTTGCACGAACGCTCACGATTTCCTCCGTATCTCCCAGCTATGTAGGCACCAAAATACGAATCTGCGGAAGGCGAGAAACGATTTGTACATTTTTGGAGAATTGATGCCGAACCGCGCGCGCAGAATGCTCTCCTACGATCCGTACACGAATATCATCTTGCTGTCGCACCGGACAGACGCCGTGCTGGTTGATGCAACTCTTTGCCTTGATCCGGAGCAACCCCAACCACTCTTGCGGCACCCAAAGGCCAAAGTGATGATTATTGGGGAAGTAGAAAGGGCGCCGGTAAGCGCACGCTGTCCGACTACGCGCGCACATCGCCTCCGCGTCACTGATGGCAGTCACCCAACAGGAGCTGTCGCGCGCGCCACCGCTCGGACAGCACATGGAGCCACCAGACATTGATACAGGGTTGATCGTGCGCGCTATTTTCATGAAGGAGGCAGACGATATAGACCTGGATCTCTGGGAGAAAG
This sequence comes from Botryobasidium botryosum FD-172 SS1, assembly GCA_000697705.1. Classification (NCBI taxonomy): domain Eukaryota; kingdom Fungi; phylum Basidiomycota; class Agaricomycetes; order Cantharellales; family Botryobasidiaceae; genus Botryobasidium; species Botryobasidium botryosum. Next base: position 2,008,081 of record KL198016.1, on the reverse strand, counting down.
CGGTACAGGCTCGGGAAAAGGTGGTTGCACCTGTGCAAGTCGATAATAGCAATCCCTAGCTTGCCAGTGAGCCACCGTACGGCTGGTTGCAAGGCGATGTACGCTATCTTCCGTGCGCTTTAATCACAAAATTGATGAACAAAAGCAAGATGCAGATTCAGAAATTAGTGCAACGGGATTAGCTTGTGATACTAATAATGAGGCAAACAGGCGCAAACAATGAGCAAGTGAGGGAGCCTAACCTGTATTTCGGCTTGCATAGACACCATCTCCTCCCGCGCGTTCAACATTGCCCTGGTGTTGCCCCGCCCTCCCCCCCCCCTCCGCACAGGCGCAGGCATCTTTTCTGCTCGGATAATGCTTCACCCCCATTCCACTCGAGACGGCTCGGGCGTCTGGGAGCCACTGCCATATATCATCTACGGCTTCGCTATCCACTCGCTCACTCCCAATGACCCCCGCATCTCAGTCTACAGAAAATCAGTCTACCCTAATGACTATGACGGAGCATCCGAGAGCACCGGAGGACCTGCCCCAGAAAACCCTTTTCAAGCCACCCTCGAGGTCGGTGACGAAGTCTACGCGTTTGAAAAGTTTACACTCCCTGAATCGAGAGGAGGCAACACGTGGTACCGCGGGTAAGAGATCTATATTCACTGGGATTACATACGCTCTGAGTACGCGTTTCGCCTCCAACCCATCTAGCTACGTCGTTAGTACCTCTCGCCAACATACCGTCTCCCTCTCCGTCACGGACACTTCCACGTTCAATGGTGCTTCGGGCTCACAGTCTGCTCCGGTGACTTCTACTGCAGAAGAGCCCCAAGTTACCATTGGAATCTTTCCTGCTGCCCACATCCATGTTCGCGATCAGCTTGCCGATGCTGAGGGCCGCCTCGCCGACCATTATCAACGTTTTCATGCTAACCGGGACTCTATGGCCCCGTACCCCAACGTTCCTTCTCATCTTCCCGGGCGACAAGGAAACCAGGCTATGGAACCTCTGCCGGAGGATGCGGAAATGGTCTTCACTTTCCTGGGCAACAGCGTCATTCCTTCTGCTCGCCCCAGGAGTAACCGAAGCACGGTTGAGAGTCAGCCTACATCAGTCAACGGTCACTCGGGTCCTGACGACCTTATCTCCCCTCAAATTGACTCTATGAGGCCCCCTCTCCCGCGCCCATCGCTAAAATCCGGGGATGATACCCAATCGGGCGCAGAGGAACCACTTGTAGACGAGATTGCCTCGGCGCTACGCGAATGGCACGCCCTGCTCTTTACACTTCTTGCGCGGAGAAATTACCCGCTGTTCAATAGCGTGCGAGATCATATCGAAGCGCTGCACCTCGGCCGCCGGCAGCTACTTTCACATACCTTGAGCAGGGAGGAAACTGATCGGCTGCGGCGCGACTGTATTGCGCGGCTAGTGCGCGGCAATGTGTCCCAAGGTCTTGACATCATTGCACGACACCCTACATCCGGTGGGCTTGTTACAATTGAATCAGACGGCGGGGAGGTTGATCTCCGCAGCTGGATGAGCGCGGTACGAATGTATTCGTTGCAAGTTCAGCTTGCCTATATCGATGGTGCTCTGCCTCCGGCGGGCGGTGTGCATTTTGCGACTCATGCGCCTCGGCTATCTGCTACGTTCTCTCTGGATCTCCGAGACCACGGAACCTTGAATGCGACCACCCAATCTGCCTTTCAATTCGACCTATATCCTAAGTCCCCCACACCTACGCGGGGGTTGACTTTCCAAAGTAATGGCGCCACTTCACGTCCTACACCTTCCGGATTCTATCACGTCTATCTCGATTTACGCGCGTTTGTCGCATCCCCGTGTCTGCCGGGCGAGACTGCAGAGCTCTTTTTTTCGCTATACCGCAAGAGCGATGCCCAGTTTCTCACTGAGGAATACTGTGCTGTGCTCACCCACAACGGCGTCCCCGCGCGAGGGAGTGCGACGACGCTCTTTACCGACCTGGGGCATCATGAGATTCAAGAGCCGATATATCTCGTGTGCCGGATTGTACGGAACGGTGCGATGAAGCTGAGTAGTACTGCGAGCTCAAGCACGATTAGCCCCACGGTGCTAAAAAGCCCTGGGGCGAATGCTTCAACGTTTGGATTAAATTCCATTGGGGAATTCGGCGAGGACGAAGGATACCATCGCGAACGAGAGGGATCACTCGCTTCGGATCCGCTTGTCCCCACATCATTTCGTCGGCCATTTGGATGTGCTGTTTTGGAGCTTACTGAGCTCCGAAAACTTTCCGTGGAGAAGAACGAGACATCGACGATCCGAGAGCACTCGATCCCGATTTTTGTACCCTCTAACGAATCGACATACTCGACTCTGCATCAGGATTTGATTGCTGGTAGGACCAAGGAGTATGAAAAGTCGTCCAGGTTTGTATCCCATTTCACTTTGTTCTTTTATCATGCGACATAACCTTGCTTCCACAGGGCAGAAATGGTCGTAGTGACGACCAAAGTCTTCTACGGCGATTCGGCGACTGTCCTCCACGAGAATCCGTCTTTGCTCCAAGACCAACCTATTACCGCGAGGTTGGGCTTCCCGGACGTGGTGTTCCCTGGGAACCTGCGAAACGAGGTTTACATCAAATTATGGAGTGGAGAGTTCTTTGCCTCGTCAGGCTTTCGAAAGGGCGTAGCTTCGTTCGCCGGTGCGAGCGTCGGGCCGTGCAACGTGCAGGTTGCGGTGGAAGTGCGGACACGGACGGGACAAGTCGTCGAGCGGGCGCTGAGTCTTGGTATTGGGGAACCTCCCGTGACGCGGTTCTACTCAATGGTGTTCCATAACAACACCGCACCGACGTTTGGTGAGCTGATCAAGCTCTACCTCCATGAGGGGAAGATGAAGGATTGTCACTTGTTCTTCACGTTCCGCTACCGCAGCGGGAAGGATAAGCCGAACGCGATTACGGACATGCTCAGCGACCGATCCGATCGGCCGTTTGCGTACGCGTATCTACCGCTATTCACGGATACGCGCGCATTCTTGCCGGATGGGAGCCATACGCTTGTGCTGTACCGCATGGACCGGTCGGTGAATGCGTCGCCGAAGGAGTATTATGGAGCTCCAGCAACGATGCCTCCGGGACAGAAGATCGAGGGCCTCGTAGTTCCGCCCGCGCTTGCCAAGAGCGTTACACCCGTCCGAGATTCCCTCGTGATCCGGTCCTTCCTATGCTCAACCAAGTACACCCACAATGCCGTTCTCCTCGGCTTGCTCAATTGGGACGCTCTGCCCGATAAGCAAGAGCTCTGCACCGTGCTGAACAAGTTTACATTTGTGGGGGAAGTGGAGATCGTCAAATTCTTGCAGGATATCTTCGATTCGCTATTTGATATCCTCGTGGCGCCCATTAACCAGCATAACGACTTGGATGATTTGGTGTTTAATGCGCTCGTTACCGTACTGGGGATCGTCCAGGACCGGAGGTTCAATAACTTCCAACCGGTGCTGGATGTTTATATCGAGCAGCACTTCAAATGCGCGTCTGCAGCATCGCACATCTTGCACTCGATGAGCCGACTTCTGTCTGATCCTACAAGCCAAGAGTTGGCCACCCCACTCCGTGCTGCGTTCAAAGTCTGGCACTACATCTTCAAGTTCATCGTCCGAGCACGGCAGCTCCAGAGGGCGAAGGAAGTTGGTATGGGAGCGACGTCGGAGCATCTCGAAAATTCGTTCAAGCACGAGATCATGACCCACCTTCGGGAAGTGAACAAGCTCATGGGAAAGACGGAGCCCTCCTCGATCATCGGGACGCAGACCATCGCGCTCCAGCATTTCCCATCCATCCTCCCAGACCTTGCTCAAGTGTTCACGCACGTGGAGCTCGCGCCCATCGCCACGGCGTTCGCCAACGCATTGGCTGCGCCCAAACCTAAGACGATGATTTGGAAATTGATGATGTATCTCCAGCTTGTTCGAGGGCTGCTGTTTGACAACCCGCAGTCCCGCGCGACGCTGGTGGAGTCGATTGTAGTTTGGATTAGGCCTCGGTTTGGTCGGTACGACGAGTATGCGCACACTCTGGCGGACCATTCGGAGCAGACCAAGGATGGTATCCGGGTTGGGTGGCTGGAAAGCACGAGAATTTGCATCACGATCATTGCTGTTATGATGGACAAGCTGCAGCAGTGTCTTATTGATCCTGCGATTGCCACCAATAGGAAACTATTGAGGCAGGAGCAGGGTAATGTCGAGGACTTGCTTTCTCTCCTTCCTAGGTAAGCACAGCGCCGAGCAATTTTTGTTTCAGGTACGATTTTTATTCACCACTCGGTGATTCACAGAATCCTGGAGTCGTATCGTGAACTCCAAAACCCAGCGTCGTTGCAGGCCATCGAGCGGCACAAGTCCGCTGCCACCACGCCGACACCTATACCTATTACATTCCCTGCATCTTACCCCTTTTCCTTGGTAGCAAATAGCTCGGGTGCTCCCACCCCCCGAATACCTGGGCCGCTCAATCGAGACCCTCCGCCATATTTCCACTGCGCTCTAGGCGAGACAGCGGTAGTATTTCTCGTATTGATACTGGCTTCTCCGCAAGACCACATCCTTAAAGCCCTTGAACACACATTCGATATTGAGGGGAAGCAGAGCCTCACCCGTCTGCTCACGCATTTGTTCTCTGTTTCGCTATCGATACTTGACAACGACGCGTTTCCAATCACTTGGCTCAACGTGAACATCATGGCACACAAGGTCCTACTCAAGGTTGCGGCGCCGGTAGCATCTATTCTCACCAGGGAATATATCCCAGAGCAGCAACAGAGCCATGAATTTGATGCTTCTCTGTGGCGAGATGCGTTCTGCATGATTCTCAAGCTGCTTTCTAGCGATCAGCTCGTTATCGAAGAGTTTAGTCCACAGGTGTGTACGAGAAGGCCGCTTGTATGCGAGTGGTTGTTGTGACACTCGTTTTTCCTCACGTCAGAAACGGCGCGCGGTTTGGAGGTTAGCCGGCGATATTCGGGGAGATGGTGCCCGAATTTTACTGGATATGTGGACTGCCATTGGCCACCCTAAATCTCCAAGTGGATCTGCGGTACCCTTTGGAGTATGTTTTCACTGCCCCTTGATTCCTGAGGCGAGATGGCTAATTTGTATGACTTGCATCGTAGGGATTCCAAAGCGCGCTCATATCCCTCGTCGACCAAGTCCTCAACCTCTGTCTCAGCCACCACGACCAGCTGCGTACAAATGCTGTCCACATTTTGTACAGCATGATTGTCTCCGAGTATCATCTCAAAGAACATTTTAACGAGATCGAGAGCGAGCTGATCAACAAACTCGACAAATTATTCATGTCCGAGACCAAAGGCGACGGCTTATCTCGAGCGTTTTTCATCAGCCAACTGCGATCATTATTTGATTCGTCTGCTGTTGACGAACAACTTCGGGCGCGGGTGTTTGAGTTCTTGGACTCGGTCGATCTCTTCTTGGAGTTGCTGCTCAGCTTGCGCGAGCTTCCGGATGGAGATGAGTATCAGGATGACCGGGTGATTGCAACTCTCCGTCTCCTCAACTTTATTCGCAAGATTGGGCGAGACGAGATCTATATCAAATACGTTCATCAGTTGGTCAACGTACGCGTCTAGTCTTCTCTCTAGCATAAAATCCGTTAACATCTACCTGTTACGCAGATGCATCTGCAGAGCCAGAACTACGTTGAAGCAGCTCTAACATTGAAGCTTCACTCTGATCTTCATGATTGGAATCTCTCGTCGTTTGTTGACCCACTCCCCGAACTCGAGCTTCCTCGACAATCCCAGTTTGCACGGAAAGAGACCCTATGTCTCCTAATCCTGGACTACTTAGGTTGGTTTCGAGCCGAAATTCATGTACGTTTGCAGGTGTGCTAACTTGGGCTTTCTAGGCAAAGGGAAGGCTTGGGAGAGTGCTATCGAAATCTGTCAAGAGCTCGCTCTGCAGCATTCGGAAGTCACGTTTAACTAGTGGGTCCCATTTCCCACTTTGTGGTGGTGCCGCGAACTCACCTTACTGTGTTATAGTCAACGGCTGTCCGAAATCTTGACGCACCAAGCAACGTTGCTCAATCACATCGTCAACGAGCAGCGATATTACCCCGAGTATTTCCGGGTGGCCTTTTATGGAGGCTTTCCGGCTGCTCTTCGAGATAAGCAGTTCATTGTAAGCTGCAATACTATCTTATGGTGCCCAGCCTGCTGACCACGCCCACTTCGTCAGTATCGGGGGTACGAATGGGAGAAGTTTAGTGGATTTTGTGAACGGATGCTTCAGAAGCACCCCGGGGCCCAACTGCTCAAGCATGCGGCAGAACCAATCGAGGCGATACGGTTCAGCACCGAGCAGTATATCCAATGCGTTGCTGTAGTCCCTGAGCCTGACCGCACGACACCAATCTTCACCAATCCCGAGGTCCCTCCACCCATTCGGGCATATTATGAACATAGGTACGTGCTATTGCTCCTTTCCTGAGAATCAACCTAACCTGACTATTTGCATAGCGCAATAAACCTTTTCAGCTCTTCAAGGCCGTTTAGCAAACAACGACCTACGACACCAAGCGAGTTCCAAGACGTCTGGGTCGAGAAGACGTACTACACCACCGAGGAGTCGTTCCCTACCGTCCTTCGGCGATCCGAGGTAGTTGAGATCCAATCGTTGGAGATCTCCCCCGTGGAAAACGCGTTGAACGACATCAAAGCGAAGAGCAAAGAGCTGGCTAATCTCGAAGCTAAATACGGGACGCTGGCGAAGACCGAAGCCGCTCTATCCACGAACGCTCTTTCCATGTCCTTGAATGGGGCCGTGGATGCACCCGTGAATGGCGGCGTTGCCCTTTATCGACAAGCATTTTTGAGCCCTGATTTTGTCGCGCGCAACCCGGAGCAAGCTCCGCGAGTCCAAGAGCTTCGAGATGCCATTGATGAACAGGTGACGAGATTCCCGAGCTAGCCATCGCTGTTTGCATATGCCTAACACACATGACTTGCTCGCAGGTTCAGATAATCGATCGGTGCCTCAAGCTCCACGGAAGCTTGTGTCCGCCAGAGATGTCTCCCTTCCACGAGACGCTTGAGAAGTTCTTCCGTAAAAACTTCCATGATGAGATCCAAAGGCTGCCCATCGACTCCCACTCCGACCAAATTTCGACGCCCAACTCGAAAACCCATTCATATCAGGGCTACCCAGGATCGGTCGACGAAACTGCCGATCCTCGAAAGCGATCCATGTCGTCCTCAGTAACAGCTCCTACTTTCGCCATCTCGTCACAGCAGTTTAGCAGGAGCGCTCCATCGTTGTATCTTCCACCAGCTACGGCATTTAGGGACTTTGGCATGGCTGATACTGGCTCGCCGCGGTCGCCGCTTCAACGGAACCTGGCCCATTTGGTACGACATGGGATGAACGGGATCAGCTCGGCACCCGCCGACCGGTCATTGGAGTTCTCAGAGTCTCGATCGGAGTCGCCCCCGCTTAACGAGAGTGGGTCATTTGTGAACGTAATACCGGCGACACCACCAATAATGCGCGACACACCGATGATAACGCCAACAAAAGGACGGTTCTCTCGGATTGGGAGTATCTTGAGGAAAGAGCGATGATCTTGTTTTGATGTATCTTAATATTTGCTATCCCCTTCTCCCCTCCTTTCTGTTTTCTTTTTCTTCCCTTTACCACTGATTTCCCTATATACCATTCCATGCTTGTTCGTTTTCGCAGGTTGGCTAGTAATTTCTGGGGTCTTTCTTTAACTTTTTTTGTCTCCATGTAGCACACATTCTTTTCTATCCCCGTTTATGTGCCCTTGAGAATGGATATGATTGGTACACTATCGCTTGTTCTGATTCATTGCCTCTGACGAAAACAGGTATCGATACTGATCAGATACGAAGACAGCCACAGCCGAATGAGACGCTTACCTCGTCGCGTCGCGTCTTCTAGCAGCTGCGTATCGACGGCACTTGTAGGCAGTTGAACATACCGCACGACCGATCCTCGGATGAAGCAGTTCTTGACCGCCATCTTTGAATTGATGATCAGGGGTGGTTAACTCTATCGTATGGGGGGGCGCATAATCTCACCATATGCGGGTGCCGTGCCTCGTCTAGCACTTGAATGGCATCCAATCTAATATTCAAGAACCTATATGTTTTTGAATCTTGAACAACGGATTCCAGGGACCAAGAGTTGACGCGTACTGGTCTACGGATTTGAGCGTCCCCTTGATACAGAGATCGTTCTTGAGCTCCACGGTCACTTCTTGATCTGTGAGCGTCTTGAACACAGAGAAGATCAACTATAACGAGATAGATACTGAGCAGGTGCCTCCATGCACGTGGCGGGGTGGGATCACGCACCATGGTCGCGTGCTGGCGGGTGGTGGTGGGGAGGAGGAGAAGCCATCGCCTTGCAAACGTGGCGCAAATGTGTTGCACTAAATTGGGTGCCCGACAGCCCGTCCTCGCGTATAAGTACCTGTCACGGCGTCTGCTCCCTCCTTTTTCCTCACCATCGTCGCCGTGCTCGGCGACGCTCAAGCTCCCTCCCCCGCTGCTCGCGTCTACTTTATCACGTCTCCTCCATCGACATAATGCGTGAGATCGTCCACCTCCAAACCGGCCAGGTTCGTCCCTCACCCCGTCCCTTGTTCGACGCGTCGTGTCGCCGCGTGTTACACGTGTCATTGCTGACGCCCCATTTCTTTTTCACAGTGCGGTAACCAAACTGGTACGCCTATGCTCTCACACACGCATATATGATATTCTTCAGCTCATCGTGCCTCCCATTACCTCAGGCGCCAAGTTCTGGGAAGTCGTTTCCGACGAGCACGGTATCGACGGGAACGGCAAGTAAGGCTGCTCCCATCTAACCTCTGCCGTGTCACAGTCTTTGACTTCATCGTCATCATCAATAGGTACCAGGGCAACAATGATCTACAACTCGAGCGCATTAATGTATACTACAACGAGGCCAGTGGTCAGTGTTCCATTGTGTATGCGCGTCTTCATACGCGTGCCCATCCACCAATACTGCTCCTGTAGATGCCAAGTATGTGCCTCGCGCCGTGCTTATTGATCTCGAGCCCGGAACCATGGATTCCATCCGATCGGGTCCCCTTGGCTCTCTCTTCCGACCGGACAACTTTGTGTTTGGCCAGAATGGTGCCGGAAACAACTGGGCCAAGGGCCGTGAGTATTACACTCTTTCCCTGATGACCCTACCTCGAGTCCTGATCGCTGATATTCTATTACATAGATTACACCGAGGGTGCAGAGCTTGTCGAGTCTGTCCTCGATGTTGTGCGCAAGGAAGCCGAGGGCTGTGACTGCCTCCAGGGTTTCCAGATCACCCACTCCCTTGGAGGAGGAACCGGTTCGGGCATGGGTACCCTCCTCATCTCCAAAATTCGTGAGGAGTACCCCGACCGCATGATGTGCACGTTCTCGGTCTTGCCCTCGCCCAAAGTCTCCGACACCGTCGTTGAGGTATTGTCTTCATCCCTTGCACGCTCTTCATCACATCTTTGATCGCCATTTTAGCCGTACAATGCCACGCTCTCGGTTCATCAACTGGTCGAAAACTCGGACGAGACCTTCTGCATTGATAATGAGGCTCTTTACGAAATCTGCTTCCGCACACTCAAGCTCAGTACCCCCACTTATGGTGATCTCAACCACCTTGTGTCGATTGTCATGAGCGGTATTACGACTTGCTTGAGGGTACGGGTTAACTTTCTACCCGCGCGTTCTACCGCTTACGAATGGATGTGTCGTAGTTCCCCGGTCAGCTCAACTCAGACTTGAGGAAGCTCGCCGTCAACATGGGTATGCATGCACACTTCTATTCATATTGCACCTGCCTGACATTGGTGCTCTAGTTCCGTTCCCCCGTCTGCACTTCTTCATGGTTGGCTTCGCCCCTCTGACGGCTCGCGGCTCTCAACAATACCGTACCGTCAGCGTTCCCGAGCTGACCCAGCAGATGTTCGACGCCAAGAACATGATGGCCGCTTCCGACCCAAGGCACGGTCGCTACCTCACCGTAAGCCAAGCCTCGGAAACTTTAAGTGATGAGGCATTTTTTTCAAGTCGCATTCTTAGGTTGCCGCTGTGTTCCGCGGAAAAGTCGCGATGAAGGAGGTCGAGGAGCAAATGCAACTAGTCCAATCAAAGAACTCGGCGCACTTCGTCGAGTGGATCCCGAACAACGTGCTTACGGCGCAGTGTGACATTGCTCCGCGAGGTTTGAAGATGGCCGTCACCTTCTTGGGCAACTCGACGGCGATCCAGGAACTGTTCAAGCGCGTGTCCGAGCAGTTCACTGCCATGTTCAAGCGCAAGGCGTTCTTGCATTGGTACACTCAGGAGGGTATGGACGAGATGGAGTTCACGGAGGCAGAGAGTAATATGCAGGACTTGATTGCTGAGTACCAGCAGTACCAGGATGCCACGTAAGTTAACTTCTATCGCCTGTTGAGTTGCGCTGACATCTTTCCGGGCTTGTGTTAGTGTTGACGAAGAGGAGGTGTACGAAGACCACGCTGAGGATGATGCTTAAACCTGATACGAGCCGCTGTTTAATGACAATTTATAAAACGTGCCTCGATCATTTTGCTCCCTTCATCCCCTCAACCCGTATCCTCATTTCACGCGCCCTTTTTCGCTGCCTTCCTCCTACTTCTTCAGGTTTTTTTTACGATTCTGCCAGACTTTCATACGGGACGAAAGCAAATCATACTTTTTCACACTAATATCGCGCCTATCCTTGCTTGCCACATCGTTTCGCTCAAGTGGGGTCCCCGAAGGGCCCCAAGTGTTGAGTACGGAATCACTGAGTATGATTACATCAATGAGGCAGCTGATGCATTAATATATGTATTGTCGGAAACCATTAATCGTATCCCCACTGTTTTTGACTGTCAGAGGTCGCCAACATTGCCCGCACACACTCTGAGCGTCGACATAGTCTGTAGACTCCTACCCTGGGCACGATGCCTATATATATATTCTCCCTGTATGCTCACGACCACGCCACCGAGGACGGAACCCGCGTCGCTCTGCATGCCTGCCATATTCTCGCGTTCAATAAACATGGTATTCTGTCTACCGCGCGAAATCCAGAATATTCCAAATTCGAGGGACGACATCTGACTAGGCCCATATACTACCGCATGTCCTTCGAGTTCTCTGACTAGAAATTCCTGCATGGGGATGTGCCTCCGTCCTGGCAAACATTCAACGTTCAACCCGTCTAGCAGCTTGATCAGTCCACCCAGTGATTAGAGTGCTCTCAGTGCCGCGATTAAGATTGGAGACACACGCTGCCGTATCACGGGATGGAGAGAGGGGCTGAAAACAGCGCATACTGTACCTAATGAAAGGGCACCTGGGTAGATACCGATTTGTGTACTCCCCTCCCTCATAACTAATTGCCGGAAATTCCAGATGGAAAGAAGCGAAATGCGCGTTTATCGAAAGGGCGGCCGCCGTGGCCCCATAGACCATGACCCCGCAAACTTGGTCAAAATGCAGCAAACTGTTCATTCTCTGTTTGACGCAGCCCAAATCGCTATCATCCTCAAAGACTCTCAGAGGATGGTATACTTCTTCGGAGAGCCGCTCGACGCTGCTCTTTCATATCACAACCGGACATTCAGTCTCACGGGCCTCTTGTGGAGCACTTGTACGCGCGAGTCGCCTGGGCGATGTTCAAGATCGCTAGTGAGATGGCTTCGAGCGGTTCGTGGGACTTGCTCCAGATGCAGGTGGTGGTGGCGGTAGTGCAGGTAATGGCGACAGTGGGGGAGACGGTGGCAATGGCAGCCATATTGGTGGAGGCGGGGGTGGCGTTGGAGGTACTTAGGAGTCGTGTATACCCTTGCTTGCTGTGATTTCAATCCACCAAAATTAATGCTCTTACTATTGCCGCTCCTCCTCTGCATCTAAGGGTTCCCAGTGACTGAGGGTCAAGTCCAAGTTCAACATAGCTTTGTCCAACGAACCCCGTCATACCGAAGTGTTGAGTATGATTGTAATATCACCAACCAGCACAGCATCTCCGGATCGCTAGGTTTTGTTTGGCCCGATCAGAAACAGAAACATCAGCGGATGACGCTGCACGACCATCATCCGTACAGTCGTTTCGCAATATTTATGGCGAAAATTTGCATCCGGTCTTCCCCCTCCTCCCTCTTCGCTCCGATATGTGCTGTAACTACACTTTCTGCCACAAAATAATGTTCCAGCATCCTTAAGAGGCCCACTAATATTCACCTGGAAAACCTCAAGAATAGAAATTCTGGTTTAAAGGTACAGTATCATCTGATTTGTGTGATGCACAAAATCGCTCATATTTCACGGCCTTGTTTGATACTTCTGACGTGCTCAAATCCTGCTTTTGGTTGCCAATAATTGGTCAGTGTGATGCTATAGGTCATAAGAGTGGGGGAGTGTGCATGGGATAGCGCCTGCGGCACTCAGGCCCGCGCTGCACGTTGGCCCTCCTGACCCCTCTTTCATCGCGCGCCCCCTTGAAATCAGCCACACGAAGCCTCGAGTCATGGGAATTTGCACCACCACTGAGTGTATAACACATGTATATTACATAAAATGTGAATATCTGATCTTTTTTTAATTTTTTCGCCGCTGTGGATATCTGACTGTTTTCAAGGAACAAGAGTTAACATCAGGAAACTCATGGTTTGCTTAAATCAACTTAAAATGGCTTAAAATGACTTAAACCAGGGTTTAAGCCAAATAAGTGGAGCTAAGCTCTAAAGTAGGGAAAGTGGCCCAAAAATTTCGCACCGATATTGCATTTCTACAAATATCTTCCAGCTCCTTACTCTTCCATGGCCCAATAGTTTTTGTGCATTTTATGCTCATAGGGGGAATTGATAGTGGGCTTTCAGAATATGCATGCAGATTTGGTGAAGGATGGCCAAATGAAGGACAGGGGGGAAAATAAATTTTGGGCCAATTTTAAGTAATCTGTTAGTTTCCTGATGAACTCAAGGTGGTTCAAGTGGGACCTCTAGCTCAACATGCGGGCGTCATAGGACCACGCCAACCTAGGACAAGGTATCTCGGAGTATGCAGAACACACACAAGTAATAGCAAGATGTGCTTCATAGCGGAGTTTTGTGCACTACATATATATTTTCTCAGATGGCAGGGAGGAAGACATGTCCTAAACCCGGCTTTGTCCTTGCCCAATTTAAGGTAATTTTTTAAAGGTGATTTATAGGGTTGTTCTTTAGCAGTCATATGTACTCCCTATGCTATCCTTTTGCTTGCATACGTTGAGTCGAGGGCGCGAGACAAAAAATAGTCGGCGCACAAGGAGGATGCGCAAATGGCCCGGATGCAAATTCGCCATAAATATTGCGAACCGACTGTACCACCATGGCTGTAATCGACCATCCGATGCAAGTGCTCGAGTATGCTCCCAGCGCCACTATACAACAAAATCCTCAGGCCGTACACTTCTACCACCCCGGACATGCCTACCGTATGCTCACTCTATATGCTCAAGATCCCATCGAGGGCGGCACATTTGGCGTCTACCACGAAATTGCTCTCCATGCTTGCCAGATCCTTGCTCAAAACAAACCCGGCTTCTTCTCGACCTCCATAAATCGAGAAGATCCCAGGTTTGAGGAGCGACACCTCACTGGATCCAAATATTATTTTCATCTGGACGAACACACACCTTACTATCGCCTATCCTACAAGTTTGCTGATTGGCTGTTCCCGCACAATAAAATGCCTGAATCATGGCAAACGTTCACCCCCACTCCAGCGATCAGAGAAATCACTGCGACTGCTCTCAGCAGCATGATCAAGGGGAGAGCACACGCTGCCGCATCACGAGATGGAGAGAAGCAATCGAGACAGCACACATCATACCAAAGGCATCTAATACCTGGGTAAATACCATCTATGCCCCTTTTTTTTCATAGCTAACTGCTGGCTACATCAGATGGAAAAAACCGTATGATCCTCTATGAACAAAGCCCGGCGGCCGACGTTCACATGGATTCGGGAAACCTCGTCGCGATGCAACACGCTGTCTACTTTCTTTTTGATGCTGCCCACTTCACTATCGTCCCCAAGGATGGCAAGATGGTGGTCTACTTCTTGAAAGCCCCACGCGAGGCCTCCGCCCTATATCACAATCGAATCTTTGATACAACAGATCTCTCTGTCGAGTACTTGTATGCGCGCTTCGCCTGGACAGTTATCAAGGTTGCCAGTGAGAGAGTCTCTGATGCTATGCAAGCCTTGCTCGAGGGTGGGGATGGAGGCGGCAGCAGTGGTAGAGGTGGCGGCAATGGTGGCGGACAGTCCAGGCCACCAGGGAGCGACGGCCCCCGAACCCCGAAGAAGAGGCCACGAGTATCAGACGAAACTGCTGTTGACGAAGGGTGCTATGCCTACGAGAAAAGAGATCAAGAACTCGCGCAACACTTTCCGTTCTTCTGTGCGTGTTTCCTCCCGTTTTTCTTCCTGCGTTCTGACGTTTACTTTACTTGGGCACGCTGGCTCCGCCAAAAGTAACCGATGCGAGCGAAGCTACCCCATGGCAGTACGAGCACCTCATGTGGTACCCCGGGAAATACCGCACAGACCGACTTAAGAAGGTTTACTTTGATTCCCACCCAAACGTTCGGGCCCGCAGCGAGCCCGGGACTCGTGTGGTGCTGGATGGTGATGTGCTGGAACCCACCGGTTCGGGTGTACTATCCGAAGAGGGAGGTGGAGACGAATAGAGACGCTCTCAATAGGTTTCAGCCAACTCACTCGCAGCTTGATAGCAGCTCTAACGTTGCTTACAACCGCTCGTAGAACAATCGATGTCTGCAGCTGCGCTTGTGGTTGCGAATAGGGTAAAGCTTTGCAGCAGGAGACGCGTCAATTGCGAACGATACCACTGCAGAGAGCTGACTGCGTACGATCAACCAGGGGATCGGGCGGGGCACCGGTGCTGAAGTGTTTACATATGCATACATTATGTAAGTATATCATGCAAGTGGCCAAGTGCTGAAATGATATTCATGTTACCGGGCGTACCACTCAGTATTTATCTTCATCTCGACCCACGCAATCGTTACCAATAGAAAGTGAGTTGAAGCCTACGTGTAGAATGCCTCAAAGCGAGCTTATTTACCCATGTATAGCATATCTACGATACAACCTGACATTAACGTCCCCACGTCTCCGCATGGAGGAATACGGTCGTGAAACCAGCATCCAGTCCCTCGGTAGAATAGCTCTACTCAATTGTTCCCCACTTTCTCCTTCTCCTCTGCTTTCGCCATCTGCTTCTCCACATCAGCTGTCCCGGGGCGCGTGGGGGGCTCCGACTCCACGGGCGAGACCTCCATCTCGGGGTCTTTCATCTCGGCTGCAGCTCGCTCACCTGGACCGTCCACCGGATCAGATCCACTTCCTCTGCCTGCCCGCACGACGTGTCGCTTCAGCGTGTACGAGCGAATGAAAAGCACTGTTGCGTTTTTTCCAGTCCATTTTTCAACGATCCAGTAGGAGATGAAGTGATGTACGTAAGACGCTGTTCATTTCGGGCACAGTCAAGTATCCAAGAGAGAGGACGTACCAGATATTAACCCGGCGAATAGCAGTGGCGTGCATACGATCCTGAAAATGGCGCGCGCGTGTTACGGTGGTACATAAGGGTTTATGGTGTAGGGGTGGGAGCCCCGAGGCTTTGCTTACCATATCATAGACACGCTCTCCGAATAAGCATGGAGAACTTCTTGTCTCAGGGAGGCAGGCTTGGTTGAATCAAGTTTTTAATGAGCACCTGCGGCGACGTGACGAAGGGAGAAACTCAAAGGGGGGGGGGCTTACTTGAATATGAACCAACCCTCGAACATCATTCGTCCCGTCCACCGACGAACTATCGAATGTGTACCCTGCAATCAACGGGAGTCGTTTCCGAAGTTCGGACGTGTAGATGGCGTTGCCGGCAGAGATGCCAATCGTGCCGCTGATCGTTCTATTGCAATCAATCCGCAAATCCGAAAGAGTATAAATAGGTATACGCGAGCGATAAGAGGAAGGTGCAAAAGGGTACAAACCGGATAAGGCCCAATGCCGCAGTACTCGTCGCCATATCAGATATCGGCATGGCAGCTTGAAGAGCTGGAAAATGGCGATAAGAGCCCGAGTGGCCCATCAGTACATACTGGACTTGAAGAATGTGAAGTTAATCCCGAATCGGTTCTTCGCGCTCACCAATCAAGGGCGTCTGGAAGAGACTTCCGACGCCAAGCGCAGGAACCATGAGGTACAATACTTTCTCGGCACTATGTAATGTCCCAGCATTGGTTAATTTTGCTGAGTGGTCGATGATAGACAATTCTCAAATAGGGTATGTACCGTGAGGATGTCTCATCTAGCTGGATCATCAGTCCGTATCCAAGAGTTAGCACCACCTAAAGACTAGGTTAGCTTCATCGATCCTACATACGAGAGGGAATTCGACTAACCCATGAGAACCTACGTATGCGTGTGCGGCATAGCAAACTAATGAGTCGACCGATCTCCAAAGGATGCTATATGAAAGCACATACCACATGACTGGACGATAAGTCCCCGTTTTCGATATTATTAGCCCCGAAAAAGTAGATATGATAGAACAGAAAACTGAGTAGGGTATCATTTCGACCCCCGACATGAGTGCACTCGAGCCAAGGATTTGGAAATATAGGGGAAGATCTGGCCAAAACAAAGATAAGAGGGAGTTCAGAATGCAAGCCTTCGAGCTTTGGGGCTCAAGAATGAAAAAGAGAAAACGCATACAATACGAGGCAGCAAAGAAAGCGAATCCATGTATAAATGTCGAGAATAGCAATGCGCTTGTCGTACGAGTCATAAATAAACGTGGCGGAATGATCGGACTCCTTTTGGTGAAGAATTCGTGGCCGATTCCACATATGAATGTGATGCCCCCGACAACGAGCAGGGCAATAGTCTCAGCGGATTCCCAAGATGTTTGGGACGCGTTGAAACCAAGGACAAGGAGGACTACGCCTGCCATAAGAAGGAAGAGACCGAGGAAGTCGAACGTTCGGACGTGATCCGAGAGGGTTCTTCGGGGCGTCGGGTTCGTCTGAAACAGTACTATTAATCGAAAATCGATGCATGAACAACTAAGGAGCTTACCTTCAGAAAGAAGAGAAGAAAAGCAGCAACTCCACCCGTAGGAAGGTTCTACCAGGCCATGCTGATTACATAAATCACCGCGGCGCCGATCCAAATGACGCACTTACCACCCAAAAACACCATCTCCAAGATACTTTATCAGTGAACAGGCCTCCAATAAGAGGTCCTATCACACTCGCAATGCCAAATGTCCCGCCCATGAGGCCGGCATACTTTCCGCGCTCCTCCAGCGTGACGATATCAGAGATAGTGATAAGCACGAGCTGCATGATGCCTCCACCACCAATGCCTTGAACGCCTCGCGAGACGGCGAGCATGGTGAAGGTCTGGGCGGCACCACACAGCGCGGAGCCGACTAGGAAGATGAATATGGAGCCGAGCAGGAGGTATTTCCGCCCAAGCAGATCGGAAAGTTTCCCGTATAGGGGTGCGAGACCTGTCGTACGAGGATTCAGAGATTTATTTTTCTAGGGCTATTGATTGAAACTTACATGCTGCCGTCAGAAGGTAGGCGGTTCCAACCCAGCTGTAGCCACTGGGACTGCCTCCAGGTAGGCTATGAATTATTGTTGGAAGGGCAGTAGACACTATCGTTTGGTCCATAGCGGCGAGGAACACTACGCAAAAGAAATGGGCGTCAACCAACAGCTTGGGCGATTAGAGGTATAGCTTACTTGCTAGCATGAGTCTGTGTTATGTATGATCAGGTCAGTAATTCTCGCTGATGTCCATTCCATTGAGAGAAATGGAGCGCACCCAGGAAATATGATGTATAGGTTGCTTTAAAAGCAAACTCGTTAGGATACGCGCCAGGCCACCATAACATCCCCGGCTCACTTATCAGGAACCTGGTGAACTTCCTGCTCCTTCCAACCCTCGCCGGGCTTGGACTTTCTCTTCTCGCCCGGCATCGGAGTGGCGTCGACGCTGGAATGGGCCTGAGCAGTTTCATCCGACCTAGGTTCCGCTTCGAGGTCAAAGTTTTTGGCCCCCGAGGTGGTCGCCATAAGTGTTCGTGTCTATCGTAGATGGTCGCGCAGAAGGAGTAGAGGCACAAAGCTCGAGGCGAACATAAAAATAGGGGGAGCGGCAGCGGATTGGCCATGGTGTTGATATCCGATTATTACGAAGCGCGGGAGAAGACAAGCACGCTCGTTTGGGAGCGGTAACGAATTGGCCTTTCCTGCCAGTATACTCACCACTCGCCGCACTCGTGAAGCTTTCCCGAGCGCCAGGGTCCCATTAATCTTCAAGGGCCGAGCACCACCATCTCAGATCCCCGCAAGTGGCTTGCGAAACTATTAATGCTTCAGCTTCAACTTGCCCTTTTCTTGACTTCGGTAGTTTCTCGCGATCGGTCAACAGCAACCGGCATCCATTTACCATTCCTTGCGGCGCCCGAATACAATACTCGCGCAGTCCACTGCCGCTCTAGAGAGGTACGAATCCTCCGAGTTTCAAATTCTTGGTTCTGCAAATGGAAACACCAGTCGATTTTGGACAAGGCTAGAGTGCCGTCGCTTGAAGGTTGCGGCGGGTCGTACACACACGCCTATAACTTTCAATCTCCATTTTAAACCCAGCTACCTGCCTCATTCTATAGATCAGATCCGCCGTCCGGCAAGCTCGACTCCATCCACATTAATATGTCCAAGCTTCCGTCTCCCTACCTTGCTTGCACGTCCATAAAGAGAGGCGAGGACAGCACCAATGGCCTTGTGTCGTTCAGCTTCGAATCGGCCATGACCCAGGACACGTATACATACATTCGTCTCGCTCGCGAATTTACAGCGTGGGGCTACGGATCCAGCCGGTAATGGGCTTTAACAGGAATACTATTCTCCAAATCCGTTTTCTGGGGCGGAAATGCATCGATAATCCTTCCCCCGCTATACCCTCACCTAGCGAAGCTTTTGATAAAATTCCTGCCGCCACACAAGATGAATCTGAGATTTATGAACCTTTGTCCTGGATTTTGCTTTATCAACACTTCGGCGCGCGCCAAAGAGGGTACCAAGCCTAGTTTGACCGTGTATCCGGTGAATATCCCGAAAAAAATCTACACGCCAGAAGGGGCAAACCCAATGGCGTACTTCCACCCCGATTATGCCGAATCTTTTGGCAAGGTTGAGCTATCTTCAGTTGAATCTTTCTACCAACCCCCTTCCCATAAATGCTCTCGCCGATACAACCTCCCTCACAATCCCACCGATGATCCTGGTATATGGATCCAACAGCAGATGTGCGCGAATTTGGGTCAAAGCGCTAAGCATGCAGGCGAAATTCTTACCCAACAACCTCGCCACTTTCTCTTCTCGATCTTGATGGTGGGGAGGATGGTCCACTTTGATACTCTGGGACAGAGCAGGGGCGATCATTCCGGAAACCTTCAACTGCGTGAAGAATCCCGAGTTCCTGTGCTTTTTCTATGGCATTACGCTCACCTCGATGAAATTAGACGAGGATACAATTCTACTATCGAGCGAACGATACAAGAGGAGGAACAGTTGTTCTCTACGGACAACATGAATCTTGAGGAGAGGTACTCCAGAGACTCTGCAGAGCGGAGGTGAGGAACGTTCCATATGCCACGGAAATATTGATGAGATTCCAAATATTCCGAGTGAGTAAATTGGATCTTGCCCTAGCTGCGACTCCTTATCCTGGGCGTCTTTCAGACAGACCAACGGACACGTACGAACAGGTACACGGACTGCCCCTGAGTTTGCCAATCAACACAATTGCGTATCACGCCTCGTGCGCACCACCGAATGTTTACAGCTTTGGCTGGGTGTCCTTTCTCCAGTTTTCAAGACTCGAAAGAATTATTGAAATGTGCTCGGGACGTTTATTACGGTAGGTTTCTTTTGTTTGACACTGCTGGCACTTGGGCCGCGCTGACGTTTCTTTTGTTGCTAGCCGTCATTGATGCCTATCACAAGTCCGAGACTGAACGGACTGTGGACGTCCCATGGTTGAGGACGTCCCTGGGACGTCCCCGGGACGTCTCCAGGGACCGGCAGGTCCGCGGCAGGACACAGCCCAAACACCACACCACCGTCCTCACAGACCACAGCCACAGCCTATGGTGTCCTGTTTGGCTAAAGGCTTCGCTGACTCGCCACTCAACGCCAGCGCAGAAATAGCTGCATTTGAGCATTTTTTTAGATCGCTGGGATGAACAGAAGTATTTCTACCTGTACTTAGCAATATTATACTTTACTTCTTTTTCCCTCTCCCATCTTGTATTGTTTCTAGGCTCAAGTAAATTATTCATTATAGTAAGTTGTTCTATGTACATAAGAAACCGGGCTTTGTTTTTTTTTCGAGCACAGGCAGTTCTGTGATTATCAGCTCATCTGTCACCGGGGAGAAGACAGCAATACAGTGATTTACTGCGACCCCTGACAGTGGGAATGTAGAAGGCAAGCGGTGGTCGCAGCAGCAAATACGCGCGTGTGCGAATTGCGTGTAACGCGCCACCACCCGCACATGTGGCGCAATGAGAGGGGTCGCGAGGCGTATATCATCGCTGAATTGAGTTTTTCGGGGGAGGGGGGGGGTGGAAAGCGCGCACGCAGGGATGTCAATTGGTGTGCTCGGCTTGCGCACAAAGGTACAAGGGGTAGGGCGGCAGCAATAGCCTGTGGGGCGAGGGCGCTAATGGGCGGCAAAGTGGGGCGGGGGCGGGGGAATTGGCACGAGGAGAAAGGGGTGAATGAAGACGGTGCGGTGCGGCGGGCGTGCGCGCAATTTTGTGCAGCGACCGTGTACGTACCTGATGCCCATTAATCCACTAATCCTGTCCTGCTCTTTGCTTCCTGCCGCGACCGTGACCGTGTTGATGGTGTGTTGCTATTGCCATCATCGTGGGCTGCTATTGCTGCGATTACCGTCGTCGCGGAATGGTGCTCACTGCTGCGCTGAATGACAGGCAGGTTCAAACCCCGCGCCGGTTTAGTCAGCTTTGCAAACTGCATTGCCACATCATCGACTCAACACCACCACCCACCAAATTACCATGTTACCAACTACACGACCCACCCCACCACGAAGTAGAGCCCACTGGTGACATAGTGGTCTTCCTCACTGAGAGAGCCTCCGTTTTTTACTTTTATTTTTATGTTATTTTTATTACTCATCTTCTTATTTTCCTCTAACTGGTAGCAGCTCGCCCGAACGGCCACCCACCCACACCCCCCAACGCCACCGTTGACTGTGGAAGTGATTGCAAACAAAACGGGTGTGCACGCAAGCTGCAGAGTGGGGCAAGTTTGGGGGGTGGGAGGCGCTGGGCTGGGACAGTGTAGTAGCTTATGCACGCGCAGGGCATGGAACCACCTCACGGTAGGCCTCTCAATTCTACTTTGCTCACATTGGGAGCTTTGATTTTTCCCGCTGCAGCCTTGACTCTCAACAGGGCCACGCCTTGCACACTCGCGCCCACATCTCCACACACCGCGAGCGCAGAGCCGCTCCCCAGTCCCTATCACTATACCATCGCACTGCTCGCGGTCTCGCCCCTGTCAGTACAGGTCAGAGGCAACAGTTGCACGCTGCGCGCCATCTGGCGTCATAGCACCTTGCCGCCTAGCCCCCTCCAAACTCCTTGTATATAGAATACAAAAACATATTGGTATTTTTCTTAGGAAGGGAGAGGGGGTGACTGCGTGCCATTGGAATTCGTACGCGCGCGGATAGTACGTAATCGGTCGCGCGCGCGAAATTTTGCGCGAGTAGCACGCGTCATTCCAACGCGCTCTTCTTTTGACACCGCTGCTTGCAGCCTCCACTGCTATGGATAGGGCTACACATATTATTATGTATAAGTAGATACTTTAATTGTTAGATACATGGGTAGTCGAGGGGTGCGAAAAAACGGGGTGAGCGAGGTGGGCGTGGGTGGTCCTGGAGGAGATGGGCGAGATGGTGGCAGCGAGGTGGGAATGAGGCATGGCGGATAGGTGCCTAGCACTGGTGAGTGGGCTAGCGGAGCAGCGGGACCACAGTTCATGGAGAAGAAAAAAGAGATGTGTTATTTACCTGCTTATCTGGCATAAGCCCTTCTCGCGCACGTTTCAGGGGGCTAAGTAGACACGCGAGAGCAAGGGCGGGCGGACGGGGAGAGCGACGACGGTGACGGTGATGGTGACGGTGGCGAGTGCAGCGACAACGACGACAACGATGAGGTGACGATGGGGAGAGGGGCTTGATGACGTGGCGATATCGATGAGCTTGGAGGCGTGAAGGGAATCTTACATAATGTTTGGCTTTGCAGTGCCGTGCCGTTGATGCCGGTCCTGGGGACGATGGGGACTGTCCCCAGCAGTGGGACTTCCATAGCCCGTATTCCCTGACAAGTCCAAACTGCTCCATCGCGATACCAGCGCTGGGAACATTGTCGTAGTCCGCGATAAACCCAACCCCCGCTGCCTTTCCGGTAGACTGGTGCAGAAAGTGGAACGGCCGCCAGGTCCCTCCAGGAATCTGAATCTGGTAGTTTTTGGCCGGGACTCGGGCCTTCATCCTGCGACTCGGGTACGGCGTGGCTTCGTTCTTACCATGCCTGCGTCGGTCGACCCCTCACCCGCGGAGAATGTTGCATCGTTGATGGGAGATATATCGCCGAGTCTGGCCAGACCCCGGAGGACTGCGGCAATAGAGATGACGCGCAGTCGTAAGCATACCCACTCGCCGGCTCATTGAAACTACGATCACCAACCCGCAAATCCTTGAGCTGAGAGCGAATGAACCAATCTTTGTAATTCGTGAACATTATGCAAAAACATTAAGACCGTATCGAGTGAATGTATGAGAGCAGCTATAAATACAGTGTTGGTTGCCATATTCTCATCCAACTCTACGACGAGATAAAATCAAATAACCTGTAAAAACCCCATTCTGGTCAAGGCGGAATTTCCAGCCGAGAGTAGGCTGATCTAACATCAACGTTGCGCTTTTTGGTCCGCTTCCACTTCCTCCGCCTTTGTGGCCTGCTTCTCCACATCGTTCGCCGTCTTGGCATTGGGCGAAATAGGCGTCACCACCTCCGCCTCTTCTCGCTCATCGTCCGTGTCCTGCGTCGAGGCGGTGGTTGGGCGGCCGTCAGGGCCTGTGCCACTGGCTTTCCCGCCGCGATTGATGGTGCGCTTCAATGTGTACGAGCGAATGAAGAGGACTGCATGAATTACGGATAAGCAATCTGAACGGAAGCGTGACGGAGAGAAAGGAGGGAGACCCACCAGCCAAGAATCCAATGAAGAGCATAGGCGTGCACACGATCCTGTAAGCGAAAAAGAAAGTCTATCAGCAAGCAGTAAACGGAAGAGCTCCATAACTAGGCACTTACCATATCATCGATGTGCTCTTTGTATACGCATGCAGCACTTGCTGTCTCAGGGCAGGAGGCTAGCCGAGTAGCACTCGTCAGTAAACAGTGGGCCGCACGTACGTCTGGAATAAATTGAATGGCATACCTGAATATCAACCAGCCCTCGCACGTTCGTCGTAGACTCCGACGAGACGCTTGACATATACCCAGGAATCTGCGACAAGCGCCTGCGGAGCTCAGACGTGAAGATGACATTCCCGACCGAGATCCCAATCGTGCCGCTAATCGTCCTATTATCACAAAAGAAAGTTTGAAAAGCAATCAATACCTTCTGCTCTCTTGTCCTTTTAGAGGAACAAAGGAATGGATGACTAACCTGATGAGACCAAATGCTGCTGTACTAGTAGCCATATCGGAAATGGGCATCGCAGCTTGCAGTCCTGGTATACCCCAAACAAAGTTTAGCACTCAGCAGATCGATAGGAGATTGACGATATGAGATGGACATACCGATTAAAGGCGTCTGGAAAAGACACCCGACGCCAAGAGCGGCCACCATCAAGTAAAGAACCTTCTCCACTCTGTGTATTCCAAAGCATCCGATCAGCATGCAATCCTTTTTTGCTATCTTATTCATGAAATTGGGCGCATACCTGTGAGAGGCTTCGTCTAGGCGAATCATTACTCCGTACCCGAGGGTCATCACAAACTAGAAAATGGAATTCAGCGGAGTCAGCCATGGGTGTAACTAGGAGAGAGGCGAGCAATCGCAAATGACTCTTACCCATGCAAACCTAGTAGCACAAACGACGGTTAGCCACTTCAATTATACACATCCAGTGTGGCGAGACATACCATATGGTTGGGCGATATTTGCCAGTACGCGATACGAGCAGCCCCGAACCGATGGACACGAACGCACAGAACATCGAGAACGGGATCATTTCGACTCCCGACATCAGCGCACTTGACCCCAAGATTTGAAAGTACAGCGGGAGATCTAGATTTAGACGGTCCGTTTGATTAGAATGGACTGTTGTGAAGAGCCTGGAAGAAGGGTACGAACAGTACGATGCGGCAAAGAATGCAAATCCGTGAATAAACACCGAGAACAACAGCGCGGTTGTCGTGCGCGTCATGAACAACCTCGGCGGGATAATCGGGCTCCGTGTTGTCCAAAACTCCTGTGCGATCCCACCAATAAACATGACAGCTCCAATCGTGACGAGTGCGATCGTCTGCGCCGATGACCATGACGTCTCGGAAGAGTTGAAGCCGACAAGCAGGAGCGTCACGCCCGACATGAGCATCAGCAGACCGACGAAATCGAACGTCCGGACGTGCTCCGAGAGCGTGCGCCGCTTCACAGGGTTTAGCTTGAGGAAAAACAGGAGAAAGCCTGCGACGCCTCCCGTAGGCAAGTTCTGCGCACAGCGGAATCAAAAGACCCATTGAGTTCGGATTGATGCGTTGATGCATTGAGTTGAGGAACTGAATTGACTCACGATGAAAAAACACCACCTCCAAGATACCTTGTCTGTGAATACGCCGCCGACGAGGGGGCCCACGACGCTCGCGATGCCCCAGGTGGCACCGAGCAAGCCGGCGTACTTGCCGCGCTCCTCGAGGGTAACGATATCGGAGATGGTGATCTGGACGAGCTGGATGATGCCGCCGCCACCGACACCTTGGACACCGCGGGAGATGGCAAGCATGACGAAAGTCTGGGAGGCACCGCATAGTGCGGAGCCGATGAGAAAGATAAATATTGATCCCAGGAGGAGGTACTTTCGCCCGAGAAGGTCGGAGAGTTTGCCATATAATGGGGCAAGGCCTAGGATAGTGGTCTGTTAGACGTATTTGATACGTGATTGGGAGACACATACAGCTTGCAGTGAGTAGATAGGCCGTTCCAACCCAGCTGTAACCACTGGTGCTACCACCTGGTAGCTCACGGACAATCGTTGGCAAGGCGGTGGACACTAGATGATATGGCGTTTGTTTAGTCCGAGAGCCTTGAGAAAATGTGAA
Organism: Botryobasidium botryosum FD-172 SS1; assembly: GCA_000697705.1. Classification (NCBI taxonomy): domain Eukaryota; kingdom Fungi; phylum Basidiomycota; class Agaricomycetes; order Cantharellales; family Botryobasidiaceae; genus Botryobasidium; species Botryobasidium botryosum. Next base: position 1,982,505 of record KL198016.1, on the reverse strand, counting down.
GAAAAGGACGCACCAATTGTCTGGTCGAGAGCAGCGAGAAATACTGCGAGAAGAACGCGTCGGTTAAGAACTGAGGCTTGGGAAAACTGAAGAAGGATTACATACTCGCTAACATAAGTCTGCAGGGAATAGCTGGGTCAATATCTACACAATTGAGCAAGATGCGCTTGTCAGACTCACCCAGGGAAGACAATTTTGAGGTTACTGAAGAGCAGTGCATCGCGGGTGAGTAAATGAATGAAAGGGTGTGGGGAAGAGGGAACGGCTCACTTGTCAGGAATATTCTGGACTTCGTTCTGCTTCCAGCTCTCGCCAGGCTTGGCTTTTCTCGTCTCGCCAATCGGGCTGGCATTGGACGCGTCCTTGGTAGGGCTGCTTCCAGCTTCAAGGTCCTGGCCATTCTTCCCGCCGTCGTTCATTTTTGCAGACATGGGGGTTCGTGAGGAGGAGTGGGGCGGGGCGCGATGTCATGGACATGGACGACGCGTTATATACCGGATGGGCGAGCGTTGCATAATCGCGGAGAGTCAGACTTCTTCGGCAAATGGCCCCGAGGACTGCCGGCACGAAGACGCGACAGCGACAGGGCGTCAGGAGATGACAACACTTTGCCGTCCCTGGTGCCTCCCGTGCCGAGCGGCGGCTGTGCCTTCTCCTGCCACTCTGGGCCTCTCTGGGCCCTCGGCACAAGTTGGCCGGCAGTCATACACACTCACCTCTATAACCACAAATCCGTGACAAATCCCCACATGAGTGTTTGCGTCTTATCTTATGTTTTGAAAAGGTGAGACGCCACTCAGCAGTACGAGTGCTTACCTACGCCAGTGGTACGCGTCCCTCGACACCCCGCTCAGCGCCAGCGCGCAGCTGTTTGTGGGAGCCTCCACCCAACCTCCACTGCGGCGGCCTCCATGATTTGACCCTACGATCGGGACGCAATCCAGGGAAGAGCGTGGCTTGCGGCGCCTCGGGCTAAGCCCCGTGACTCGTGGTTCTCGAAGGGTTTTTGAGCTGGTCGCGAACCTAGCCCAGATAAGCCTTCTGCCGCAGGGACTAGCCATAATGGCGCAATCTCCCTTGGCGGCGTCTAAACAGCTAATTTTACAACTTGCCGATTCCGCCCCTCTAATACCTGCTCTCAAGTCATACATACTGCGTCAGGTCGGGGGGTTGAGGCCGCTCAACCCTTTGGGTTGGCCAACTTTAGGAGCGATAATCGTGTGTGATATAGATCCCGGTATAGCACCTAGCGATAGTAAGCAAGGTCGGCCGTGCCTCGAAAGGAGATGGATCTTATCACTGCTTACTAAGTGCTTACACAGCCAGTTGGCCGACACGTGCTGGGGACGTGGAGTTTGACGTATGGGCCAGACTTTGCCTCCACATGAGCCCATGTATTTTGCAGGTGAAAATTGTAGTAAATCTGGGATGGCCCCACTGTGTTACCAGCTCCAGCCAGATCACATCCAGAGCTCGAGCTGGCGTCCAGGTGCTGAGCCAGCAAGCGTGAGTCAGACGTTCGGTCTGCGTACCACGCCTGGCTGCATGCGATTTTTTTAATCATATTTTACTGGTGCTGGGAAGCCTTGCAAGCGTTTGTATAGTAGATATTATAGCAAGGCAATGCAGGGGATGTATTTCATAGCAAGGATATTATGTACAGCAAATATGAAGCAAAAGAACGAAGGAGCTGGGATGGATACGGAGGTGCGTGAGGCCCCGGGTTGACCAGGATATGGTGGCGCGCGCATTGGCAACTCGCTGCTTCGCGCACACTCTGCAAATCCAGTAGCAAGAGTGGCATTTAAATGAGTGCAGACTAATAATCATCTACCAACTAAGGAGTAGATAAGTAATCGTTCGAGCAAGGACAGGGAATCCAACTCACTAAACATTAAACAAGTGTTATGAGCACGCGGAGGAAGCCAAGTGGGACAGCAGGTAATATCAAGAGTAACGGACTTCGCAGCGCAAGTTCGCGGCAATGGAGGCGGGGGTGGATGGGTCCATCGAGCGAGACACTAGTCGAAGAACGCGATTTGCCGCGCGCGGAGGGCTAGGAAGACATGGACCAAATGTTAATTATTCCTGTATTCTTTGTTTAACAAACGCGAGCGAGCTCATCTTCAGACGTTCGAATGGTCTAGTAGCAGAGACTCGGTACAGCAAGTGTCAGCGCCCAAAACGCCAGCTGCAAGTCAAGTAAAAATCCAGCAAAGGTATACACTCAGACGTCCGGTCCACCCCCTTCCAAGGCTGCGAGTTGTTGTCCTATCATTCCCAGATTGTGATCGTAAGTGTCTCGGTCTGGAGGTGTTGGATTATGCAGCTGTCACCAATATTTACGCGTGCGGACGAACACTACTGACAGGAATTAGATCCATGACAGAATAGAGCGTCAAGGCTGAAATCGTGACGGGGCTTGATGATGAGATGTACACTGCGATCTGAACAGTTATATAAACGAACACGATGTGGCTTGAAACTGTACAGTACACGGCGACTGGCCGGCAGCAAACGGCACCGCAGCTTTTCGAGCCCAAGCCGCGTCAAAGTCCCCTCAGCTGCACCCACTTGCATCTGCAAGCCAGACGCAGCTCATTGACTGGGGGCTGCATCCGTCCGGGCCAGTCCAGGGATAGATTCCCACGCCGGGTGATCTGAAATTACATAGCTGAACCACATGAGTTTGTCTGCCAGCTACCTGGCCACCATTTGGTCCCTACATCTCCGCCCCCAGGTGGCCGGGAGCCATGTACAACCTGGGCCGAAGGCGGGCACTGCTTCTGGCACACATCCACAAACTCCAGCTCGTCCGCGCGTGCCAACCAATTGGCAGTGTAGAATACTTGTCTGTTATGTGCTTCACGTGGATATGAGTCTTCAATCGAAGAATCGATTCACAGCAACTTGAAGCAGAGTGATACCAGAGTGACGCTGCTGGTCGTTTTAGCTCGCCATGCGTGGAGTGTGCACAAGGTCAGAGTGGTGTCCTACGAGCTCCGCATTCGAAGTACACCACAAAGAAGGCTTCTTTTCCTTGCCCTTGGCGAGCCAACCCCCGTAATAGCCCAAGAAACGGGATGACGGTGGCCCCGATCAAGCTCGGCATGATGATGCGATGTGATCTGACTCAGCTCTTTTGGCGTTGAGTTTACTCAATCTGTTTACGTAACGAGGCTTTCACCAGGCTCCTTCACTCAACACCAAAGCCATCACTTCGAAGCTCGGACAGAGGATATTGATCAGTTTTTCACTGCTCTCTCGCATACTGGGTACTGCGTCACTATGAATTCAGTCACAAGCGAGGATCCTTTCGTAATGCGACTGATGAATATAGTAATGACACAGAAGGGCTTGACCATGCCATTGCAACAAAGCTCTTCGCGTGCGAGTCTGCCCGCTCGTTTTGGCACATTTGCCTTGCGCTTGGCACTTCACATCGCCCGCTCTTGTGCCAAAATCTAGGACTTAGACAGCCTTAGCTGCATCGGTGCGAACGAAGAAACATTAATGTCGACCCCAATCCCGCCTCTGTACTGCGGTTTCTAATTATGATATCCAGAAAAAAGATTGGTGCCGCGTGGACATTGGATAGGGGAGAGCGTCCTGAACAAACTAGCAAATTTCACATTGATGTGGTACTAGTACCGACTCTCCACGTCACGCATCTCGTCTCCCTTGGACCGCTCGCTCGCAAGGCGCGTCGCTTGCCCTCAACATTCGCATTCCCAACAAAGACTGCGTTTGCACGCCGAAGACAGTAATATCCGTAAGCTGCTCCTTGACAGGGTGGCATCCGTCTGTTCCCAATCGGCGGCGTGATACCGCCTCGTCTCGTATCGCGGCGAAGCGAGAGAAGATGAGTAGTTTTCGACCTTGATATCTGAGCTAAAAGGCTATGTATGGATGCGGCGGTCATCAGTATGGGAGCCGATTGTATGCTTGTCATAATCCCCAGTGGTAAACAGTTAACTGTCGTGTATACGCATTCGTGCATAGGCTTGATTGAGCCCGAGAATCTCCACGTCTACAGGTCATCGCTCGTCATGTCGACAGCCCCAAGTGCGATTCAACACCCGAATATATGTCTGAAATGTATATGTTTTTGTTACGCATCCTGTTAATTGACTCACGGAAAATACAGAATGGATGATCAAAGGAAAAGGTGAAAGGAGACTGGCTATCTATAAGAGAAGGAAAATCGCAGGGCCGTAGAGAAAAAAGAAAACGAAAAGAAAAGAAACTGCTGGTCCATCTGTAGCTACTACGAAGCAAAAGAATTACGAAGCAAGCGACCCCTCCTCCTCTCCAGACCATCTGAGCTCAACACCTATCATCTCCGCTTTCACCTCCCTACTAACACCCCACAATCTGACACGCACGTACTCCTGCCCCAAGATCGAGAGGACGATGTCAACGGGCCCGCCTGCAAACTCGGTGGGGGGACGCACGCCCGGCTCCATGGCACTGCCAGGGGGAGCCGACGCGGGAGGAGGTACAAGGGGAACAGGCACTGGCGGCGCCGGCGCCGGTGAATTTGGGACGGCAGTAGCCACGGCGTGGATCCTTCGGTGGTCCAGCGAATTGGGGCCTCTGACCGCGGCCGCTCGCGGAACCGCGGTGCCCGACGTCGATGCCAGCGACGTTGTGGGGAGAGGCGGCGCCGTTATAGACGATGACGACGCGGAGGATGTTGGTGGCACAGAAGGCCCGGGCGCTGATGTAACGATAGTGGCTGCGGCGGTGGTGGCAGCTTGAGCGTGTTGTACACGACGATACAATCCAGGCATCGCGTGCCTAAACGCAGTCGCGCGCTCCGCGATGTGCAGCCTCCGGCTGATAAGAGGGATCGCGCCTACCATCGCGGCCGTGCATGGAGCTACGGTCGAGGCCGATGCCGAAGGAGGTGCTGGCAGTGTTGGGGGGAGAGGAGGGAGCGATGGGGGCTACAAGATAAGAGAACTTCTCAGTATACAGGCACAAACACAATGTATTGATCAAAAGGAGACGAAGACGTACGACGTGTAGATCCAGCGCGCTGCCGCGACAGAGGCCTCAAACAACCAACCTCCAGCTCAGCCCCCAGCTCAGCCCTCATCTCAGCAAGGCCGTTGCAAGCGCCGGCGCGTCGCCAACCCAGAGCCATGCACCGGCAATAAGAAGCACTCGGAGATGAGCTACGAAGAGAACGTCAGCGCTGCAAAAAGCCAAGGAATTTGTGAGATGCGTACGGAGTGGGCCGCGATGGCCAGGGGAACAGTACTGTCGTGCGACTCCCAGACGCACGAAAGCTCCGGGACGGCCGGAGAATTGTCATCATTGGCGCCGCCGATGCGAAGCAAGCGCAGCGCAGAAAACGGTGCCTGCGAAGGAAAGTTGCCCGGGGTGAACTCACGCGCGCGCCACCGCGAATACTATAAGGAGAACTTACAGCGGCCACTTGTGGGGCGTAGATGGCCGGGGGGTGAACGTTAACGTTGAGCACCTGCGAGGGAAAGAAAATGCGTGTGAGGTGAGAAGACTGCGAGGAACGTGGATGATGCGCGTACAACAACTATCACTATCATCATCATGCAACCCCGAATTTTCAAGACTGTTCTCAAGAAAATCAAGGCCGCTCTGCCCTCGAGAGCGATCCAGCACCTGGTGGGCCGCCAACCCGCCCAGCTGGCGGCCCACCAGGTGCTGGATCGCTCTCGAGGGCAGAGCGGCCTTGATTTTCTTGAGAACAGTCTTGAAAATTCGGGGTTGCATGATGATGATAGTAATGGTTGGTTCGATGAGGGGGAAAGGCCATGTATGCGCTGGCGAGGGCTATATATGCGCTGTTTTTCGTCCGTGGCGCACGGACGGCCAAGTCCCTGTGCGCCGGCACGCCGCTCGGCTGGCGTCGTCAACACCGTCGCCCGCATCGACACGTTTCGACGCGCTCGCTCGCGCCCGCCCCAGCGCACGCAGGCCATGGCCGTTTTTCGCGCGGATTTCGTGTGCTTTATATGCGCCTCGCCCCCCACGTCGCCCACCTGTCGTGCCACACGGGATCTGCGAGGAAGAGTGCCGAATCGAGTGGACAGGCTGCCCCGGCTGCAGCGATGACGGCGACCGGAGGACTGAATGGACGCGTCGTATGGTCCTGTTTGGCACGCCACGCGGGTTAGAGGGTGCTTCGTGCGCTGAGTGCCCATTCAATCGATTCGAAGCGCACCTCCTGTCCGCAGCATCCGGTCACCGCCGACCGAGGGCGTGGGCTTGCTCTGCGTGAGCCTGGCAGCGAATATACGAGCTGATCGTCTCTGCGAACTCGAAGCGGTAGCCCTAGATTAGCTGCACTTCACGACTCGCTTACGTGCGGCGGGCCTTCCGAGGACGCTAGCATCGACAATCTATACTGCTGTTCTCATGTCGATAGACGTCTCAGAAAAATTCGCGCTCAGGGACCGGGTGGGGCTAGCCCAAATAATATGGCACTTGACCCCTATAAATATATTGCTCTTATTTACCTTGCTCATCGTCAGCATGTACCAGAAATTATGGTGAGTGGACTGTGCGACGCTCAGCTTCGAGCTGCGAGCTGCGAGCTACTGGTCACCAGCTACCACACGCCACCGTCATGTCCTGATGATTCCAGGCTGCGAGTGGATCCGAGGATAATTACATCTGTGCAGGTGGTAGTACTGGGCCGGCGGCACGTAGGCTGGAGGTCGCGGGTACCGTAATTTGAGGCGAGCCTCACGAAGGATGCTCATGCATCATGTCACAAGCACAAATTATTTGGCACATTTCAATGCCACTAGCGCTACGGCTCCACAGGATCCCTGAGCGCAGATTTTTTTGCAGACGTCTATCGACATGAGAACAGCAGTAATTCTCATTGGTCGGGAGTACAGACAGACGCCTCAACCCCATTTGAAGGCACATTGATAATGCGCACAATCACGCAGCCGCAGCAAATTCCTCTTGAAGCGCTTGTCTATAGAATCCCGGCTCAGCCATGCTCATGATCAACAAAAACAGCTACATCAGATGCAAAGGCGATTATTTATATCCATACCCACTGACATGCTTGCAAGAAACATCGAGCACCAAGAGCAGGAAAATGCAGGACTCACGCAACGATATTAGTAACGAACGCTGCAAACAATACACATTCTGCCTCTGGGCCTCGTTGCCCGAGCCTCTTTCGAGTTTAGCGCGCCCAGATTCCATCAACCAAAATTGATTGACCCCGTAGCCTTGAATGGGAAGACCGACCACCCCTCAATAGATACTTTGTATCAAGGGCGTACTTACTTGGTACCAACAGCAGTATTGTCGTTGCAAGTTTCATGGCACCTGGAGTCGGGCGCTAGTGGGCATGCAGCAGTGCAACGACGGAGAATCAGGTTATATGGCTGTGCGGTCGTGCATTCCAAAGGCCGCCCAACTAAGCGTTGAAGCAGTAGGTACTAAGTAGTGGGAACATCCGCTTTTGCACCTAAGAATCAAGGTTCCACGAGAGGATACTGCTGCTCAAGATGAAGGTGGATTTAAGCGGGCGCCAATGAATTATAGGCATGAGGCCTGAGCTTCCTGGGGTAGAACTGCAGCTGGAGTCGAAGGAAACGGACGAGACGGCGTGACGACTGTACGAGACGCATACGGAAGCAACTTCAAAGTATATAACGTTTCAACTCTGACCTCACTCACCACCACCCTAGGCTTGCAGTTCAGAACTCCAGTCACGGTGAGTTCATAATTCAAGCACGTCCACACAGCGATGTGGGAGCTCTTATCTCCATTCAAGTATACGCAGCGTAGGGCAATGGAGGAAGCTACTACAACCACCGCTGTAGAAGATATTACACCTGTCGCCGTGAATCTGGCAAGACGCCTTCCACCAGAGCTTCTGAGTGATGTCTTCTTGGCCGTGCCCTCAGGAACATCCTATACATTCCGTCCCATCGTCCCCATCCGAATATCGAGCGTCTGTCGGTATTGGCGCGATATCGCGCTCAACACGGGTGCCCTTTGGTCGACGATCACATTCTTCGACACCCCTTCATTCCACATTGCCGAGCTGTTTCTCTCCCGTTCTCCAAATTGTGCATTAGATGTAGTCCTTTTCGGTGGCTGGAACGATGGCGCGTGGCCTATGACCAAGGCGGCAGATATTGTGCTGCCTGCACTTTCTCGATGGCGGACGCTCACTGTCGACTTTCGGAATATGGTTGAAGTGCTTACGACCGTATCGATCATCTCGTACCAGTACTGCCAACTCGAGCCAGCAATGCGACCTCATCTGCAAGATCTCACTTTTGCGTCCGTCGGTCCGTCTATGTGTGCCATCATCCAGGTCCAGTCCTGCGTAGATGCGCTCAAGCCGGACTCGCTGTCATTTTGTGGAGTACTGCCCCACCGTGCTATTTCCTTCGACAGGCATATCAGGCATCTTTCACTCCAATGTCTCACAAATGGAGCCGGCAGACCGCGAATGGGGCACCTGCAGGATATTCTCCAGAGCTGCACGCGGCTGGAGAGCTTGACGTTATCTCACGTCCTGAGATCAGGGGGGAGCTGGCGCGCGGAGAGGGTCGTCTTGCCCGTCCTCAAAGAATTTACCCTCCGGGGCGGGTCGTCCACCTGTGCCGCATGTATCCTCAGAGCAGTCGACGCACCGTCGCTATACTCTTTTGCAATCCGTATGCACATCCGCGGCATCGAGGATCCACTGCAGTCTTTTCTCGAACGACACGGGTCCTCGATACGAGAGCTCCGAATCAGTAGGATTTATCTTGACACCGCCGATTGTTTCCAGGCCCTTCCGAACCTGGACGTCTTCGGTCTCGTAGGGTCCAGCAGTGCCGCGAGTTCGTTAGGGCGCATGGTCTCCTACCTCACCAAGCCCAACGCGGCTCCACTCCGATTCTCTACAATCGAAATCGCCGCGACTGCCATCGGCACGCAAGGCGTAGAGTCGCTCAAGACTCTCGTAGAACAAATCCCCATCCGCTCGCTTTCCGTACGTGTGCGATCGCGATACGCGGAGAGCAAGGTACGAAGGAGTGATGAGGATTGGTTCCGCGCCAGAGTCGAGGTCAAGGCATGGGTTTTCCGCTGCGAAGAAACTGACCCTCGTGCACGGTGCTTTGAGAAATTTGTTCCTGGGGTTCATTCCCCTTATAGTTTGCCTTCCACAGCAGCTACATAGATGTACAGGCAGTAGAGCCTCCGGGGTGCCGGATGTTTGGTAGTGGGATGGTTTCGGGCTTACGTCTGAACGAGCTTTATCAAGTCGAGTAGCCCCCGACTTGAACTAGTCAAAGGACGCAGTCTGCCACAAAAACAAGAGAGCAAGTCACCACAAGTATTACCTCTGCTTGCAAAAAGCACAAGCAAGAAGGGGCGAGTGTACGAAGTTTCCTATTTCGGCGCTAATTGGCCCAAGCAACATCAGACCTTCAGGGTCCGCGATGGTCCGGGGTGTACAGCCACAATGATCTCCTCTCTGCTCCTCCTATCATCCCGCGTCTCGAGATATTGGCGACATCATCCTACGGGCACCATGGCCACAGCTAGCACAACCAGCATATATCCAGGTATCCATCTCGACCTCACTTTAGCTTGTAATCGTGTGCTGACCATCACGATCACATAGCTCGCGAGCACATCAGCAAGACTGTGTCCTATCTCGTGCAGCAGCTCAAAGACGAGGACAGGTCAAAGGTCCGCCCTCTTCACACCCGCTCATAACCTGAGCTTAATGCTGACCTACCACACCATCACAAGACTCATCTAGTCTACCTCGCATCGACTCCGGTAACGTTCAGAGATGACACCGACTCCGAGCGATTATTCCGCCAGGAGTCTCACTTCTTCTACCTCACCGGATGCGACGTGCAAAGCTCCGGCGTCCTCATCTCCATCGATGCTACATCTGGCGATCCAAAGGTGCACACCACGCTGTTAATACCCAAGGAAGATCCCCTCGAGACGCTGTGGTCCCTCCCCCCGCCGACACTGCAAGAGGCCGCCCACACCCACGAAGCGGACGCCTTCAACTACACCTCTTCTCTCATACCCACCCTAGACAAGCTCCTTTCGTCCGGGACGAGCTCCGCGGTGCTGCACGTCCTCCCCGCGAAACTGTTCCCTCCCCTGCCGACCGAGCTCCTGGAATCCAAATACGCCTCGCTGGCGACCTCGGAGTACTTGTTGCCGGCGCTGCACAAGGCGCGGTTGATTAAGACGCCGTACGAGATTGAGCTCATGCGCACGGCGAACGGGATCAGCTCGCGGGCCCACGAGGTCGTCATGCGTCTCCTCGGTCGCGATGCTGCCGGCGTGGGCGCGGACTCGGTGAGCGCTGGGGGTGTGGTTATGCCTGCTCAGTGGAGGATTGAAGCAGAAGCCGAGGCGGAAGCTGTGTTTGTTGCCAGCTGCAGGAGGGAAGGGTAAGTAAGCTTTGAAAAACACTGCGATCCGCCTTGGGAACGAATGGTTCTGAGCTTTGAAATAACTTCTATTATTCTGCGGATGACAGCTCGCGCCACCAAGCGTATCTCCCAATCGTGGCGTCGGCGCAGCGCGCCGCCACCCTCCACATGTGCTGCAACGATAGAGAGTTTGCGTGGGGGCCTGTGGCGCGCCATCAATCGGGCTTTGAGCACCACCACCATGGGCACAACGAGAATGGGGCCAACAAGCAGTTTGTCCCGCAGGTCTTGCTCATCGATGCTGGGTGCGAGTGGCGGAACTATGCAAGCGACAGTAAGTCTCGGCCGCATTTGAACCGTCTACTGTATTTGCTGAATCGGGTACAGTCACCAGAGTTACGCCGGTATGGAGTCTAATAGAACAGGAACATTGATGAGACGCTGATTTTATTTCTCAGGTCGGAAATGGCGGCAAATTCACCAAGGAGGCGCGAGAGGTCAATTAAAACCATCGATGCTTTTCAAGAAGACTAGCCGCTCATAAGGTCTCTTTACAGATCTACTCACTCGTATTGAAGATGCAAAAGGTGCGGTGTACTCCGAACCTTAACAATACGTATTGCCAACTCTTCTTTTCCACACATGTATTTAGGAAGCTATCGCATCTCTGAAACCCTCTATCCACTGGGACAGCGTGCATTACCAGTGCCACGTCACCCTTGTCCGGGGCTTCATCGCTCTAGGGATATTTGTGGATGATGAGCAGGCCGTGCTCGATAGTCAAATCAGCGCTGCGTTCTTCCCTCACGGTGTCGGTATGTCCCGCCTCGCATCGACTCCCAATTCTCTTGTTGGTTCCCGACCTAATACTGCTTAAAATACTTGACTCCAGGGCATAGCATAGGATTGGACACGCACGATGTCCCGAGCGTGTCCAAGCCCAAAGACAACCCGACCATCCCCGAGCTGTCCTCTCGGCACCCGCTGTTCTACACCTACCTCCGGCTACGGCTGCCCCTCCAAGCTGGCATGGCTCTAGTACGTCCCCTCACTTCCCCTATTTCACTATTTCGCCGGAGAGTTCTCATCAAATTATACATTGTTGTCATATTCCAGACTGCCGAGCCCGGTATATACTTCTCCCCGCACCAGCTTGCACCGGTGCGCAACTCGCCCTACATCAACCACGAGGTTCTCGCCCGGTATGAGAGCGTCGGTGGGGTCCGGATCGAGGATGTGTTGGTTATCACGGAGACGGGCAGCAAGAATCTGACGACGGTTGGGAAGGATGTGGAGTGGGTGGAGAAGGTGTCCTCTGGCGAAATCTAACGATCGATTACGGGCATCAACCCGATCGCAAGCTCATTTCTATGGATCCAAGGTCCGAATGAATATACATTGAAAGTTTCGTTTTTGCACTGAGCTATCTACATCGAACAACATGATTGCACATTTATACCAAGAAAAAAAAACAAAGGATGATATCCAAGAAAAGTGCTACAAGGCGTAAGATACGCGCCCCTCGTAGTCTACCTATACACAAGTGGCACGGACGCGACATCGGTAGCACGGTGCCACCATTTACGCAGCAGCAGCTGGTGCCGCCGCGCCGTACACTTTCTTTGCGTTTCCGCCAAACACAGCATCCACGTCGGACTGCTCGATGCCCATCTCGGCAACGCACTCGCGCGCGAGGCTGTACCAGTCTCCGGCGTTGGAGGCAGAGGCGCTGGAGGAAGTGGCGGGGGAGGAGCCAAAGAGAATGCGCTCGTATCCGAAAGCCTCGAGCGCAGGGCCAACTAGTAATGAAAAAGAGAGTTTAAATGATGATGATATGCAAAACGATACGGTGTTGCGCTGGTACGAAAAAACTTACGGTACATCTTGATCCGCTTCTTCCACTCCTTCTTCTCCTCGCTGTCCATCTGCCCGGGCCCGCGCTCCCCGTCGTCATCCGGATCGGCGGGGATCTCCATCGTTGCGGGGCGCGGCGTCTGCGGCGTCGGCGCGTTCCATCTCGGCGGGAGGAACTGGACGTAGACGTTTGAGAATAGGGAGATGGAGGCAGTTCGCGCCTCGTATGCGCGGTACGTCGGGTCTTGGAGGAGTCGAAGGGTGGGGATGGAGAGGGACTGAGGGGGAGGCAGTATGTTTTCTGAAAGTCACAGTCATGGTCAATACACTTTTGAATTAGAAATAGCTTGCGCGGGGCGGGGTTTGACTCACTCAGGACGATCTTTGATTTAGGGACGTATCCGCCGAGGGCCTTGTCGATAACTTCCTCGAGCGCTTCCCAGCCTTCTTCGCTGTGGACGACGTCGCCCCTGAGATCGAGCTCGACGATGCGGCCCGCGTCGAGCGCCCATTGGACGCCCTGGATGAGAGACTCGGAGGCCCGGTGCACGGGCGTCGACAAGACAATCTGATACGGAGCGGCCGTGAGGAACTGTGGAACCGCGGCAGGGGGCCCTTTTGCGAGCGGAAAAGGAATCGAAACGGCGAGCACCGGGAACGCGGGCGCGGTGTACCCCGCAACGCTGTGGTTTGCGAGAGGATCGACATTAATCACGAGATCTGGGGGAGATCGGGGCACAAGATCGGCACATACGTCTCGAGCGCCCTTTGGGCGGCGTGCTGCTCCCCGCCGTCGGGGCTCTCAAAGGACAGCACTACGCCGGTTATACGCTCCGAGAGCAGCTCGCCGGCCTCTTCCTTCCACTTGCTGAGATAGTTGGCCGTGTCTGCGGGGACGGCGACATGCGCGTCGACGATCGAAGCCGGGTGGATGGCAGACGGACTCGGGGGGAGGGGGAACTGGGAGGACGTGGACGAGCTGGGCGGAGTGAAGACGGAGAGCGGGAGCTTGGGCGGTTTTCTCTTGCCCGCTCGTTCGTTGGGCGCAGACGACGACGCCATGGCTATCAATATTAATGTGGGGAGCAGCAGCGAGCAACTGGCTGCCCTTTAAGTATAACCGCGCGGGGGCTGTGCACGATCTAATATGTACATGAGAGGAGGGCAGAAATCACTATGTAAGTACTTGGCACTTGTCCCCTGCCCACGCAGAAAGTAGCAAGTGCTGGTGCCAACGGAGCAGCGCATCGTCAAGAAAGACCGCGTCAGGGAGTGGCCATCTGCCATCCACGCGTACGTCCGGGCCACTGACAAACCGCCATGAATCGCCACGACGGCAGCATTACGCCGTCAGATAAAAGATCCCAAGAGCGTGGTCGCCACGCGATCCCCCTAGTTCGCGTACTTTACGCGTATACCTTGTTTGCGAATCGAGGCCTCGAGAGCTGCAGTCCAATCAATCAGCTTGGTGGTGGCTGTATGGAGAAGGGGAACCTGCTGACCTTTCATCTCTTCGACACCCTCCCGCTGCTCGTAGTCTAGGACGAGCTTCTTGAGCTGCTGCTGCTCGACCTTGTCCTGTAGTTGGGCGGATCGAGTGTGCACCGCAAGAGAGGACGAGGCTGGGATCGGAAGTTCGCGAGTCTACCAACAACAGAAAAACGATGTATGAGATAAGGAATTGGAGCTTGAAGGTGTATCTGCTCACCTGCTGCTTGTTCCCTCTCCTCGATATCACCGTGAACTTCATAATCTGCTGCCCGTCCGCATCATCGTCAACCAAGTCTGCCTCGTCGCGCCTTTTTCTACCCATATTGCCACCCCCACCGGAAAGAACTCCGACATCCAGTATCGCAGGCACGGCCTTTTTATCAACTTTCCGTCCTTCATCAGACATCATCTTCGCGAGCTCCTTGGCAAAATCGGCCTCGGCCTCTTCCGAGGGCCCAGCGTGCTCAGTCGGTGGCCGCAAGACGTGCGCGTCCGGGGATGCGGGTCGGTCTTGCGCCTGCAAAATACCCTGCTTCAGCGCAGTACATGAAAGAAATCAGGGCGCTGGATCAGACAAACCATTTCCTCGTCCGGGTTAGCATCTTCCTCGTCTTGCTCTTCATCTCGGCGCCCATCATCATCTTCACTCTCGCCTCCGGCGCTTTCTTCTCCTTCGAGAACTTGAGAGCATGGCATGTAAGTCGAGATAAAAGCAAGGGGTACATCAAAGAGTGGAAGGTACTCACCGCCGGCCTTCTGTGCAGCAACAGCAGCCAGCTCGTCTACAATCTGCGCTGCTTCCTCGTATGTCTTGAAGTGAACGAGCTTTGGCCTCAGAGCCTATCGTAATGAAAGTTAACTGCCGTTCGTAGTCGCATCGGCGGATGAGTACCTCGAGCGTGTCCGTGAGCATGAAGTCGACGTCCATCGGAAGCTCGTTCTTGGAGAGCACGTACAGCTGCCCAGATCCCACATTCAGAACACAAGAGGTAGAGAGATCAGGTGGGAGGGTGGTCATACCTGGAAAAACGACAAGAACGCATCCAGCTTCTTCTTCAGAGAGCCCCGATCGAAGCACATCCCACACCCGTCTAAAAGGATGCAAACGAGTCGAATGCGGAAATAGTCGTCGGGCGCGTCGATTGGGCTGGGTTGACCGGGGAACGGTCGTCCATCGGCTGTATGCACGATATTTGGGTCAGCGAGCGGCAAGCAATCGGAGAGCAAAACGCACGATGTCCAAACGTAACAAGCGACCAGAGCGTGCTGAAGATTAATCCGGAGCTTATGAGGCGGTAGATATACAGCTCTCCCAAGTATTTCACGGTCGCTATCCTTCTCTGATTAGCCTTGAACACATTTTGCTGCAATGATAAAAAAAATCGCCACATTTGTTAATGCTACATAGGAGGGGGCGTGAACTTTTGTTTACTCACCTCCATGCCTCTCCGAACATCCTCTACCACCTGATCCACAACCGCAATCGCAAAATCTGGATGATACCGCTGGAGATCACACGTCAACATGGCCAGCAGGCCGATGCTACCATACTTGACTTTCCACGGCTTGGTGAATATCTTGAATAAAATCTTGCGGACCTGCAGAGACAGCTCGTCAGGTTTTAATTGGGCTCGTAGGAAAGAAGGCAGGCAAGGTGTCGACCTCGGTGTCCTCCCAGTCCAACTTTCTAATCAAACGAAGGACTTTGTCAATCGTCTTTTTCTCCAAGACGTCATACACCAGATGCCGGATGAACTGTTCCATCGGGATCCGCTGTTTCTCCTGCCGAGGTGCGCGCTCGGGCGGATTGCACTGTTCACACAAATAGGATAAGCAATATAACAATACCTCAGCAGGCCTTACTCGTACCTGGTAATAAGCGTTCTCGAGCAAGAGCACCTGGCGCTGGTCAAAGTGCTGCATGCTCTGCTTCCGCCTCATCAATTCGACCTACAAGTGGTAGATCATGCCATGCAAGTTGCGAATTTTGATAAGCCAAAGCCTGCGGATGGAGGCGAGGGACTTGCCATGGACCCCATAACATCTTTAGTCTCATCGCTCCGCATCAAGAATTTGCCGCAGCCTTCCAGGAGCATCGCAACATTATCCACGTTCACGCCAGTAAAATCATCTAGGAAGACTTTAAAGATGTGGAGGATGAGGTGCGATGGCACGACAGAAAACTTGGTCAGGGCGGATAGGTATGCGATGTTCTAGAGGGAGGAGTAGTGAAATAAAGAGGAATTAGCTTAAGGTGTAGGTTGGGGTATGACGTAGATTGGAGCACGCACTCTCATACGAGGCTCGGACAGTTCCTTGACAACATTCTTCTTGCGCTGGAGGTACCTGAACTCATCTTCAAGCTTCAAAAATCTATTTAAGTGAAGCACCCAAATTATCATTCACGGGGAAGCCCACGTACCGTGCTAATCAGCCCCGCACCAACATCGGGCATATACGGATTCAGGATGGCAACAAGTCGCGCATAATGCGGCAACAGATCCGTTCTGCTCTTTGGTACCTGTCCCAGAAACTGCGCAAGAAAGTCAAAATCAAGACCCCAGCGGTCAGCTTTCAATCCCATATCTTGATGGTATCATCGGAACACCGTGGAGTAATAAAAAAAATGCATACCCTGACAAGGCGGTTTCTGGCAGCTTTTGAGTTGAGGAACGCGAAATCAACCGCGGCCTGATCGATTGTGGAGCGGTTAGTGGCATCTGGTAATCGCGCGAGAAGGGTAGTGAGGAGCTGTGAGGGTCCGGGTGCGGCAGTCGGTTGAGGTGACGGTGTGCGAGGGGGTGTGGGTGTCGGCGTCGCGGCACTGGTTAAAAGCCCAGATACGTCAAGATAATCAGGAAGTTTTGGGCAGTACTGACTTACTCGTCTTCAGTGTCATTCTTCTCAACAGCCAGGCTCTCCATCTTCTGCTCAAGTCTCCTTATTTCTTCTTCCTGCCTCGCCTTTTCCTTCTCCTTCGACTCCGCTTCGCTCTTCTCCCCCGTGTCCTTCTTCCCGTCATCTTCGATCCCAAGCACGCTTCGAGGGACGAAGTCCTTCAAATCGGGTATGTCCTCGTAGAATTTTCGCTCTTCATCATCTTCCCATTTGGACAGCCCGGTCAAGTCTTCGCGGTCTTCCTGCCCAGCTCGCGAGGAGCCATCAAGGACAAGGATGGAGGACGCTTGTACGGAAGACGAGGGAAGTTTAGGAAGTGGCACACAAAGCAGGTCAGAGAGGCTAATGTGATGGTCAGTCGGCATGGAATGAAATGAGGGTAAATCCCAGAGAAAGGCCCGCACGTTTGACAGCTGGCCAACAGTTTTTCATAGCTCTTGGTCATCTTTTCGTACGCCTGTTGGCGATCTTCAAAGATTTCACCAGAACGTATATATGCTTCGTGATTTCTTCGATCCTGTTCTTGCAGTTTCTGCAAACAAATGCAGGATAGGTTAATTGTTTCATTGTACTTGACGAATGTATAATTAAAGGAGTAAGCAACGAACCAGGTGTTCCTTAACAAGCTTCTTCGAGACGCTATCGAAGTATCCTTCGCACATCTTTCTAAAGCGGTCTCGTATCTCTTTCTCGACAAGTTCGCTATCTTCATTGAATACAATCTGCGCACTGCTTTCATCTTGTGCTTCTTGAGCGGCATCGGATGACAGCTGTTCGCCAGTGCTCTCGACTTGTTTTTTAGAGCTAGCGTGTGGCATGATCCCCAAGAATGGCCGAGCATAAGATTTCAAAAAGGTTGACAAGAGCGGGAGGGAGAAGAGGCTTGGATCGTTGGACAGCTAGCGAAGTTTCGTGTAAACACATATATCCAGATAAGACGGTATTTGTACGGACCAGCTCTTTTAACGTTTTCATCATCCATTCACCGCCACTCCTATTTGGACCGTCCCGGATAATGCCAACAAGGGCGAGCTCAGCGCAAACACGGATAAGGGGTCGCTGCCGCGTGACACGCAGCGTTTCTTCTCGCTCACGTTGCTCAGGCGTGAGCGCGGCGAGAGCGGCACGAGCAGGCGGAGCCATGGCATTGCCAAGCAGCGAAAAGAGTGCAGGAGTAAAAGTCGCCGGGAAGCGCCGGTGCAGTGCGGAGATTAACTGCAGGGGGTGGTGTATATATTCAGAAAAGCAGCTCTACATGAAGTGAATTGCGATGTACTTCAATAGCACTCCAGACATCCTTTTCTGTCTTGCACCGACCTGCGCCTTCCGCGGCGGCAGAGGCAATTTCATCGACGTATTTCTCTAGCGTCAGGGTGTCGATATCACGGAGTACCTGGTCGCGATTGTCGACGCCGAGGGACTGGCGCATGCGTTTGATGAGGGCGGTGTGACGCTTTAGCGAGGAGTCCAGAGATTTCAGAGCATCTTCGCAGGACCGAACGGTAAGAATCGTTGGCTGGCGAAATCATTTATTCTGACCTGGCTGTTCCCCCGAGTTCAAGGTCTTCAGTGCTGCGCGTCTGTCGCGCTTGAGGGCTTCTTCGTCGTCTTTGGCTACTGCTTGCGACGCCATCAGGAGCTGTTACTGTCAAGAGTATCCCACGGCTGGTGGACGGTGGACGGTGGCAAAGCTTGCGCCTGCGCTGTTGGCTGCGATGCGGTCGACACGGTATGTCGAGATTAGGACGTCACGTGCACGATTGTGCTTACCTGATCGGAGATTAGATAAGATAAGATGCCAATCGTCTCCTTCCAGATGGCCGTCGCGGAGAACAGGTTAAGTACGTATATGGCGTGGTCCAGCATCGGCGCCGAGTGCGGTCGTCGCCGTCTTCAGCTCCAACGCCCACCATGGCTGATATCGTCGTCCCAGCCCCGAGCGACGACCTGGGCGTGCCATTCCACTCCTTTCCCCCGTTCCCCGATACCTCCGGCATTAAACTCGTATCGTTCAAGGATTTCAAACCCCTCGGGATCCACGTCCCAATCGATCCCGACGAGCCTGAGTGCGACGGCAGTGGAATTCCCACCGTTCGCCTTGGTGTCTCACATGCCACAGATGGTGTTACCAGGAAAGGGAAGAAAAAGAATCGCAAGAAGGTTGGCGCCTCGGGCGCGAGGATTCCATGGTGGGAGGAATGGGAAGATGCCCTTTCCACGAAAAAATCCACATTTAATCCGTGAGCAGTCGCGCCTTTTCTCCCTTCAACCAACCTGTTTACCCACATCTCTTACCCTCCAGGATGAGCGATCGCGTTGACAGGATGCACGAACTGGCAGCCGATTTTGCGTCCCATGTCAGTTTTACTCCAGGCCTTCAATCTATCTACGATCACGTAAGGGCACATTTATTGATGCTTGACGTCCTGGTCGCCGCTAACCATCATCACTCAAAGCTCCGTATCTATCTTGGTCTCTTAGGTCGGTCGCGTAACAAAAACCATCATTACAGCGGAGACAAGGCAGCACCCGAAGGTGGCATGTCTGACGATGAAGACGATGAGGACGGCCCTCCGACTAGGGCCGATACACGATTTTTGGAGACAGAAGAGGAGCTCGAACAAAGGATGGACAGATTTTTTGATGAACCCGAGGAATCGATGAAAATCTTCTTTTCATCCTACTTTCGTGACAAGGGCCTGATCTGGTAAGCGGCTATCATTATCTCTAAAGTATATCGCTAATTTCAATCCCTTCTCAGGTCTGAAGCCAAGCTGCGCGATGGTCCGCTACTTGTCTCTATCTTTCTCAGCTACGCGATCCGACACTCGGCTTTTCCCGAGTACACTCGCGAACTCAAGAAGGCCTTAGAGGTTACCGAACTCGCCAAGATCGAGCTGCCCGCGGTGAGGAGCATATCATTGGCGATATCTGAGGAAAAGTGGAGTAAAGCTTGCACCGTCCTCTGGGGACAGCTTGGTGCCATCGACTGGACTTTTCCCGTGGAGAATGTAGAACCCGAGCCAGCGCCTGCTCAAGAGAGCGATCCTCCAAAGGTGGAGCTGGTCACGCCTGAGCAAATCGGCCTCCAGCTGCCCGCTGAAACCGAGGTGGCCAGTGGTCAGGAAATAAAACTGGATGTTGACGCCGAAATCGGACTCAAGAGCGGATGGGGCGCTAGCCCTTCGCCACCTAATACTGACTGGGCCACAGCGCCTGTCGCTGCTGGCTGGGATGACGCTCCCAATCCGTGGGGTGACACCGAAGATACCACTATGGCCGTCGACTGGCTCGGCACCCCGCAGTCTTTCCTCCCGCTCGTCGGCCCCGCTTCTTTCCCTCTCACCCAGGCCCCCATGCGCGTAGAAAAGTCCACTCGGCGAATCCTCGCCGTATCGCCCCCTCTGGCAGATCCCACAACCTCCGACAGTAACTCCCATCTCCTCGCGTGTCTTGGTATGCTCACGCTTGGACCATGGACCACCCTGAGCACCAATCCCGACACTGCGGTACCGCCGCCCGAAATGGCGCGGGATCTGACAGAAGGAACTTCTGAGGCTGGAGGCAGCGTACGACCCCACGATCCCAACAAGGACGAGATCCAGGTCCTTATCGAACCCAGCTCGGTCGATGCATTCCGCGTTGGCATGGGCATGACGGGCGTCTGGGTCCAGGTCCTCGACAAACCTACGTCTGGAGGGACTGCGGAAGGCGCGGGGGATGCAGCCTCGTCTCCGAAGAAGTCGAAAAAGAAGAAATCGAAGAACAAGAGCGGAGGGGGGCCGCAAGGATGGTGGTATGCCGAGAGTGTGCACCAAGTTATCCCGAGCTATTGGCTCGACTCGTCAGATCAAGTATGATCTACTCTGTTTGACGAATACTCTGTTGTCGCTTGCACGACCTGGCTCCGACATTTATACTTCTTGGTAGTCTAACATCGTGTTCGAAATTTATGAAGTGTTGAATTTTAGGGAAGCTCTGAGAGGAATCTCTCAAGCTGACTCCGATCCATTGATCAATACTCGCCGATCTACTGCTGACGCCCTGTCGACTCACTCTAAGTACATAGGCGCAAGGCAGTCGGTCTCCAGCTCGAATTTCGAGCTATCTAAAGTACTTGAGCTCACATTGCATAAAGGGAGTTTTGCTTGTGCGGAATGTACCGGCTGGAGGGTTTCCGCTCGCAAGAGTTAGTAGAAGGGCTGGCCGCAAAAATACCAGTAAGAAGATGGAACAAAAGATAAATCCTACGCGTTCGAGGATAAAGCCTAGGCGGCGAGTACCCCACCGACAGCCCAACACTCAATGTGAAAGGCATGCCGTCCCCGCTCCGCCCAACACATCCATGTTCTGGCGGGGATTCATCTTATTAGATCCAAGTGCACATTTTGAGTAACTGCTCAGAACTTTGCATTTCGTGCGGTATTGTGGGCCGCACCAAACGCTGCATTCCATTCAGTAAACAGCCAAGACGCAAGAGATCACGTAATTAAATGCTGCGTCGCGCGTTTGGTGCGGCCCACAATACCGCACGAAATGCAAAGTTCTGAGCAGTTACTCAAAATGTGCACTTGGATCTAATAAGATGAATCCCCGCCAGAACATGGATGTGTTGGGCGGAGCGGGGACGGCATGCCTTTCACATTGAGTGTTGGGCTGTCGGTGGGGTACTCGCCGCCTAGGCTTTATCCTCGAACGCGTAGCATTCATCTTTTGTCTCATTTTCTTACTTCGAGTTTTAGCGCGAATCATGCCAAATAGTCTGCTGGCGATGCGATCCACTGGGAATAAACATGACGCGCTGTACCCAGTTGTATACTAAATCAAAGAGCTTTTATAAGATTTACGCAAGGTTACAAAATCATGATACATATAGCTTTCAACTTATGGGGCGTTACCCCCATCGGCAACAGCAACAGCGACTTTCGCGCCAGCTGCGGCCAACTCCGCCTTTGCACGCTTTGCGAAGCCATCCTCGGTCTCGTCGTCGTATTCTTCGTCGCCCATGTCATCTTCGTCGGGCTGGACCTTTTTCTTCGGCACGCAGCTACAAAGATTTCCAAGGGAGTGCTCTGCTCCAGGGCACATCAAGGTCTCCAAAGATCTCTCGGCGGCAACGCATTTCGCAAGGGGAATGGTCGCTGCCCTGATCGGCGGCAACACAGGCGTGCCGTGCACGAGGACCGTGACACTATCATTGCGTTGACTGAGCTCCGGGTTGCTTGCGGATTTCCTGTCGAAACAAGCCGTGAGTACCAACGCACGGCATAGGCTAGCATACCATACGTACTTGAACGATACTCTAGTACACCCATTTTTCGCAACCCATATCATAAGCTCGGATATCGGGTGCTTTGGCATATCGGGGTGAAGCAGCTTCAAAGCCTCAGCCATGACTCTCCTAACTACGCCACCTGTTACCTCCAAGTCATACCCCGAGTCGACCAAAACAGCACCCATTAGTGCTTCAAATAGATCGGCAAGGATCTTGGGTGGATCTAGCTTCCATGCATGCGATATGACTTGTTCGTACGTCATAGTCGAGAAGGCGTCCACCGTCGACTCGATAATCTTCTCCACGGTAAAAGGCGCGTAAAGCGCGTACTTGTGTAGCGAGAGCTGCGTCACAGAGATGAATGCCAAAGTCGTATTGCAGACGCCGCGACTTCTGGCCCATGTCAACTGGCTGGGCTGAGCGCTTGGATACTTTTTGAAAAGGTGGTGCAAGACTTCAAGATCGATTACGGCTGAAAAAGAGGCATCTTGAGTATCTTATTCCTCAACGAAGTTTAAATTCGGACTAACCATCGCCGAGGAATTCTAGCCGTTGATATGACGGATTCGAGCCTTGGAAGGATGGGTGAGTGATCGCCTCAATCAGCAGGTTGCCATTGTTGAACTTGTAGCCTAGTTTCGATTCTAGTGCTTGGACGAGCACCGGGGTCGATGTTGCAGAAGATGGACTAGGCTGCGCATAGCGCGCAGACCAGGGCACCGCCCCTCCGAAGCACAATCCTAGCGAGGTGCCAGTCTCAAGGGCCATGTCCATGCCGCCCACGACGAAGCTTGCCCCAAGTAAGGCCTCCATACAATCGGCCATGGTGCGGCGACCGAGAGTATTGCGGACACAGGGCCTACCTTCGAGATAAGTCGTCTCTTCCAAGGCGCGCGGTCTCCATTTCTTGGTTAAAATAGGCTCCGCTGTCAGGAAGTGCTGTAGCCCCGCCTCTTGGGCTCTTGCAAGGAGGTAGAGGTTGTTAATGGAGTTGGTACGCAAAATGGCTAGCTGCCCCTCGTGTCGATGCGGGAACTTGTGGAATATGTGAACGGACGTGGCCAATTTCAATACAGAATCTCCCAGTGTCTCAAGGCGCTGGTAACTGTATCCGACCGAGGTCGAAGGAAGGGTGAGAGCCTCGATGGTGTACTCATCCGGGATCGCAGGAAGGGATAGATCTTTCCTAGCTATCCGGGCACGGAATGTGTCCTGGACATGACGTGCCAGCGCCGGCAGCAGTCTAAAAGCGCGGAAGGTATCCAAAGACAGTGGCGTCCATCTGCAGCGACCGCGAGGCGCGAAAACGGTGCGCTGAGGCAAAGGCTTCAAATGGGAGCCGGAACGTGGAATATGGCTCAGCCGATCAACCGTGGACGAGTAATGACAGGCGCGAACAAGGAGACGCAGCTCAAGCCAGACTGTATCCATGGGAGGAGGATCGACTGCACTGGCTAATATGGCGGCGGCTTTTTCTACTGCTTCTGGGGGAACGAGAGACATGTCATGATGTGTGGTGAGAATGGTATACGGGCGATGGAGATCCATGACCAAAACGCCCTTGCCATCGGCAGAGATGCTCGACCAGTCCCGGCCTCTTTGCCAGACAACTTTGCGCATCTCTTCGTAGTCGGGGAGATTATCGCGAACAGGGATCAAGTGATACGCCAGGCCGTTGGGCATCTTCGACGAGTTGATGCCCCACTGTATACCTTCAACGGTATATTGTTCCATGAGCGAGACGTCGACTTTCCGAGATTCGTAGGATGCCCACTCCAGCTGTACCGGCTCTGAAACGCGCACGTTTACGAAACCTTCAGGCTCAAACAGGTCGACCTCCATAGGGTCGAGCCCGGAGCCAGTGACGAGCCCCATGGTAGTAACGCCATCGATATGCACCAGATGCAACCACACGCCCGATTCTGGATCGTGAAGATTACCCCAAGCATCATAGACGTCCACCTCCAGGACTTTAGGGATGGACGAGGTGTTCACCATCGACCGCCCGTCCGCATCCTCCGCTCCATCGCCTCTTTGATTTCGCGCCGGTAGAAGGTGGTCGTCGAATACCCCCAACTGGTGCAGCACCTGTACCGCCTCCAAAGCTGCGGTCCGTTTGGCCGCTTTTTTGCTTAGGCAGCTCGGGCTAACATACTCGTGCCGGCCGGGGGGTAGAGGAAGTGCCGAGGGAAGCCTGAGACGTGCCTCGTAGAGAGGCTGCGTATTCCCTATCGGCGTGGTATAGGAGGCCGTGTATTCGGGTTGTAGAATTGGCATATATTTGTCCTGTGGGATAAGAGCGCACAGATACGCCAACAAGCTGATGGCAGAGTGAGCCGTCAACGAGGCGCCGGTGGATGGAACGACGTAGGGAGGTGGTCCAGCAGGCTCCGGCGAAGGATCCCTCTCGTGCTCAATTTCTTTGACTCTGCCTCGCTGATACATCTTTTTCAGCTCCGGCTCCTTATTCCGAAGCTGATAATACCGTGCCAGCTCCTCCGCACAACCATCTTCAATCAGCAGGGCAAAGGATGATTTGTGCTGTCGCGCCCTGCCGCGCGACTGCACATAGCCGACCATAGACTGGAGGCCGTCAAACCGAACGGTGAGATGACACGCTTGGAAATCAAGGCCCTCCTCCGCAACAGAAGTGGCAACGAGAAGATTGTATTTTCCTGTGCGGAATCCTTGCACAGCCTCGTTTTGCAATTTCAGCGTTATACCTCCCGCAGCCGCAGGCCCATGATTCGAGCTGGCCGTGGCCCCATGACCGACGAGTGCGACGGGATGGAGCCACTCCTGGAGCTCCGGGACGCGAGAGAGCAGCCAAGCCAAAGCGACGGCAATATGGCGCTGCTCGACAAAAATTATCCCATGGAAACTGTCTGACTTGGCGGATGTGAGGATAGATACCAAGGTTTGGACTTTTGGCGAGATCCAGTCGTTCGAAAGCGGCAACTCGAAGCGATGGCGGTGGGCATCGATCACGCGTTGGATAGCAATATAGCCATTGGTGTCTACCTCGGAGAGTGGTAGACCATCAACGTGCATGTGGTTCAGAGACTCGAGGGCAGTTTGATGATCCGTGAGTCTGAGATCCATAACCCGGCGCTCAAGCTGGTGGAAGAGAAAGTAGTCCGCGCCGTAGGGCCCCAACATTGTCAAAGCAGTCTCGCATCTCAGCTCCAAATCACGTGCACGGAGCGCCTTCACGGTCGATAAACCCACAGTGCCAAGGTGGGACTGAAGAGACGGGGCGGGATACCCCGGATATTCGGAGGGTGCTGGCGCGTAAAGATAGACCTGCTCGTCTGGAGCCGGCGCATGAATCGAGAGCTCAGCTGTATTTTCGCGTACGGCCAACACTCTGGCGTCTATGTTCGCTTGCAAGTCACTGCAATTGCGTAAAAAAACGTTAGAGCACGACAAGCCCAAAATGCAAGACAAGCGTACGCAAGGGATTTGTGGGGGTTCTTCGGGTTCCAAATAGGCGACGCAGTCATCCCGAAAATCTTCGGGCGTTGGTCCTTGGGCATATGGTAATAATAGTCTCGCATGATCTGATTATACGGGCTGTTCTTATTGCAATGATGCGCTTCGTCGAATATCAATAGCGATACCTAGTTGAGACAATTATTAAAATGTGTGCACGGATCCGTCTGCGCGATGAAAGACGAACCATGGAAAGCCGCCAATGCGCATGCTTGATGACATCTTGAAAGACCTGCGCAGTCATAACCAAGACATCGTGCGCCTCAAACTCGTTCTTCCAGCGATTGTGATCCCACATATCGACACCCAGGGCACCGCAGAAACCTTTAACGCGCAACGGTGTGTGATTGGAGATGACCGAGGTTTGCTGCCAGACGAGCGGGACTTTCGGAACGAGGAAAATGACCTGTGCGACCCGAATAAATCCATTTGCCACCAAATATTTTCAAGGTGACCGCACCTTTTTATTTGTGCTTTCTGCTTGAGTAGCTATCCAGCGGATCAATAGCACAGCGATGAATGTCTTCATACAAGCAGTAGCCATTAACTCCCCGGAACGCGATACAGTCCAGCCAAAGAAATTAACTCACCTTTCCCGCACCAGTCTCCATCGCAGCGACGACATTGCCCTTGCAAGCCTGCTCGAATATCTCTTTCTGGTACGCACGAGGAATGATCCCTTCGTCAGACATGGCGGGTTAATAATGCCACCTCGCAGTTTGTCGGCGTCGTCGCTGTCAAGATTCAGTCTTGCCCGGGGAGCCAAAAAGATAGGATCAAGACTAAAGCCGAAGACTGCACAGATGGGGGGGAAAGAGCGGCAGGCTCTCAGACACGCCCCCTCGATTTATGAAGCTCCCCAGTTTTCAAATTCCATGGCACAGGTTCTGGGCGGTTCTTAAGCGTTCTTAAGTGGCCAGCGGCTGTCGTCCGTGTCTCGAGCTGTCTCGGGTGGCAGTCAAGCGCGAGGTTAAGCTTTAGGTGCCGGCATTGCCTTAACAGTAGAGATTTGCTGGCTTTGCAGACGGCTTCGGACGGCCCCGGATCCATTTTTTCCTAGTCAGGAAATCACACAAGAGGTGTAACCGCAAGTGGGGAAATGATTGCTGTTTATGAGATCGTGGATGGGGCGTGATTTGTGAGGAGAGAATACAAGATCCAGTACGGTATGGTAGGAAAGAGTACTAGTGAGACGGGATCCAGATGGCAGAGTAGGGTTGCTACGAATGATAAAGAAAAAAAATAAAGCCAGTATCGAAATACGTAACCGAAACGTTAACGAAGCAAAAATAACGAATTCAAGAAAAAAAAGAAGACAAGAAAATAAATGCAAGGCAATTCACTCAGCACTCGCGCTCTCCCGCACCCTTTCCGCCTCGTCGTACGAAGGCAGATCCCGGTACAGACCGAGCGGCGTCGGGCCTCCACCAAGGAAGCCCAGGGCGCTCCTCCCGTACGACGGCACCCTGTTGAGGTCTGACATCGACCCCAAATCTTCAACCTCCAGGGAGCTCGAAACTCTGGGTGAAGTACTGCCCGTGCTCGCCGCGCGTGAAGAGGATGTCGATTGCTGCTGCTGCTGCTGCTGCTGCTGATGTTGTTGCAGCTGCTGTTGCGCAACACTGAGCAGCCCTCCACTACTTTTACTATGCCCATGCCGCGTGAACGACGTGAACGGCTTGATATGGGGAAGATGGAACAGCCCTGTCGAGCGCACCCGGTCCGACGTGTGCGACTGCGTCGAATGCGAGTCCGAAGACCGATTGTCCCTGTCGGGACTCGGCGCGCGGCTCCCCACCCGGCTCTGATGGCGCGAGTCCGGCGGTGTCATCCCGCGCGAGCTCGACGGTCCTGGGCGCGCGTCGCTCGCCAGCCTCAGCGACTGAATCAGCTCGGCGCCCAGATCGACATAGGGCCCGCTCAGCATGCTCGACCTCACATCCGGGCTGCTCAGCGGCGAGGAGCGATACGACGAGCCAGGCGTCGGGAAGTCCGGGATCGATGGCATCCGATTAGCAGTAGGCCGGCCCATCGCAAGAGGTGAGACGCCACTCGGCGGCGTATTAGGAATCGACGAATCCGGACTTGAATACGCAGAGACCTCCAGCGCCGGGAGCGCACTGTCCCACGCACCGTGCGGGTACGGCGTGGTGATCGCGACGGGTACACGGTCGTGAACGTGGGACTGATACGAGGGCAGCTCGACGTGCTCCGACTCGTGATCGGCTGTCGTGTCCGTCCCGAATAGCAGACTCCGCGTGGCGTGCGACGCCTGCTTCGCTTCTTCCAGCAGCCTATGGTGGAGAATATGGAGGGGGAGCGAACATCGGAGCTCCGATAAATGCCCGTCCGGATTCGAAAGCGTAACCACAAACTTGATCTTGTGTACGACGACTATCGGTGTGGGGGCCGCCGCGGAGGTCGCCACCTGTGCCTGAGAAGGCGTCGTTGTCACGGGAATAGGAACCTTGAAAGCAGCCTCGACCTCTCCGTCGCCTAAAGGCATGCTGGAGATTCGAGAAATGTGGTCTTCCTCGAGGATTGAGCCGTCCTCCGCGGTGCTCGGGCCGGCCGAGGATGATCCGACGACGGAAGGTGCAGGATTAGGAGGAGATATCCGGCTTGTCGAGGGACCAGCAGCAGAGTTCGAGGCGGAAGATAGAGACTCTGACGAGTCAATCGTCGTCTTATCACGGATGTAGTGGCGCGAAGTGGCGATCGTGCGGTTGGAGGCCTCGGGAATGAATCCCTGTGTGGCAGGAAGCTTCACCGCCGAGTACTCCTTCAACTGCGTTGATATCGATAGCACGTGAACGCCTTTGAGCAGCGGGGAAAACCGTACGAGGACAGGAATATCATCGCCGGCGGCGTACGCCTTGTGTGGAAGCATGATCGAGTACATGATTTTCCCTGTCCACGAATTCTCGATCTCGAGCGTCTGGTTGAACTCGAGAGAGTCGAGCGACAGGGCACGAATCACGGTGAGAGGTCGCACGGCGTGGTAGTTGGAACTAAACGCGGAGCGCACCGCCGTCGCGCGGAGTTTCCAGCTCACGTCCGTGCTGGCGCATGTGATCGAGGCCGGCAGCGTTCCATCGAGCTCGTACTGGAAAGGAAAGACGTGCTGACCAGCCTACAGATGACTTGTTCAATATGACGCGCCTCTTCATTCAACATTGGTAAGCAAGGCGCGTACCTTGAGGGTGTGTTTGTGGCTTTTGTCGCCTTGCAGGAAAGACCAGTTGTGAGCAAACAAAACTTGCGTGCGATGAGTGGCACCAATAGTGATTGGGCTGCGATGAGAACTCGGTAAGTTGAAAAGAAATATGGCAGCTGATACTGATAGCGAGACGTGGTACTCACCTACGGTCCGCGTCACTCAAAGGAATTCTGATCCTGGCTGTGAGTTGAAGGGTGACCTCTTTGATGTTGGTGGACTCGTGGAGCTGGGTGGGGTAGCGGAGCGTCATTAGTACTGTTGGTTCGTCTTGGGGAGGAAAAAATAATAATAGTAATGCGTACATTCAGGACGAGGTGACCAGCGAGGAGAGCAGGCTCAGTACTGCCACCGACGCTACGGCAGATGAGGGTGTCGTCGGCGAGGACAATCTCCAGTGGAGACTGGGAAGGCGTGCTGGAAGAGCCCATGTCCGCGGTCTGGGGAGCAGGGGTTGGGGAGGGGAGGGCTGGACGATAAGAAAGGCCGTCCATTTGTACGGGCAGAGGAGGCCCATCGCCCGCAGAGGAATAAGGGGCACGGTGCGTGGTTGAAGAAACGGCGGAAGTCATTAGGCCAAGAAAGGGATGGGGGCCCCTGTACTGAATGGCAGCGACGAGGTTAGAATAGCACTGAAAATACGATCGGACATGACTCACCCGAGCAGCTTGTAGTGTGCGGACTGATGGATGGGCGCAGGACAATGGGACGAAGGGGGGTTAGTCCTTTGTTTTTATGCGGATTCTATCGGGGCTTGGCCTCGAACTCTGCGGATGGAAACCTCGGAGTTGTCTCGAACCTTGGTGTGCGTCCGCTGGAACGCTGGGCGCCAATTGGCAATGTCTGTGCAGCTTTGCGCAGCAACGGCGACGGGGGCACGAGGTGGTTAGTGATACGCTGCGGTGTACCAGGAGAACACCTTAAATGGTAGACTTACTCAGCTCAGCCCAGCATCATCGCATCGACCCTCGGGCCATAAAATGAAGATTTCCACATCGGGAGGTCGGGCCGTGTCCTAGATGGCCGAGCGGCCACCTTGGAGTTCCACGAGTCGGGAGCCTGGGAAGTTGGGAACCGAGCAGAAAAATGCATTTTTTTTTTCGCACACCCCAAAGATAACGTTGTTAACCTCTGATGACAAACCCGAGCGCACCCGAGATGCCTGTAAATAATATCTGAGCGCACACCGCTACCCCAAATTCAAAACGCCAGCCATGACTCCAGCGTACGTATCTCGACGATCGCGATCGCCGGGCCAAGCTTTATTACATGTAAGATGGACGAGCTCCAGCGCGGCTCGCGTTCGAGGGTTGCCGGCGGACGGACGATCTGCATCCGCGGTGCATCGCCACCAGGCCTCGGCTCTAGATCGCACCGCCCGCGTCTTCTGCCGCGGCCCTCCTTTGTTGTCCTTTGTCTTGGCTGCTGTCGCGCAACGTGCATCAATCAACACCACCAGCGGAGCGGGGGCACACTGCGCGGTCCAATAATATTTGGGGTGGTCTCCCGCCTTCAAATTGCTCAAAGCACATCAAAGATAGCGAAAAGGAGAAGAATCATCGTGCACATGCTTTATGCCTTGTACAGGTTATCCAAGAACCCAGTCACCAGCTGCGTAACCATCTCCGGCCCAACCGCGCTCGACGTCCCAAGGCCTGTTGTCAGGTGTCAACGCGCGCAAGTTAGTCTAGGCCCTACTTTATATGCAGAATGAATGCGCGAATCCACCCACCGTACAGCGCAACCATGTCCCCCTTACCCGACGGCTTCTCTTTCGCCTCACGCACAGACTCCTTGAGATCTGCGATGAATTGCGTGCGTACGGGCACCGTCAACCGCTAAACAGAATATCGACAACCCCGCCGCAGAAAAGCAAGATCCGCACGTCAGTGATACTCGATAGCCTTAGGGGAACCGTCTTCTCAAAATTAGCCCGAGGAGATTCCGCTTACCGTGCAGGCGATGTGAACGGCCGCTGGCTTCGTAAGCCCGTTCAAGTGCCACCCACGTTTGCTCATCATGTCCCCCACTTCGAGCACGTCCACCGTCCCTCGCGACCCAAACGCAACCACCGACGCGGCCGGCTCTCCAAGCACGTAAAGCTCGGGTATCTCATCCCTAATCGCTGTCTCGATCTGCCTCGCGCAGTCCACAATCGACCGGCACGACTCGATGTACCCTCTATGAAACACGGATATAGGAAATAAGCAATTAGGAGCAAGAAATTAAAAGATGGAAATGAAAATGTCCCGCGGAAACGTTAGAAACGACATATGAAGGGGCGGGCTAGAAAAGCGAGTCGGACGTACTCTTCTCCGATATAGTGCAGCGCGGCCCACGTTCCGGCGATAATCGAACCGGGTCTATACGCAAAACACAAAGTTCAAGGGTGGCGTTAACGCAACTCTTCTATTAATCTCCTCAAACGCTCGAGAAAAACCAAGCCAAGGGACAAAAAAAAACACGCACCGTGATCCAGCCATCGAAGGCGACGCGTAGACGCCACCTAGACCACAGCCAATTAGACTATTAGAAGGCGAAATACATCTGCACATGTCTATCTCTCGGGAAAACCTGTACCTGGCCAGTTCGGGTAGACGTAGTATTGATACTTCCGCAACTCTGCGGTGCGGTACATGATGATCGAAGAACCCTGTTGGAAAGAAACAGGAATAGAGAATGTGGCAAATGAGAACGAGGGGGCGCCGCCGCCCGCGAAGCCAGATACAATAGCGAAAGAAGTGGTTGGCAGACCTTGGGTGCGAAGCCATACTAAGTCGCGTGGCAGCACATTGACAGTAGGGGGCGCGCGTGCGGAGAGTCGCAAGAACTTGGGATAAGCCCGGGGGGAAAACGTGCTAGTGAACAATGACGCTCGGCGGCGCGCGTACCTTGTGCGTATCGCATGAAATGCTCGTAACACCCTCCACCCGGAAATCGAATGGCTGAATGGGGAATCCAGCCTTCTCCATAAACGGGACGATGAAGGAGCCCAGGCAGCTGTCGACTGCTCGATTAAGCGAGGGGGGTCAGAAATTGGGGACATGCATTCCATAACCGGCATGATTGGCGCACCGTGCAGCCCGATATTATGACGCTTGGCCAGCGCGCCCAGCGCGGGGATGTCGTCCATACACCCGTCCGGAAAGTTGACTGATGATCCGACCAGCTACATAATCCCGCAGATACTCCGTCAGCTCAAACGTTCGTTGGCGAGATAAAGGTAAAGCAAGCGGCCATTATTTCAAAACTCAATACGCACCATTATCGTATTTGCATTGCTTTGCGCGGCCCCGTGTCCGTTCAGCGCCCATAACCAAGATAATGCGATAACGAACTGAATGGGTAAAACTTACATAGCTCGTGCTACGCGCTTCAGGTTCACTTTGCGCGTCACAGGGTCGACTTCGATGGTGTGCACCTTGATCTTCAGGTATGCACCCGCCTTGTCGAACGCGGCGTGCCCTGATTCGGGCACGATCCTTCATATTCATAGAAGGAGGGATAAATAAGCAGGACTGGAACGTAGAACGGTCGTAGTGCGTGCACGTACATTTCGGGCTCAGTGATGCCCTTGACGGCCCGCGCCCAGTCGCGGTGAGTCTTCACCGCCATAAGAATGGATTCGGTGCCCCCCGAAGTTGTAGCACCTGCACCGTCAGGGTGGTTATATCTGGGGGACAGGTGGGTGTTAGAAGGCAGCTGCGTGATAGTTTATCTTTTGGGGTGGTGAAACGGCAATTACAATTTCAGACACATGGCGACAACTTCAGCTTCCATCTTCCTCACAGCTACATGGCAGAGTGAGCGAGCGTCAAAGGGTCAAGAATTAGGTGTGTGGCTCACTGGGGAAGACGGCGGGGTGCAGTGGGTTGCTGACGAGGTATCGTTTCATCGCAGCCATAATCACGTCCTGAATAAATCATCCAGTAAGTATTATTTAATTCGCGCCAACATATCCAGGAGCGCTTACCTCCATGTCCTGCCCACCATGATATACAGCCCCGCTCAGCTTCCCATCACGGTAGTTGGTGTGCGACATAGCTGCATCCATACGATCCATCTCAGCTAGAATCCACTCGGGTGTGCGTCCTTGTGCGGGCAACACGATATGACGCGGGATGTTCGGGCCCGACGGCACCATCTTCGCCTCAATTTCGGCGGCAGCAAGTGCGAGCTCGGCGTCGACTTGCTTGCGGACGGTCGGAAAACGAAGTGCCAGGAGGGTGGCTTGCTGGGGTCCCCAAAAGGCACGAAGGGACACGTCAGCGCTAGGATCCTGGTTGAGCTGGAGCACCCAGACGAGCGAGAACATACGCGTGCAACGAGAGACCAGGTATCGCGCGCGGTGAGGCGCACGCCGCGCGCAGCAAGGTGCCGGTAGCTTTTGAGAAGGTACGACCACACGACATAGTAGAATAGTGTGCTCTTCGCGTTGTCGAGCGTCAGAAATCGGCGAACTACGGTGACTAGCTCTTGCATGTTTAACTTGGCCATCCTGGCTGAGTAGTTGCTAGAGTCGACTTTTTTTTTTGGTGCGCAGTTGATAGCACGACGTTGACAGAGACCTCGGAAAGGGTCGCACGAGAGTAAGTCTGAATATTATTGTCAGTATCAGGGGTTTGGAGATGATCTCATCCGAGCCGGCTCGGGCTGTGCGCTGGGCCGGTGGCCGGTCCCGGAAGCAACTTTATGGACGCTGGGCGCAACTCAACAACGATCGTCGCTCACTCACTCGCATCGGAACACGCGACGCGCAAGGTCTAGTCCAAGATGCGAATGGTCTGTCGACGCGCGATATAGGCGATATGTATACCAGTCTCATGGCTTGATGCACAGCTCAATCCTCAAGAGGAGGAGGACTCGACCGAGGTTACCTGGGGTAATATTCCGCTGTTCATTGCGAACTTAACAGGCTCGGTTTTGTTGATTCGGAGGACTGAAACCCGTGGACAGAGGATCAGCAAAAGATCAATACATTCTCAAAGCTAAATTCGCGGATGAAGGATATTGAAGAGCAATACAAGGAGAAAAAGGTGCGCTTGCAACAATATCGTTGATTGTCGGGTGGACATACGTAAATCTTGTTACTCCGATATCATAGGCGGACAAAGAGGCGCTTGATGATCTAGCAATGGAACTAGAATTGGCGGATGAAGACGAGCTTGTGCTGTACGTTTGTCCCTTCTGTTGAACGTTTGTTTGTTTATGGGCTCAACATGACCTTTGGTGGGTGTAGCTATCGGGTGGGCGATGTCTTTGTCCACATGACCTTGGAGCGCGCACAGGCGCGGCTCGAAAAGGACCAGGAGAAGATCGACGGCGAATTGTCCAAATTGCGGGAGGTCGTCGAGGACTGCGAGAAGCAAATGAAGGAGCTAAAGGTCATATTGTATGGTCGATTTGGCAAGGCGATCAATCTGGATTAGATCTTCCGCGCCCACCTCGTGGGCCTCCATCATTTACACGTTAGCTGTCACCAGCGACAAAAAATATCGAGAAATCACCTTGCGGGCTTTCTGGAAAACCGGGGGCATACTCGGAGTCATATAGCCGCGTTAGAGTATTGAGATTATTAGTCATCGTGCGCCGGATGAAGTCTGCAGTGGCACCGGGTGCCCCCACAAATCCACTGTCCACTCCCGGAGTGCGATCTGGCGCTGGAAATGAAAGCGAAAGCAAGCTGCGCTTTGTTCGAGACAGCGGAGGTGGAATAATCGCAGACGAGACACGCGCCTGCGCTCGGCCTCGCAGCGAGAAAAAATCCGGTGGTGAATGGGCCTGGCCCCAGGGCTCCCCTTGTGCGGTGGCAGACCCACGACACCTCACCGCCATCGCACTCACCACCACCAGCCGAGCGACAAGTACTTAAGCAGGCGCTGCCCCGCCCTCCAGCATCCCGGGCCCACTGTACAAAGGATCTCTCTGCATCAGGCCAGCGCCCACGGCCGCGCGCTCGTCGTCTGCACTACCAGCCACCCCCGCACACCCATGCTACACCCTGTTCCATGTATTACAACGCACCCCCTCCCTCGTCTCCCATTCATCTCCAGCACGACCACCCATGGAACCGGCAGCACCACCCCGTGCTCAACGGCCAGCAGCCCCCGCCGCCAGGCGGTGTGCAGCCCCAGTCCCCGGGATACGGCCTAGTGCAGTACACAAACGGCGTCCATCACCACCCGCACCACCATCCTTCTCTCACGTCCATCGCTCACCCCGCCTACTCCTCTCCTTCCAACCAACATGCGCAAGCCCACAGGCAGACGTCTTCTCCAAGCTCCACAAACCCGCTTATTGGCACCGTTCATTGGCAGAAGCAGATGCTCAAGGCAGAGGTGCGCTTATTTCCGCTTGTACGCGCCACACCACCGCCACTGACTCCAAATATTCTGCCCCTCTTTTCGCAGCTATGCAGGCAGTCGTCGTCGCCCCATCACCGTGCGCGGGCGTCGGCGCTCGCATCGCGGAATACCACCAAGTCTGCCATTACCATCACTGATCCCAACCGCCCACCTGTTTCCATCAAGCCCGCACCCGAAACCCCTACCAGGAATGGACATAAGAAGAACCTGAGTGTTTCGGATCGCACGGACGATAGCAGCAGCACGGATGATGACAGCTCTGCCACCAGTCATCCGTCTGCCACCGTCGCCCCTGTCGCTATTCCTCCTCCTGTATCAGTGCCTGTTTCTACCCCCTCCGCCCCGCGACCGTCCCAGCCGCGCAAGTCGGACAGTCCGTGGAGCACCCTCGACATGGGCGGCATGCGACTCAAGAACCTCTCCTCGGCCGTGTTTGATTTACACTATCTGACCACGCTGTATATCAATCACAACCAGCTCCAGACACTGTCTCCCCTGATCTCTCAACTCCGGCACCTTGTTCTCCTCGATCTCTCTGGAAACATGCTTGCCACGATCCCACCGGAGCTGGGGATGTGCACTTCCTTGAAGGAGTTGTTTTTGTTCGACAACCTCATTGAAACCCTTCCACCCGAACTTGGCAGTCTCCACCAGCTCGAGATGCTTGGTATCGAAGGCAATCCGATTCAGCCGTCGCTCCGCGCCATCATCCAGAAGGATGGTACGGCCGCTCTCATTTCATATCTCCGTGATTCGTGCCCCGTCCCAGCACCCCCGCCCGAACGCCAATGGAGGCCCCTGCTGTCCGAGGTAGAGCGACAGCGACTCGACACGGACCCTTCCGTCGAGCGGTTTAGCTTGTTGTGCTACAACATCTTGTGCGAGCGGTCCGCGACGTCGCAGATGTACGGATACACGCCGTCTTGGGCCCTCTCATGGGATTACCGGAAGGAGCTTATCCTCACGGAGATCATGACATATGATTCAGACTTCTTGTGCCTCCAGGTAAGCTTTGTCGAACATCAGTCTCGTTTACGGTACCCAATGATTGCCTATAGGAAGTCGACGTTGCTCAATACGAGGACTATTTCCTGCCAAGTCTCTCGCCGCACGGATACGAGGGCGTGTACTGGCCCAAGACGCGCGCACGTACCATGGGAGAATCGGAGCGCAGGCGAGTGGACGGATGTGCCACGTTCTTCAAGTCATCCAAGTGGGTTTACGTCAGCATTCTCACCTCGGGCACGGTCATTAATCTCCTTTCGGCTCTCGCACTAGGTATCAGCTTGTTGAGCAACAGCTCATTGAGTTTAACCAGGTAGCTTTGCAGCGGCCGGACTTCAAGAAGACGGACGACATGTTCAATCGAGTGCTCACGAAAGACCATATCGCCGTCGTCGTGCTGCTCGAGAACAAGGAGACGGGCTCACGCTTGATCGTGGCCAACGCGCACATGTACTGGAACGCAGAGTACCGCGACGTGAAGCTCGTACAAACCGCGCTATTGATGGACGAGTTGGCCAAGATCTCGGACCGATTTTCCCGCCTGCCTCCGCGCTTGCTAAATGCTGACGGCAAGAGCGATCAGCCGCAGGCGCCGGCACCGACGTACGAGAATGGAACGAAGATCCCGATGATCGTCTGCGGAGACTTCAACTCGATGCCGGACAGCGGGGTGTACGAGTTCCTGTCGCGGGGCAACGTTCCCAGCGGGCATCCGGACTTCATGTCGCATGTTTACGGCAACTACACGTCCGACGGGCTGAAGCACAACATGGGTCTGCGGAGCTCGTACGCCGGTATAGGCGAGCTGCCCATGACCAATTACACGCCCAGCTTCGAGGGCGTGATTGATTATATCTTCTACTCGGCCTCGAACTTGTCGGTAAGCGCGGTTTTGGGCGAGGTGGATGCAGGATATCTGTCAAAGGTCGTTGGCTTCCCCAATGTACACTTCCCCTCGGAGTGAGTCCTCTCAGCCTTCGTACCTTATTCACTGTTTTTGACGCGCCTTTTCTCAGCCATATCTGTATCGCGTCCGAATTCCGCCTCAAGCATCCGCCAAAAGATGCACCCGCGCAACCTCAACGGCCGGCACCTGTTTTCCCCAACAGCTCGCGACAGAAGTGATCGTATATCTACATGTCCATAAATCATCTTCCTCGTCCATATCCCGCCTCCCTCCCCCCTCATTCCTGTCGACATTTTCTATTCGATATTTCCTCCTTTTCCTCTCCTTTCTTTTCCGTCACAACGTACTTTTTCCTTTCCTTCATCAATATGTCTCCCTTCAAACACAACACTTCTTGCTCACCGGGCCAGGCTTCTTTCTTGACTCAGACTCACGGGCGTCAGGTATCGACTGTATGTTTCCTCTTCTTTCAATCCATATATGTCACAGCTTTTCTTCTCCCCTTCACGAAACTTGTTAGTTAGGGTTCCCTCCTCTTTTCTATTTTCTTTGCCCCCCCCCCCCTTCACACCTTTCTCACCTCCGAGCATTGTGTAGCGTTTGTGTGTATGTTGACTCAAGTATGCGTGTTTCTTCTGAATGAAAATTCCCCTACTCTATCAACTCTCGGGCAGGTGTGATATGGAGACTGCGATTCTGGAGCGTATCGGAGGACTCATGGGCACGGCGACTCCGCATTCGAGTGAATGGATTACGTGCGCAACAGCTTACCAATGCCTTGGGTTCTGCCTTCCTCACCAACATCACGCCCTTGCGTTTCTGGCGGAGTTCAGTGGGCTAAGTAGGGCGTTTATATATAAAACTTGCTCTCTTCACAAAAGAGTTGCGCGGGCCCGAACCAACTTCTCTCCGACCGCGTTCAGATATGAATGAGCGATGAACCTCCGCCATTAAATCTCCAATGCACGATGCCTGGATCTCGACCGGCTGAAGACATGAGGTCCTTTGGCTATCTCTGCACGCACCCAAGTGCTATGATCCACTTGAAGTCATAAGAAATAAGTATATGAATTTTCGATGGCTCGAGCGCGTTGCTTCCGTGTGTGCTTCTGCAGATGATAGTCGCCGTCCGTGGCGACGCCATATA
Organism: Botryobasidium botryosum FD-172 SS1; assembly: GCA_000697705.1. Taxonomy (NCBI): domain Eukaryota; kingdom Fungi; phylum Basidiomycota; class Agaricomycetes; order Cantharellales; family Botryobasidiaceae; genus Botryobasidium; species Botryobasidium botryosum. Next base: position 1,944,439 of record KL198016.1, on the reverse strand, counting down.
AACGGGGCGATTTCTGTGCTCCCTCCTTCGCTCTCTCTTCCACCTCCCACCACCTCTCAACGTCTTCGTGGCTTTCTCCTCGCTCTATTGCTTGTGCATCATTGTTTCTGCGGATATCTTCATTTGTGCCCCTTGCTACTACTCCGACACGTGCCACCGGCGGAGGGGCTTCATGCCAACGCTCGATGCCTGGAGCCTACATCGTATGTCATCCCTCGGAGGCAAGGCTTATAGAAGCTGTAGTGTAGAAATTGTAGCGGGGCAGGTATTGGGCCCCCTCATATGACAGCTGGGAGCATCTCATGCCTGGGGTGCTCCCCGCCGACATATGTGTGGCCTTTCTACCATTTCGGTTACTTTTCCTGCACTCAGCTTGCGGCAGCCCGAGCTCCATGTACGCGCTCAAGAGGTCGAAGGTTTCGACTGACACCTGGCGAACTCTCAGCCTGGTCTGTGGTGGGATTATTAGGTGTGTTTTGCTTGCGGTTGTCCTGCGACGGGGGGGGGGGGGGTCGGGTTTCCTGCTCCTCTGCGGTTCGATGGTATTATGAATGCTATAGGGGCGACGCATCCGAGCATTTCATTAGACACGTTGGCTGAGTTGTGCGTACCTTTCCATCCCAACTCGCTAACTTATGAATACGTCACCGAATCTAAATCCCTTACCACGCCCATTTCTGCATCTCGCCCAAGAGTTTCATAACACAGTTGGAAGCACGCGGAATCCCGTATGCTTCCATCTGTTTTATGTACTGCGAGAGATGGGAAATCGTATGCGGTCGCCTTGCGGTGCATAGACAGGATGCAGCTCCCGTTCGACCGACGCCCAGCGGCGTGTTCGTGTTCTAAGGACGGGCACCCCACCCGCTAAATGGCGTATGAAAGTATGGCTCTCTTCGTGCGCGGCTCTACCGCGATAAGACGATGGTATGGATGGTGCAAATAGAGCCTTTGATATATGTACTTGTACGAATATCAGCATCAGGACACGTACAGTACTCTGGTGGTAGAAGAGGCTTAGCATGACAGCCATTGAATGCAATGTGATGCCGAGCAGCTCTAGCTCATATCCTTGCGAACACGTTTGTGTTTTCTGATGGAGCTACGCCTTGGCAGGCCGGTCACGAGCACAGGGCTTACGCGTCAACTATACTTAGTGGCGTGCGCAGCCCGCGGGCAGGGCGTGGAAATGGCATAAAAGAACGAGTGGCGAGGTTCGTACTTGAATATCCCCAGTTGCACGCCCTACACGCCCAGAAGATAACACGATGGCAGTCACTGAGCTCGCTACATTGGCGATCAAAACACCGCACGCGGTGGATACGCCGGCGCTCGTCGAAGGGCTCCGCGAGGCGGCCAAAAAGCAGGCGGCGTGGTCGGGGTTCCCGCTGCGTTTTTTCTATGACGGCGCGTCGCGAATCTACCTCGTCTCGGGGTGGGAGAGCATCGACGCGCACAACGAGTAGATCCGCAGCGAGGAGAACCAAGAGCTGCTGGTGAAGCTGGACGCGTATCTGAGGGTGGAGGACTTTGTGCACGTTGGCGTTGAGCTGGACGGGGAACTCCTGGGACAAGAGACGATTTCGTGCGAGAGATACGGGGACGAGGTTAACATTGCTAGTACTAGTCGTGGGAAAGGAGGGTGGAGCCTGGATGCAAAGGAGCGGACGTGGGTCGTGTTTTCGGAGGGATCGGGGCTGGCGCGGATGGGTATTTGAGGATGTTTGGACATGTATGGACCGACCCACTATCTTCCGGACGAGGGGGAGATTGGCGCAAAGCTGGACGACGACGAACGAATAGTGAGAAGTGGAGATCATCGATGTATGCGCTCCTCCCCTTCTGGCCTATCCATCGCTCATCCCCTTCCCAGGCAGTACTCGCGCTCGCCGTCCCGCGCGAACTCCCCCGCCGCCCTCTTCGTCCCCCAGGCCCCCGTCCTCGTCGACCCCTCCCTCACCACTCTCCCCCAGCAGCAGCCGCAGCAGCCGCAACAACCCACCCCAGCCACTCCCGCCCGCCCCGCCTGGGATCAGGTCTGGCCGTCCAGCAACCTCCTCCAGATCCCCGTCCCTGATGCGCGCCCCGCCCGCACCGACGACGACGACGATGACGGCCGCGACAACGAATCCGCCGATCTTGAGACCCATCAGGAGGAGCGGCACGTCCTCCACTCCCTCGACGAGCGGCACATCCTCACCATCTTCATGGACGATCTGCGCGCCGGCGAGAGCAACCCCGACCATCTACTCGCAGAGGTCGTTGTCTCGCTCAGGCCCGACACAGACGGCCCTGGCTGGTGGGTCAGCGCTGACGAAATGATCGCCAGGCTGCAGGAAACACCCGGTCGAATCGATGGTCAGTCTCTCGCATTTCCCCGCTCCATCTGCCTACATTAATCACCCCCGAAAGCAGGCCCAGCGAAGATATCCACGCGCCGCGGGAAATACCGCCACTGCTTCGTTCGCCTCACCACCACACAGATGGAACGGTGCAACCCCTCTGCTCTCCGCGTAGCCCAGGACAAGTCCCTCGAGCTCATTATCGAGCCCAACCCCCTGGGAAAGCGCGCCCTCTCGCCCCCCGCCCACCCTTCCCACCCTATGCACTCCCTCACCATCTCCCGCGCACCGAAGCGTGTCAAGTCCGAAACTCTCCCGACCCCGCTGACCCCGGGCCAGAGTGACCACTCCCCGTACGACGCGAGTGGCCCTTTCACCCACGCTCCCCTCGCTCCCCTCCCCACCTCGGCCTCTGCCCCAAAGGTCCTCAAGTCTACCAAAAAGAACGACACCAACGCAGTGATCGCCACGTGGCTGCGGGAGAAGATTGGGAGCACCGAGGTGGCATATTACGAGGATTTTATCAAATCCAAGGGACGCGTTCTACCTGTAGATGACCTTCTTCGGGTCTATAGGTTTGCGCAGAGGATGCTGGATCAATACAATGATACGCGGACACCACATGATTTACCCGGTGCACCAGATAAGAAGATTTCCAAAGTATGTACACTGTACTCCCCCTCTGCAATTCACAGCCTTATTCGTATACACTTGCACAGGCCAACGTCTTACACGCCCTCGGGCGCCAAACGTCCTGGGGCTCGGACTGCGAAAGCACGCTTCAGCTGGTGGACATGTACGGCCCCGGCGGTCCGCGTGAGACACCCAAGATCGTTGATCTCATCGGCGGCGTCGTGGGGTCGGGCGAGAAAGAGGGTTCTGTGTTCTTTTTGTACGCGCTCAAGGCTGTCGACAAGGCGTGGAAATCCGGGGGGCCGGACATGGTCAAGGAGATTGACTATACGCAGCTTGCCAAGAAGAAGGGTGGAGGCAAGCTGAGTATCCAGACTGCTAGTCCGCAGATTAACGATGGGGCTAGCGATCCGGGGGGTGCGCAGCTTGATGCGGAATGATCATTCCACCCGGTCCTCGTCCTCCTTTTCAACTCCTCCATTTTTGCGCTTTCTGTTTGATGTAGCCCTTGCAAGTTTTCTCATCGTCCCCTCGTACCTGTTCTTTAATCTGCTGTTTCTTTTCCTGGTATTTTGCTGCTTTCTACGAGCCTTTGTCGGCCTTTATCTCTCTTCTGCTACTTGTCTGCTACGACAATATGTAGTCTGCTTCGCGCCTCTTTGACCACCTTCTCCACTCCTTACTCCCTACAAAAACAAACGAGAAAGCCATAGATGTCTTTTCGGCCGTATTCTTAACTACAGTTAATATATTCTTTCAATTGCACCGTTCCTCCCTTTCCCTCTCACCCCCTCTCGCTTCAACTTGCAAGTCAGTCGACGATCTCGCCCTTCCAAAGCCGTTCGTCCGCGAGTGGATCGGGGCCTCCCTTAACGACGATCTTGGAGCCTGTCCCGGCGGGAACACACCCTTCGCCAATCGCGTGCTCAAGTGCAATTTTGGCCGGGAAACCCGTGCAGTGGAGGGGGAGGATGTACGTCGGCTGCGGGCGCAGGCGCCGGGTGAGGAAGTCGACGGTGGGGGCGATGCGCGGGTGGAGCTCGGGGCCGCCTAGGTGGAGGCCTGCGACAATCTAGAATAGGTAGGTGAGTGCGGGATCGGATGTTGGGTTTAGGTAGTGGGCGGGCATACCATGTAAATTGGCCTTGCGAGGCGCGTGGCTGCGTCTTGAACGACATTGCATATCCCGGCGTGGGAGCATCTGGGGACCGAGCTGAGCTGGCTTTTCTGCGAATAACAAGGGAAAAGAGGTACGTACGAGCTGAAAATAATCAAGCCTTTTCCTTTCACGTCGACCGCTACGTAGCGCTCGTCCATGATATGCTGGATGAAAAAGCCTAGTCAGACGGCCAAACTCGACGAAGTGGATAAGCAATAAGCCTACAAATTCCGGCTCCCACTTCCCCTCTTTATTTTCTCCGGAAGTGTTTTCGACCCACCTTACGCCGCTAAGCAGCCCTCCCTCGAACTCTATAGCGCGCGGGATCTCCCCGCTCACCCACACCGTCCCACCTGCGACCGCGTGCCCCCTATGCTTGTCCGCGCCCTCGGCCTCGCCCAGATGCGCCTCCACGACGCCCCCCGCCGCCTCGATCTCTGCAAATGTCGGATCCTCCGGCAGCCGCGCGATGACCCTGTCGTATTTGGGCGGCGGCGCGATGCCCCGCGCAGTGGGTCGGTTCGCGTGCACGTCCACGACGACCTTGTTGCTGGGCTTGTCATCAGCGCTGTGCGCGCGCGCTTCCGAGGCGAGGCGGAGAAATTCGAGGATCCCGCCCGAGTGGTCGCGGTGCCAGTGGGAGAGCACGACGCGGTTGATGGACGCCAGGGGCGGCTTGAGCGCGCTGATGTTGCGCGCGATGGACTGCGCCTCGGGGCCCGTGTCGAAAAGCGTGTGGTGTGTTTTTCCGTCGAGGGTTGTGGACTGCAGCCCGAATCGAAATTCGTGTCAGCTTTACTCCTTGGGTCGATAGGGACGGCTCTATTCACGATTACAATGGAAAGTCCGTGTGCGCCTTGAGGTACCACCCCGTTGTCAGCTTGAATCATCTAATGTGTACAAGTGATGTATCCCGACCACAGCAGTAGTTATCCAAATCCAGTACGGGCGTCTTTGTCTTTTCATCGATGGGTACGTCAGGGCGGGTGAGGTGTTGGTTGACTTCGTTTGAGAAACCAGGGGGCAGTTTGCCAAACCTTTTGAGATTAGATGGTGCGTCCAGCACCTTGGGTGAGATGTCTACATCGAGCTGCGAGATCGAGAGGGTGCAAGCTACCATTCGATAGTGTTGTCAACCAGGATATTGATAGAAACTTCGTCGACGGCGAGCGGTTTAGTCAGATTCGATATCGAATTTTCACCCATGATGGCTGCAAGTGCTTAGTGGCCAGATACCCACTCTCTCTCAGCGTCCTTTATAAAGGATCGTGCTGGCGGCCAGGGCGGAGTGCAATCTCAGCACCGTTAATGACTCGGCTTGCGCGGGGCACCAATGATTAAATATACAGTTGATTTGCGAGGCCTTTCTGGTGGCCGCTGCAAGTATATCGGCTATCGTGGCTCAGCATTTCAAATCTACAAAGGAAAGCAGGGAGTGGCGCAAGCCGTTATGCCCAAGACAGGAAGTCGAGCTTTATCTATATCGTTGCCAAAGAACGATAATTCAACGTGGTGCTCTAGCATGATTATTTTCAAGACACTGGAATGATATAGGCGGTTTTGAAGACTTTCCGGAGATCAATGAGTTCAAGGACGCTCTGGATGAGACCAAGGCACGACCAATATTGTTAGCGTTGTAACTAGCTTGTAAGTTGAAGAGTTGAAACCTTCCAGTGATAAGTCCGCTCATCCTACTAATGCTGACATAAGCATCTTTGGGTTGTAAGTAAGTAGCTTGCACCAAGATTCGACATCGACATCCATCCTGCTCAACGAAAGGTCTCCGGCACGACGGTTTTATGAGCCCGCGCTGTTTATTTAACTCCTTGGGCACTCTATACAATGCTCTATTTAACCGCTGACCGATTCTCAGTCTGTGAGCCCATGGTTTAACCCCTTTTCCTGCTCGAGTAGTGCTTATTCCGATATTGTTCGTAGTTGTGCCATTTGGCGTCATTGGGTACACTCGCCGGCCTGCTCGATTATCGCTCAATGTGCCAGAGCTAACCATAGTTACTCGCGCCAGCTTCTATCGATACCTATGGTTCTGCATTCGCCTGGCCGCTTCGTTCGCATACCGTCCCATTCCTTTACCTCAAAACCCCACGTACATCGCTTCAGAAGACGTCACGATCATCGTACCTACAATCGACGCCGGAGAAGAATTCAAAGAAGCTGCACACAGCTGGCTAGTCGGAGATCCCAAAGAGATTATTATCATTACTGAAGAGAAGATGCTCGGCTCACTCCAAGACCTCGCGAACTCGGTGGATCCGAATCGCATTCGCGTACTCACCGTCCCCTTTGCTAATAAACGGCTACAAATGAGCCACGGCATCCGCCACACCACGTCCGATATCATTGTCTTTGCCGACGACGACGCCATCTGGCCCCCAACTATGCTTCCCCACATCCTTGCGTGCTTTGAAGACCAGAAAATTGGAGGAGTAGGGACCTCGCAGCGCGTCCAGGCTGTCGGCAGCAAGATGACTGTCTGGGAAGTTCTCGCTGCTTTTCGCCTTTCCATCCGTAACGTCGAAATCGCCGCCTCTACCCACATCGATGGCGGCGTGCCTTGTCTCTCTGGTCGCACTGCTGCCTATCGTACCGTCATCCTCAAAGATCCCGACTTCATCCACGGCTTCACTCATGACTACTGGCTTGGAAAGTACCAACTCAACTCGGGCGACGACAAGTTTCTCACGCGGTGGATGGTCAGCCATGGCTGGAACACCTACATCCAATGCTCCAAAGAAACAGAGCTACTCAGCACGATGAAGCCCAACTGGCGCTTCTTAAAACAAGTACTTCGATGGACGCGTAATACCTGGCGGTCTGACCTTCGGTCCTTGTTCATGGAACGGCATATTTGGGCGAGACATCCTTATTGCGCTTACACAATGGTGTGTTAAAAGTTATTAGCCAGCGCGCTTGATTGATACCAGCCCATCTTTATATATAGGTCGATAAACTATTCAACCCCCTTTCCCTCCTGGTTGGTCCGTGCCTCGTAATGTATCTGTGCGCCAAGAGCACCAGGGATTCACACGATGGTGGCTATCATCTTCCTTGGTGGTACGTCCTCCGCCGTGTCATTACTCTTGCGCTCGTCTACCCTCAAAATATGCTAATGCATTTCACTAATAGGAATATCATTCTCAGCTACATGTTCTGGCTAACGTGCACTCGGACGATCAAACTCCTCCCGCATCTCTGGCACGCACCGAGGCACATCCTCTACGTTCCCGCCTTCATCGCCTTCGGATACTACTTCGCCATCATGAAGATCTACGCCCTTTTTACGCTTCACGAGACCGGGTGGGGCACACGCGCAGGAATCGGAAATCCAGCGGATGCGCTGTTGGCTATGGCTGATAAACAGACGACGACGACGGAGGTTGGTGAGAAAGTCTTGGCGTCCCGTAACGGTCGCAGAGGTGAATATGATCCCGAGATGGGTGTCCATGATCGACGTATCCACTACTTTTGAGCTTCCCCCCCGCTGCATTTTTCTCTCGTGCACATCCCTAATTAAGCACTTAATTATGGTATACTATTCAATTTCCACTCCCCTCCCTACTCCTTGATTCTTTTTCCCGATGGCAATCAACCGCAAGGACCTCTCCAGAAAACCTCGTCAGTGAACATGCAAGGGGGATTGGAATGAAGCTCTATATTTTCCCATCGGGCCAGATTGTCAAAATCTCTCTTGGTATATCGGTAGAACATAACCCTGTCATAAAAAGCACGGTTGAGAGCTGGGTTCGACTCCCAGAGGGAGAGTATTTTTGCTTTTATTTTTCTGATCCATTTGCAAAGTCTCTAATAGCTTCTTGTGTTTTTGCAAGCACCTCTATTTTTGAGAGTGGATTTGCTATTGCGCATAGACCAGGCGTAAATTACAGAGGGAGAGATGAGAGAAATGGATCGCCCGCAGGAAATAATTTCGAGCGGAGTTTGAGCTCATCTTGAGACTCGCAATGCATTCACCGATCACGATCTCCCCCTCGCAGTCCGCAGAAGAGAACCACTAATACTTCGTGATGGCGAAGGATTACTTTATCCACTTTGCTCAAGCTCACACCGAGTTTCGATTACCTGAACTACAATCGATCTCTGAGCTCTATGGCTTTAGCGTAAGCCTGCCAACGGATCCTCAAGAGCAAAATCCTTCGCGGCCTTTCATGATCGTGGGGCTAGAGAGCGAAGACCACGCGCGGCTATTGGCTGGGAGATGCATCCTGGTAAGGTCAGTATTCTCCTTCAAGTTGCCGCTGCACTGGGCTATGGATCAGTTGATATCGACATTGTTGGCCATCCTGCGTCGGCTTTCCATCATAACTGCTAGAGCGGTCTATGAGCTCTGGGCTCGCGGAACGTCGTACACGCAATTGCACGCCATGAACGCGTCACGCAAACATATCTGGGAGTCCTATCAGCCTGGGACGAGCTTCAAGTTCAACGTTTCCTCGGTAAACCACACTATCCCCCAGGCAAGACAGCGTGAAGTGATGGAGAACTTCAGTTACATGGCCTTTCAAGGACCCATCGACATGAAGAATCCCGGTATTATCATGTCGTGTTTCGAGGAATGCAAGTCTATCATTTCCTCCCTCATCAAGCGCAGTTTCCCTGAATGCGATAGCGTCGGCTTGCAGACCCGGAGAAGGAGCGGAAAGCCCAGGTCAAGGGCCAAGATGACGGTGACTTTAAGGAGGCTTTCTTCGGCAAATTGGTGCGATATCTTGACTCTCGAGCTCCTAATGCAGCTCTTTACTCAGCGTCTTACCAAATTTACCATCCCTATGCGATTGTATGCCTGTCGTCAGGTTGCCGAAGGAAGCGCCCGGTCATTGATCAGTAAATTCGATGTAAAGAAGAGAGTCTATTTTGGCAACACGAGCATGGAATCCGAAGTGTCCCTGCTAATGGCCAATCAAGCACAGGTACTTACTTCATCCTTACACGCAACGAGCGTTAATTTTGATAACGCTGATCCGGTTTTAGGCGGGCCCTGGAAAAATTGTATATGACCCATTCGCGGGGACAGGGAGCATGCTTTACGTACGTCCGTCTCTGGGGCCTCAGCCTGCTTCGAACAGCATCGTGTGTGAGCGGTAAAATGATATCCTTGATTACCCACTTCCGTTAGACCAGTGCCCACTTTGGGGCTTTCGTTTTCGGCTCGGATATCGACGGACGTACCATGCGGGGTAAAAGTCAGGACACCTTTTGCCTCTTTATGATTCTTCTGCTTGGAGCATGGTCTTCTAATGCCTATACTTAGACCCAAAATCATCGCCCGGCGTCGTTCGAGCTGCTCAGCAGTACGGAGTGGGTACTCGATTGATTGATTGCTGCACGTTCGATGTGACGAAAAATCCGTGGCGGTGTGGTGGGATAATGGATGCCATCGTGACGGGTAAGCACTTGCCGTCTTTCAGATCAGACAGATGTGCTAAACGTTCATATCCGTCAGTGTAGACCCACCCTGTAAGTTGCCGCTTTAGCTTCCATGAAAAATAGCACATCTTATCCTGGATTCGCCTCAAGACGGAGTGAGGGCGGGTGCTAAGAGGCTTGGACGAAAGGAAGGTCGAGAGCTCCGGGACATGTCGCGAGCCGCGAAGGATGGAGTCGAGATGCACTCGTCAGTTCACAAGCCCAAGCCTATGCTGTTTTATATTACTCAACACCGGCCCCCGTAGCCCAGAGACATACATTCCTCCCACGAAGCCGTATGAGCTTTCAGAGCTCGCAGCGGATCTCGTGACTCTATCTCGATACCTCCTCAAACCAGGCGGTCGGCTGGTCTTCTTTCTTCCGACAGTCACCGACGAGTACGAGGAAGTAGATGTCCCGACATGCGAAGGCATGACACTTGTAGCCAATTCAATGCAGAACTTCGGAAAGTGGGGTCGAAGAGTATGCGTTTCTTAAATAGCACAAGACAATGGCGACGGCTAACAGCGTTCATTAATAGCTGATAACAATGGTCAAGACAACAGACGCGACGACGGTCGCTCCCACATTCGAGAAAAACGGCGACGCGGTTGACGACCATGTCCCCGCCCACAAAGATTTCCGCCTTAAATATTTCGCCGGGTTCAGAGCCAGCGACGACGCGCAGTAGTTGTATGGGTGGTCTATTTGTATTCTATATACCTGGAATTTGAGTAAGCGGCATGTGGTATGGTTCAAATGAACGGTCACACGCCTACATACGTCAATGATGGCCGTGGCCTGGTGCATCGGCAGTCTTTGCCTTTCCGGCCTCCCTCATGTTGTCGGCGACGACGTAAGCCGTGAAAGCAACGACGGCAATTCCGAACCCGGGGAATATGTTTTTGAACATGGCGCGGTTCGAAAAGATGGGAGATTTGCGCCAGGCCTCGCGCCGTGCCCATGGATCGCGATACAGAGGTCCTTCGGCCATGGTTTTCGTGTGCGAGCGGGCGGGGTGTGTTTCTGGGGGGGCGTAGGCTGGGGTTTAGAATGTCGCGCGGACGGACGAAAAGACGAAAGCGAAGGTCAAAAGACGGAAGGAGCGCGCACCTGGCCCGACGATGTGGTGTCTGTCTGGGAGAAAGCGAGGAAATTTGCTTCCGGCGTCGCGCACTGGTGCTTTAGGGCCGGCTGCGCTCACTTGGGGAAAAAAAGGGGACTTCTGAGTTCTGGAACTCCCCCGCACTATAAAGCACCCGCCATCCGCGACGCTCTCGTTTCCCCTCCTTACTCCCCTCATTCTTTTGCCACCACGCCGACCCGATGGCCAAGAACCAGATTCTCACCGACTCGGACTCGGACGACGACACGCCACTCGTGGCCAGGTCCAACGGCACGCGGTCTCGCGCCGCCAAGGCCAATGGGAACGGAAAGCGGCCCCACACCTCAGACGAAGAGCTCAGCGACGAGGACGTTCCCCTAGTATGTCGTACAGCATGTTACTTCATCAAATGGCTCATTCTTTATCTTATCGTATGCCATTACGCTCATCTTCAGGCTAAGCGCGCCAAGCCAACCAATGGTGCCAGCGCGAAACCGTCGTCGTCGGGTTCGGCGGCGGCGTCTACCAGTACCACCTCACGTAGGAGTTGCCCGTGTCTTGTCTCAGAATCTCTCGCTGAAACCTGTCTGTTTCAGGTCTCTTGAAAGAGGAAGACTCCTCTGATGACGAGCCTCTGGCGTCACAAGCGAGTGACACTCGCCACATTGTTTCTCCCGAGAAGATCAAGGACGAAAGTGACAGCGACGATGACGTTCCCTTGTACCAGGCCTCTGCCAACGGTGCGGGTAAAAAGTCTGCTGCAAAACCGAAAGCCAACGTGAGTTATTCTCATGCGCTTGCAAGCCGCGCAATCTCGAACATTTTTTGTTTAGGGTAAGGCCGCTGCAGCCTCAGACTCTGACAGCAAACCCGCGAAGACCAAAGTCCCTCGCAAACGAGTTAAGGTGAAGCCTCTTTCGCCCGCTGGAACCCACAAACACATCGCTTACATAGGCGTTTATCGAGCTGGTAGAAAGAAGAAGATTCCGATGCTGACGCAAAGCCGCTAAAAAAGGCACGCACTCCACGCAAGAAAGTTAAGGTCGAGGAAGGTATGCTACAGTAATATTGGGCTCTGGGTGGCGCGATTGGCTGATGACACGCTGTAGACGACGACAGTGACGACGACAAGCCGTTGGCCAAGTCACTCGCAGCCAAGGCAGACTCAAAAGCAGCTAAGGGCGATTCAAAGGGCAAGGGCAAAGCAAAGACAAAGAAGGAGGCCGAGGAAGCTGAGGAGGAAGAGATGTTCAAGTGGTGGGAGGCGAATATGCTCGGCGATGGTACGCAGAAATGGCAGACACTTGAGCACAGTGGTGTTCTCTTTCCGCCTCCATACGTACCACTCCCGAGCGACGTTAAGATGCTGTATAACGGTGGGCTGTTCTTCGACCACCTTACCGGACGGATTTAGCTCACATAGTCTCCATTGAATAGGAAAACCCGCCACCCTACCTCCAGAATCCGAGGAGGTTGCTGGCTTCTTCGGCGCTATGTTGGAAACGACGCACGCTCAAGATCAAACCTTTTGCAACAACTTCTTCAGTGACTGGCTAAAGATCCTCAAGAAGTATCCACCAGTGCGTTCCAGTTGTTCAGTCTTTGTTATGCTTTGCATGTCCAATTACATCTTTTTCCCTTGTAGGCTGGAGGCGTGAAGATCACCGAGTTCGGCAAGTGTGATTTCCGTCCGATGTACGAGCATTTTGCAGCGGAGATTGCTAGGAGGAAGAGCATGCCTGCGGCCGAGAAGAAAGCATTGAAGGCCGAGAAAGATGCTGCAGAGGAAAAATACACATTCTGTCTGCTGGACGGCCGGAAGGAAAAGGTTGGAAACTTCCGCGCCGAGCCTCCAGGTCTGTTCAGAGGTCGTGGCGACCATCCTCGGCGGGGTGCTCTCAAGGTTTGTATCCATTGCGATATTGATGCATCTTATACCATGATTCATCATTGCCATCCTCTAGTTCCGTATTGGCCCTGAGGACATCATCCTCAACATCGGGAAAGAAGCGAAAATCCCCGTACCCAACATTCCTGGCGAATGGAAGAAAGTTGTTCATGATAATACCGTTACATGGCTTGCGAACTGGAAAGAGAACATCAATGGAAGCTTCAAGTACGTCTTCCTTGCTGCTGGCAGTTCTCTTAAAGGTCAGAGCGACATGAACAAGTTTGAGAAGGCGAGAGAGCTCAAGGTACGATTCCGCTGGTGCAACACATTCAGCCATCCGCTAACCTCTCTTGATCAGAAACATGTTGACAAGATCCGCAAGGATTACAACGCTGATCTTAAGTCCAAACTGAGCGCCGACCGGCAACGCGCTACTGCGATGTATTTCATTGATCGTCTGGCTCTCCGAGCGGGTAATGAGAAAGGAGACGACGAGGCTGATACCGTGGGCTGCTGCTCGCTTCGTTACGAACACATCACCCTCCAACCGCCGGACGAACTCGTCTTTGATTTCCTCGGTAAAGACTCGATCAGATATTACAACGTCGTCAAAGTCGAGCCGCAAATCTTCAAGAACATCCGGATATTCAAGGGCCCTCCCAAGGAGACGGGAGATGCTATCTTCGACCGAGTCACGGTCCGTAAAACCAATACAATTTCAGCGTGATCTCACTCAGGCTAATCTGCACACATTCAATTTTACAGACGACAACGTTGAACAAGCACCTCGCGTCGTATATGAAAGGGCTCACGGCCAAGGTCTTCCGTACATACAACGCGTCCATCACCTTCCAGGAGCAGCTCGACAAGTGCACCCCGAAGGACGGAACGGTCGCCGAGAAGCTCGCCGCGTACAACCAAGCGAACCGCATGGTCGCGATACTCTGTAACCATCAGAAGAGTGTGAGCAAGAACCATGGTACGGCAATGGAAAACATGGCTCAGAAGGTGGGATTTCTACTTTCTCGCTTCGTGATTTTGGGGGCTCATCGATATGCATTGTAGATCCGCGCTTTGAAATACCAACGCATGAAGCTCCGCCACGGGCTCTTCGCTCTGGACCCCAAGCTGAAGAAGAAGCGGAAGAACCTGGCGGAGGACGAGTCGGACATCGACGACGAGTGGATAGTGAAGTATGAGGACGAGACGCGGGCGAAGGAGATCGAGAAGGCGCAGAAGAAGTGGGAGAAGGACAACGAGAAGCTCGAGGCGGAGGGCAAGGATACGTTGGACGAGTCAGTCGTCGAGGCGAAGATCAGCAAGATCAACGACGAATACGACCGGCTGAAGGAAGAGCGCGGAACGGGGCAGGCGGAGGTCAAGGGGAAGAAGACCGAGGAGAACATCTTGACGAATATTGCAAAGCTGGACGAGCGTATCCACACGATGAAGATCCAGATGGTTGATAGGGAGGAGGGCAAGGAGGTTGCCCTCGGAACTAGGTTTGTACTTTTCCTCGCACTGTATGTGATGGAGAGATGGCCGCTGATTTGGGTGCTTGTGCGTAGTAAAATCAACTACCTCGATCCTCGGTGCGTTATCAAAATCATGGCCAACGCGCAGAACGTCGGAGCTGACCCTCTTTGTCCACACAGGATAACTCAGGCATGGTGCAAGACGCACAATGTTCCAATCGAGAAGCTCTTCTCCAAAACGCTTATGGTTAAATGTGGGTATACCCCTTGTGCCCGTTTAAGTTCGCTTCTCATCTTTCTCTTTATGCCATAGTCCCTTGGGCCATGGAAGTCGACGGAGAGTGGAAATTCTAGACTGTACAGTTCCGCTCCGCTCTCGTCGACGCTCTGCTTGTTCTATTTGTGTCCTATCGCTTTGCTGCTTTGCTCGCTTGTTCCCATTTCCGTTCCCATTCCCAGTCTATATTCCAATGAACAGTACAGCCACCCATAACCCAGTAGGAAAAAATGCTACAATCCCTGTTTACTCCTCTATAACCGTTATCCTCGTAGAAATTGCTTGTAGACCTCGTTGTCTGTTTCTTCTTTGTACGGGTATCCGAGCTTGTTCAAGAATTCATCAAACTGGTCATATTCGTTAGGTGGGACCTGGATGCCGGCTAAGACTTTCCCGAGGTCTGCGGGGCGTGGTATTCATGTGAGCGGGGAGGTCAAGTAAGGGAATGGCGAGACACAGACCTGCGCCGTGATTTCGGTAATGGAACATGGAGATGTTCCAGTCCGAGTGGATACCAAGCAGGAACTGCCGTAATGCGCTTGGCCGCTCGGGGAACTCTGCGGATACCACAGTCGTGAGAACGACAGACTCGCGGGGCTCATGCTTCTTGACATTGTGGTACGTACCGAAGCGGAAGACCCGCTCATGCTCCGCGTCCGTCCTCCCACCGATCATGTATCGGATGTGACTCTTCGCCATCTCGTTGTCGCTGATGTCGACCGCCGGCATGCCCCGGCTCTTCAGCTCTTCCAGCACGTCTGCGATTTCGTGTGTCCGCGACGATGTGTCGAGGATGAAGGACAGGAAGATCTGCGCCGACGTTGGGGAGCTGTACCGGTACACGAACTCGGTCACGGCCCGCGGGTGGATCACGTTGTGCAAAGCGATGAAGCTAGAACAGAACAGGGTGCGTTAGGAATTGTGCAGCGCATGGACAGGCCCGGAATAAATGCGGGACGACGGACCTGCCGGGTTTCTCTGGTATCTGGACGCTCAAGAGCGCTTCGCGGCCCTCTCCGATTTCAGCGCGCTCGGCGACGAACCGCAGTCGACTGAAATTCATATTCGCACCGCTGACGACGGCGACAAACCGCCTTTTGGCGCCGATGAGGTTGTTTGCAATGATGTGGTGCTTGAGTCCCGCCAAAGCCAGCGCGCCTGCGGGTTCGGTTACCGATCTCGTTTCTAGAGACGGGCGTTAGGACGTGCGTTTTGGCACTAGGATGTCAACCAGGTTGCCCACCTTCGAACATGTCCTTGATAGCAGCACATATCTCGTCGTTGTCAGTGAGCACAACGCTATCGAGATACTCTTTACATATCCTAAACGGTTCTTCGCCGACGAACTTGACCGCAGTGCCATCACTGAACGGGCCGATCTCCGTGAGGGCGATGCGCTGGCCGGCCTTGAGGCTCTTGAACATGGCGTCCCCATCAAACGTTTCCACGCCGATGACCTTGGTCTCGGGGCTCCCTATCCGTTTCACGTACTCGGCAATACCTGCGACGAGCCCGCCGCCGCCGATGGCGCAAAAGACTGCATCGAGGTTCTGACTATCGGGGAGCTGCTTGAGAATTTCGAGAGCGATGGTGCCCTGTCCGGCGATGACGAGCGGGTCATCGTACGGCGGGACGTACACGAGGTCATGGGCTTCCGCGAGACGCGCGCACTCGGCCTTGGCCTCATCGAAATCAAGACCGTGCAGGACGACTTTCCCGCCCAGCCGCTGAACGTTGCGGACCTTTATCGCGGGCGTACCAACAGGCATGACGATCGTGCATGGTATCCCGAGGTGTGTGCCGGAGAATGCGACGCCTTGGGCGTGGTTGCCTGCCCACCCATAAGAGGAAAAGACGCGTGGGATTATTTAGTAATGCGTCGGCCGCTACACGTGTGTACACGCACCTGCGCTGCACGTGATGACCCCCTTCCACCGCTCGTCTTCCACGAGGCTAGCCATGAAATTGTACGCGCCGCGGATCTTGAAGCTGAAGACCTCCTGGAGATCCTCGCGCTTGAGCCATATCTCATTGCCGAGCTTCGCGCTGAGGCCGTGCGCGCGCACGAGCGGGGTCTCCTTGAGGACATCATACACCTTGGAGTTAAGGATTAGGCGGAGGTAGTCTGGCTTCTTCGAGGGGAGGAGGTGGTGCGGGGGGAGGCGGGGGTAGTAGTTGTGCGGGAGAGGAGCCGACGCGTACTCCAGCATTGCAAGGGATGGGTTCGAGGACAACATGGCTCCCACGAATTTATACAGACACAGCGCGTGCAGCAATTCTAGCCCTGGATCCTCAAAATTCGAGGGCAGCTGGACTTCGCCGTACGGTCAGCTGCGCAGGACGGCGGAGAGACGGAACGGAGCTCGCTGAGATTATGCTCAACGCTAAAATGCAGATCGTGATCAGCGACCTGTCACTGGCCCTGCTTAGTCATCCCTGTCCCCTTGCTGCTCAGCGGATGCAAACACCCTCCTCATAACAAACGATGAGCGAGGCGCCGGCGCTGCTGCAGCCCACCGACCCCACCCTCGGCGCGCTCTCTGGGCCCACCGACGAGCGCGTCTTCTTCTCGCGCGAGACGCAGACATGGCGGTTCGAGGACGACAACGGCGTCGAGTGGGAGTGGGACACGACAAAGAATAAATGGGTCCAAGACGTGCGCCCCACTACCACCTCTTGAACCTCCTTCGTTTCCTGAATCAGAATCGCATATGTAGCTCGACGAGGAGATTGTAAAGTCACAGCAAGCCGCGTACTCTGTCGAGGGAGTCGACGAAGACGTAAGTAAACCCCCATCTCACTCATCCGTACATTAATGATACTCAATCTCGCATACCTGCGCAAGGCCTTAGCTGCCCCCTTCGCCGCCCGTTTCGCAAAGAAGCGCAAAGAGGTCGACTACACGTCGAACACCGCGACCGACGCGCCAGGGCCCTCCATAAAGCGCGCAAAGAACCAAAAGAGCGCCAACAAGCCCCCACGCGAGCCCCAGTCGAAGAACACAGCGGTCTACGTGACGGGCTTGCCACCTGACGCCACCGTCGAAGAAATAGCTGCGCGCTTCTCCAAGTGCGGCTTGCTCATGGAGGACGACGATGAACAGCCGAAAATCAAGCTCTATGCGTTTGAAGACGGGACATTCAACGGGGAAGCGCTGGTAGTGTTCTTCATGGAGGAGTCGGTGACGCTTGCCTTGAACCTGCTGGACGAGGCAGAGCTGCGGCTGGGAGACCCGTCAACCAAGATGTCGGTGAAAAAGGGCGAGTTTGGACACAAGAGCGGGGGAGGCGGAGAGGCCAACACGGTGAAGAGAGTGGTTGACAAGAAAAAGGCGACGAAACGAATAGTCAGAATGAAAAAGTGCGCACTGCCGATATCTTTTTTAACTCTCGATGCCGTTAACCTCTTTCACCAACGTATAGTAAACTCGCCGACTGGGACTCTGATGATGAATTCGGGCCATCGAAAGACTCCAGCAAATCCTCTGCTTCAGTCAACACCCGCGTAGTCGTCTTGAAGCACATTTTCACTTTGAAAGAGCTAGAAGAAGACGCCACTCTTCTTTTAGAGCTCAAAGAGGATGTCCGAGAGGAGTGCGAAACTTTGGGCGAAGTCACCAATGTTGTTCTTTACGATGTGAGCTCATAGTACACAGCATTTCGACGCACACTAACATAATCTACCTATATCAGAAAGAGGAAGATGGCGTGATGACCGCCAAATTCCGTGATCCTCTCAGCGCCCAAGCGTGTATCATCGTACGCGCATCCGTCTAGCTCTTTGGCTTTGTTCACTAACCAATCGCCACCGTACCACAGAAAATGAATGGCCGGTACTTTGATGGCCGCCAAGTGGAGGCGCGTCTATACGACGGACAAGAGAGATACCAGCGATCAGGGACTGGGAACGATGATGACGATGACGACGACGAAGCAGAGAAGAAACGCTTGGATGCTTTTGCAAGTTGGTTGGAAGGCGACCAATAATAGCTGTATATAAACAACTGTTATTGCATAAAAGTACGTGTTCTAGTATAATCGGAATTGTTCGCGTGTATGTATACGGACAAGTGAGTATGAACAACTATGAGGATACGACGACAATGCCACTGCTCAGTCCAGGTCGTATTCATCCCTCTCAGTGCGGGCGGTATGGCTCCGGTTGCGATCTATGAGACGTGGATTTACCGGGTGAGAGGCGATTCAGCTGCGCATTGCGGGTCTTCTAGCTTACACTTTTCTTTGGGATCTTGTCCTGGGGGCGTGCCTCGACGCGTTGAGCGCCGAATCCGTGGTAAGAACACGTCGTTGGGGGGTAAGGAAATGCTATACTGCCGCGCTTCTTCGCCTTTGAGCAGCCAATCCTAGGTTAATCCATGTAAGTGAGGTTAGTGTTTAAATGAGGACCAAAGTATGCCCACCTCGAGGAGCGCCAAATTCCGGAGGTTTGCCTAGAGCGGACTGGTCATAAGGGATATAATGAGGGCATCAGTTGGAATAACCGTACCTTGAACCACACATCCAAGAGGTCTTGAAAACGTGCGGATAATCAGTCCCCGCCGAGATTATGAACGCGATGAAAGGTGCGCATACCTCCGACAACAGGAACGAATCCAATCACGCCGTCCACAACCGCGTTTATAGCCTTTAGTTCAACACTATTAATAAAATGGAAATAACCTGCAAAGAACTACGCGTCTCCTTACCATGGCCTTCAAAATCGACAACGGGACTCCAAAGAGCCAGCTCAAAAAGACCTGATACAAGGCTAGGATTACGCCAATTATATCGCCATACACTGGGATCGCCGATATAACTGCGTCGAACCCAACCTTCAATCAAAAAAGGGTTAGAGGTGGCCTGGTGCGATATTGCTGCGGATTTTAGCTCACCTGGAATGGGAGACCGGCTTGGGTGAGGAGGGGCAACGCGTCGAGATACCAGGCGACCGTGCGGATGTGGTTGTAAAGCCTTCACAGTGAATATTTTAGTTTAAATCCCAAGCTTGTGAGAGAAAGTAAGAACTAACCGCTGAGCTTCATCGTCGTTTCTTGGTCCATGAAAGGGCGCGAACCAGGTTGGCTTGAACGCGCCGTATGAAGATGCGATGTCCTCGGTGTTTTGAGCGGCAGCCTGTGAGGGCCGGCTCCAGTATGCGCGAGCGATGCGGAAAAAAGAGTCCATGGTGAGTCTGTGCTACCACTTGAGCGGGGTGATGGTGGCTGCTTTAAAGAGACGCGAAAGCTTGACCAGCCACGACTTGGCCTTCGACTTGGCCACGACGTCATTGGAGCAATATACTCTGGCATCTCCGGCCCGCCTTGTGATATCATTCACGTGACGGGCACGCGTCTATTTGCTCACCAAACGAGCAAACTCGGGCGCTGGCAATTCTTTCAGAGCGATCGAAGATACTAGTACTATCGTGGACCTGGGGGACGCCTGACACGGACGATCTGGCGTTGAGCGACATCGCCGATGCTAGGTCGACAATATGCAAAACTCACTCCGATACGATTGCTAGCTATTTAAACTCACATTGCATGTCATATGAAGAGCACAAACCAGACGCACAAACCATACCCATTTGCACGATGGCTTGCCATTCAATCACATTATCATACATTCGATATACTACAGTAGGCATGCACGCGCACCCTTTCAAAACACCCCCGGCTCTTCGAGCAACGAAGGAAATTGCTTGCGCAGATCCGCGATAAACACTCCTGCACAGAATCCGGATTCCGGTGAGATTCATGAATGGTCAATAGTAGAAGAAAGGACTTGCTCGCGAGTGGAAAGTACGGGATCCGATCCCTGATTGCCCGAGCCAGTGTCTTGAGTTCAGGTAGTATCTCCATACGGGCCTTTTCGAGCTCGCCTGCATCCTTAAGTCGGTCAAATTCGCGACCAAATTCACGAAAGACGCGCGCCCATATCACCTGCCGGAGAGGTTCAGGGTGCGATTCAAGGTGATAGGAGAGGTCAGCAGATTTAGCATGGAAGTAGCGAGATGGCACGGACGGGGAGGTACGAAGACACTGCGCGCATGTTCTGTTGGATGATCTGCCGTACGACTCGCATTATCCTATGGGCTGCATCAAGGCATGCGTCGCGAGAGGCGACAACTCCAGTGCGCGCAAGCTTGGTGTGCAAGAAAATGGCCGCATCGCATATAAGAGTGTGAGGGACAACACTGAATGGGTTCGCCTTCCCTCTTCCTCTGGAGACTTTCACTCGAGTCGGACCAGGCTGAAAATGAGGCTCATCGAACATAGACGGAAGCGAGGCGGCCACCTGCTGAATAGCGCGCTCGATCGCCCAGAATGTGTCCCAATATGCTGTATTTTCCGCAGGTTCTTGATACACGCGTTATCAGCGAAGTAAAAGCCTTGATGAGGTGGTGGGACATACGGCTGGGCGCCACGAAACCGATATGCGCAGCGCGCTCTACTAATGCAGCGCATTTGCTTCGGAGCGTGTTTGCAGTGTCATTGTATACGTATGTCGCCGGGCTGTTTGGGATATAGAGCGAGGAGACCGTGGTGAGGCTAGCCTCCTAATCGAAGGTTGTCAGAATAGATAGCACCACGTTTTTGTGCTGATCTAGGACCCACATCATACTCGCTTGATTCGGGAGGCAATTCCCAAATGGACTCGATTCTATCATCCCCGAAATCATTGGGGATATCGTTTGCGGCGCTTCCGAGTCGGTTTAAAGTGAATATCATCCACCATACTCTAAGGCGGCTCAAAATCTCGGCTCTGGAATGAGGGGGTGGCAGTATACAAGGAGTATTATCCGAATGCCAGTTGGGAGGTCGGAGGACGTGCAAGCCACAGGCAGCGGCGATCAATATGGTTGCTAAGGAAGGAGCCGAAGTTGAGTGGCAAAGATCTGCGCTTGATATCAATCGATACTCACTTGCTGCGTTGCGAACGCCTTGGAAGTACCTGCCAGATGTGTTATGCGTAAAACTTTGCGAGGGCGCCGAAAATGATGTATACCATACCTTCCCTTGTATATGTGATAGAGCCCAAGTAAGGTGTACGCCTCGATAAAATCCGACAGTCTGTCTACGGTTGCTAGAGAGTGATTCAAGTGATACATTGTTCGCCGCAAGAACACTGGCTCCAGATGGGATAAACGGGCGCGATCGTGGACACAAGCCAACAAGAAAATAACGTTTCGGAGTGCAGGATGGGGCCCAGTAGCTGGGTCGGGATCGTGCAACGATGCGTAGAACTCAGATGACCGAGGGTCGTGTGTGTGCTGGTGCTCTTGTTCTGCAAATATCCTGGTGCTGCGTGGAATCGGTTACTAATTGGACTCTGAAGCATCGAAGATCATGACAACTTACAACATGGTGATGAGACCGGAGGGCGGAGGATCCCCGGTACTCCACCAGCTACCAAGCGGCGGGTTGACGTGATCATGAGACTGCACCCGCAGCTGCTGGGAAGCACGACCGGATCCCGCCTGAAGTACGCTGTTCGGAAAAGGAGTACTCCCGTGTTGCCGAGCCCCCGGTGGCATCGGAAGCGCCGTTACGCGCAGGGGATGTGGTTGTGTGGATTCCGAACGGGTGAGCGCGGTGGATTGTAGCAGGTCAACTTGTGCTTGCAGATCGTGAACTTTTTCCTCAAGAAGCAAGATCCTGGGCTTCAGCTTTAACTCGGTGTAGACGCATTCCGGCTCCCCGTCGCGGATACATGTGCTACATGTAGGCCTTTTCGCGTCGCAGCGGCGTCTGACCGAAGGGCAGTAACATAAGAAAGTCAAGGATCGCGGGGCAAAATAAAGAATGCGTACTTTTTACTGTGACATGCAGTGCAGGCGGTCCCCTTTTGAATCCGTTTCTTTTTCGATTGAGCAGAAGAAATTTGATTTACGGGCGAGGATGTAGGTCGGTCTGCCATCTGCTAGCTCTCACATGCGTACGCGTAAGCTTGGTATAAGATGGTCAGAACTCGGAGCGCTCTCACCTTGTAGCACAGGGTTCTGCGGTACCTATTGACGGAAAGGCCAGCGACGCCGGCGGGGTTTACTCTACACGACGAAGAAGCAGGGCTGAGGTGCCCACGAGGCTTATTAACTTGATAATTTACCCATTGAGTTTTCTACGCTGCACCCGAATCGCCTTGAATTGAGCTCGGGCTAGAATGGCCGATAATATTCTCCATCAGGGTTAGGATCAAGCCCTGCCGCTTAGCATGATGTCTATATGCCTGCTTGATCTCTACAGATCACCACTCTGGAATATTTGCCTGAGATGCGCAAACATTGTGGGAGGGCCTAGTGGCTAAGTCCAGTCACTCACAAACAAAGGAAGTTATCCAAGAAAAAGAACACTAACCTTGAACTAGCCAATATTGCCAAAGTGCTGGGGGCCTGAGGACAAACCGAACTACCACTAGCAGATTGGCCCGAGCCCGGTGTATCCACAGGATCCATCGCCGTATACTATACGGCGATGGGGTAGCCAACCATCTCCGGCTAGATCAACTTGAGTAAGTGCGGAGGGTGCGGCTAGAGCCGTGGCCGATCTCGATATTTGGTCACGCTCGGCTCGAGTATCAGGCCTGCAGCTCCTACTGTTCCTCAAGCGTGCTATCAAGGTCCAGTATGATGCCTATAATTGTGATGCGTACATCCTTATATATAAGAAAGGGCGTACTCGACATACTGCAAGTCTAGTGGATCGAAGAGGTGTGAGGGTATCCCTGAATAAGGTCCTGCCGTTCCGAATAGATTCTATCACTGCACGATTTGGGTAATGCCCGCTACTAGTACCAATATAATTGATCAGAGCTGAGGCATGCGACTACTTGTGATGTGAAACGCAGCTGCGCTTTGGGGCGCATGGATTCATCAGATAGAAAACATGTCTGGCTCTCTTTCATGTAATGAAGGAAACTCTGATTTCAAACCCACAATTATCAGACCTGAAAAGAGATTCAGTTGGAATAAGAAGAAAGGTGCGTTGCAGCACTTACGATAAAGTGGAATATAACGAAGCTGTTCCCGAATTGCCCGGAGCAAAGTTTTCAGCTCGGGGATCATAGATTCAGCCAATTCGAGATTCCCGATAGCTAGAAGTCGGTCGTGTTCGATAGCAAGCTCTCGAAAAACGCGTGCCCACGCTACCTGCCAGGGAAAAGATGGAAATGACGCGAGTTAGGCCGTTAGCATGAAAAGTTAAAGGCGAGTCGATGTTGGCAATGAGTGAGATGGGTAACATACCCCACAATACGTGAAGGCGGAGGCATCGATGCCTTGTTTAAGCATGTGCCGCACAACTGGCATCATCCGCCAAGACGCTTCAAGGCATACCTTCTGCGCGGTGACATGGCCGGCACGTGCAAGTCGAGAATGCAACATAATGGCAGCCTCGCACATGAGAATATGATAGGTCACGATATATCGACTGGCTATTTTGGGTTGCGTTTCAACACAGGCGGTGTCGACTGCAGAATGAGGCTCCTCGAGGAATGGAGGAAGAGACTCAGTGACCCGTCTGACAGCCTGTCTCATTGTCTCAAATTCGACCCAGAATACTCGGTCATTCTCAGATGCTAGAAAGGGATCATTCTCAGCTTCTGAATTCATGGGGTAACGTGTTACGATCAATACCAGTTATCGCCTTAGAACCGAGGCGAGTAGCACGCCCCATCAGAGCAATGCATTTGCTCCGTATCACATTGGCGGTGTCATGATAGACCCATGTGTCCCTGCTGCCTCGAGTGAACAGAGAGGAAACGGTGCTATGGGGCGTTTCCTGAGCGCGCAAATTTTGTGAGTTTAGACGTCATGAAGCGTATTTGATTAGTAGCCACCTCAAAGCTGCTCGTCTCGGGGGGCAAGTCCCAGACGGTTTCTATTATCTCGTCGCCCATGTCATAGTCAACACTATGCGCCGAGCCGCCAAGTCTGTTCAGGGTGAATATCATCCACCATACTCTGACACGGCGCTGTATCTCGGTTCTGGAAGCAGGAGGTGGTAAAAGCGACGCTGTGTCATGTGGCTGCCAGGATGGAGGTCTTAGGGCATGTAGACCGCAAGCGCCAGCGAATATTATAGCCCCTGAAGATTTACTGTTTACTGTGCGCTCGTACTAGAAACTCCAATTGCAAAAATACGTACCTGCAGCATTACGAGTACCCCGTAGATAACTGGGTGGGGATCACGAGTCGTTCAAAGTACATGAAACAGAGTATGTACGTACCTCCCTTTGTACAAGAAAGAAATGGCGAGCAATGTATACGCCTCAATATAGTCTAATAGTCTGTCCGCTTGTCCGAGAGATTGGTGCAAGTAGTACATCACTCGCCGTAGAAATACCGGCTCTAGCCGAGACAGTACCGGGTCAAAGTTGTGGTGACAAGCAATAAGGAAGATAGCGTTTCTGAGGGCGGGATGAAGACCTGTTTCTAGGTTGGGGCTGTACAGCGACTCGTAGAATTCGGGTGGTCGGGGGTCATGTGACTGCTGGTGTTCTTGCTCCACGAATAGTTTGATACTACAAAAAATTTAATATTTTGAAGAAGCGTCTCACAAAACGACCTACAGAACGGTGATCAAGCCAGACGGTGGTGGATCATCCGTAGTCCACCAGCTGCCAATCAACGGATCGACGCAAGCCGGTAACAATTGAAGCGACCGTGATTTGAGCGGTGAGAGGGAGTTACGGCTCGAAACCATAGGACCAGTGGAGTGCGCCGGAGAGGTTGGGAACTTAATATTGGACTTGAGTCCACCATTAATATGACCGGCTGTGTCGAGGGTTGACTGCGCCAAGCCAACTTGCATCTCCAGTTTATCGATTTTTTCCTGGAGGATCAATGTCCTTGGCCTCACTTTCATAGCGGCATAAACACATTCTGGTTCGCTATCGTACTCGCAGAGGGCACACACTGGCTTGGCCCCGTTGCAACGGCGCCTGGTGATGTGGGAAAGGCAGATAGAAAATGATTGATGTTGGAGAGCGCCGCGAAGGTTTTAGAAGTATGAGAGACACGTACTTCTTGCTCCGACAAGCCAGGCAGGCAGTTCCTTTCTTGATTCGGGTCGCTCGCGGCGCATCAGTTAGGGGCGAGGGATTCTCCATCTGTGTTCTGGGATGAAGTTGCAGACGTACGTGTCGAATTTAAACATGAGCTTGGGCCTCGACTCTCCCCGGAGTCTTGACACGCTTGACGCCGCATTCACATAAAGTAAGCGCGATTCCGGCATCCGCGAAGTCACTCAGATTACATAGCGGCTGGCGATCGGCCGAAATTTAGATCGCAGATCGTCGCTTTTATTCGATACCTTGTTCGTACGTTCTTGAGCTTACATTGCTCTTCGTCGCCCAGGATCATTTCATATATGTATATGGTGCACACGTACTCAGTAAATTAGGCGTTGAGAGATTTTGCAGGGTTTGATTTTGCAGGCATGATGCTACAAGAGCCGTTTCTTTGGATCAAGATACCAAAAAAACGCGTACAACTGATACGTGCTCCCTTCAAAATATGTCGGGCTCGCTGTGCAATGAGATAAACTCTGCTTTCAGTTCCGCAATCATAAGACCTAAGAAAGGAGAGGGGTGTTCAATAGTTAGGTGGCCCAAGTACAAGTGATTGCACAGAGTACTTACAAGTAAGCCGGAAATACTTCGTCCGTTCTCCGATTGCCTTGGAGAGAATTTGGAGGTCGGGTATTATAAGCCGGGCGCCCGCATTGTCACCGGCGGCTAGAAGGCGGTTGTACTCAACGGCGAGCACCTGAAATATCCGACTCCAGGTGACCTGCCCGAAGTAATGCCAACACGTTGAAAGTCAGCCACCCGGTGCACAGTTTGAGGAATAAGAGAATAGCGAAGCAGCCGCGAGACAAGTTGGCGGCTTACCACAAGGTACGAAAAGATTGAGCACCCCATATTCTGCTCGAGGAGCTGTCGTATGATTGGCAGCGCCTTCCGTGCTACCTCTAGGCACGTATTGCGAGAGTTGGTGTTCCCAGCACGCGCCAGTTTGGCATGCAACGAGAGAGCGGCGTCGCACACCAGAAAATGAGGAACGATGGTATACTTATTCGCCAGCTTGGTTCGCGATTCGATATGAGGTGCGTCGGGCTCATAACGAGGTTCTTCGAAAATCGAAGGGAGGGAGGCGGTAACCTGCCGAATGGCCTGGTCCATGATCTCGAATTTTTCCCAAAACACCTTTTCGCTTTCGGGGGCTTTGGATATAACGAGTATACCAAATCATGTCAATGGTGATGTCGCGCAAAATCGTCAAATTCAAGAGAAGACGTACTTAATGGGGCTATGAACCCAAGGCGCAAAGAGCGCTCCACTAGAGCAGCGCACTTACTTCGAATTACATTTGCAGTATCGTTGAAGACGTAAGTATCTTTACTGTCGCGAGCGAAAAGCGAGGCGACAGTGCCAGAGTATGTTTCCTAAAAAAAGACGCACACGATTTGCGACAGCTATCAAATAGCCAGTTCAATGAAGCCTCACATTGTCGCTTTCAGATCCGGGAGGCAGATCCCAAGAGGTCTCTATCTTTTCGTCCTCGACATCACCGTCAACATTAGTTGCCGAGCTCCCGAGCCTGTTTAAGGTGAATATCATCCACCACACTCGAACTCGACGCCGTATCTCAGTTCTAGAGTCGGGAGGCGGTAGAAGTGATGGTACGTTTTTCGGGTACCATTCTGGAGGACTAATGGCATGCAGTCCACATGCAACAGCAAACATGATTGCAGCTAAAATCAAACGTCAGACGTTGAGCCTCCGATCGCGATGGTTTCAGAACACTTTACCTGCTGCATTGCGAGAGCCTTGGAAGTATCTAACAGACAGGAAAACATTAGAAGCATAGTGGTGGGCTGATTAACGATACACGCCATCCTACCTCCCCTTGTAGATATGGTAAATGGCGAGCAACGCATACGCTTCGACGTAATCCAATAGTCTGTCTGCGTTTGCGAGAGACTGAGTCAAGTGGAACGTGGCTCGTCGCAGAAATACTGGCTCAAGAAGGGTGAGCGGGCCAGGATAGTAGCCACAGGCCACCAGGAAAATGACATTTCGGAGGGCAGGATGAATTCCCGCCTCTGGGTTGGGGTCATGCAGTGACGCATAAAACTCTGCGGGGCGTGGATCATGCGACTGTTGATGTTCTTGCTCCACAAATAATCTAGTGCTATAAAAAAAATCATATTTGAATATTCCCCACGCCTCAGCAGCGTAGCGCAACATAGCTCACAGGATAGTGACGAGTCCCGAAGGCGGGTAATCATTCGTGTTCCACCAACTACCAATCAGCGGATCGATGTCACCAGCCGACACGGCTTGAACGTGCCGCTGCGGAAAGACGGAAGCGCTCGACGTCGATGGATACGGTAGCGGAGTTGCAGCAAGCTTATGCGCCGGAAGCGTCGCGACACGTGGGAAGCGAGTAGAGTTGGATCCGCCATGGCCACCAGCGTCGACAGCGGCGATATTGGATCGCACCAAGGTCGCAACTTGGGTTTCCAGATCCTCGATTTTTTGCTGAAGAATCTGCGTTCTGGGTCTGGTCGTCATAACAACGTAGACGCATTCCGTCTCGCCATCGCGTACGCATAAGCTGCACATAGGCTTGGCGGCATTGCAACGGCGTCTGGCAGATTCAAGAACCGCGCCGTTAGAATCACACCAGTTGGACAGGGAGGTAAGGGATATACTGACTTTTTGGCGCGGCAAGCAGTACAAGCAGTGCCTTTTTTAATCCTCTGCTTCTTCGACGGTGGGGGAGGAGTCTCGACATCTGTGTTCTCCATTTCCTAGCGCAGCGCTCAGACTCTGCACGTACTGGGTGTCGACTTTTAAGAGATCCAACGCAAGGACCGTGGCACAAGTGGGATCAGGGTTCACCATGGCTAGGCCATCGGGTTCAGGACGAAGAAGAAAAGAGAATAGCTGCGCGCGACTACTTGTCCCAGTCGATCCCTGCGCGGTGGAGGCGGAGACACCAATGACACTCGGTCATAGCCGGCGATCTTTCGCCCGAAGGGTTCAAGCCTCCCACAAACGTTGATCCACTACTCTCCTCCCGGTTACCAGCTGCTCCTTGAATCGACAAGAGCAAACAACGGGCGGTACGCGGGCCCAGGTGAACATTCATCGCAATTTTTCCCCTAGCCTTTCTGGTTTGACGCTGTTGATCCTTGAGGAAAGACTAAAAATACCAACAGGGCAAAGGCGGCCTTTCCATCTGCGCTGATTCAAATTTCACCAAACCGATCATATCTACTCCATGGCTGGTTGCCCTGGCTTCCGTGACCGTAGTCTAATTCGATGGTCGCCAGCCGCCTTACCTCCAGCCCACGCGCACGCATCCTTTTTGAGGCCTGCATCAAATGGATCTAAACTCACCGAGGAAAGATGCTGGCACCATATCGTCAAGCTACAGCTGCACCCAATCTACCGCCGCAAGCAAAGGCAAGGAGCCAAAGCAAACCTCAGGGGCGAACGTAGAACATACACCAGTGCGAAGTATGACCCCTGACTAGCGACTCCCGGTACCGCCATTGACGTCGGATTTCGAAAGACTTAGGGACCTATACGTACCGAGTTGATCGACGCTAAGTAGCGCTGGGTCGATCGATAAGACCAGATAGTTGAGGCAGCCTCGAGGTCAATTATTCAACGCCACGCCTCGACCGTCATGGTATTAGTAAAGTCTAACATGAAAATCAGCTTTTACAGACCACATATTTAGGTTCAGCCGCTCCGGTCCAGAACCATTCGATTCTCTAACTTAAAAAAAGGGCTATTGCAACCGTTGAACCCGATTTCGCACCACCGCGCCAATCACCACAGGGCCACAAATATTGCAAGCGACCCTCCCGGTATTCAAAGAGCATGTGACGATGCATAATGCCTAGTTCCTCATTCACGAAGTGCAGTTTCAAGGTGCGTGCTTACTTACACGTTGCTCAGCTCGGAAACCTTCCAATACGAGGATAAGTGGACATTCCCGTCGGCCTAGTGTACAACCCACTGAATATACATGCCAGTCCAATACCATGATTTCGATCTGTAAATATGTAGGGTACGCACAGTGCATCTCACAATGCAACAGGTCGATGACCCCCATGATATTGATGTGTATCTCTTCTGGTTAAATTATCCCGTGTTCCTTATGCAGTGATGGGAATTGCGTTCTTAGATCGGCGAGAAGTGCGGCTATCAAGGGGGATTTTGATTACTTGAAGAGTTAATATACAGCGAGAGATATGCTTACACGCGAGGAAAAAAGATGTGGCTTGTTCTTTGAGGGCCAAAGCTAGTACTTTGAGCTCAGGCAGGATGACCTTGGCGCTTTTTTGATCGCCCAAAGCATGCAGCCTCTCGTACTCATGAGCAAACTCCTGGAAAACGCGCATCCATAGAAACTGGCACAAAGACAAGAATACCAAAAGTGATTGGATTATTCGGTCCTGATTCGTCGGCGCGGCGCATTGAGAGAAAGTAAACAAATCGACGCACTGCGCAGTAAGAGAAAACCGAGCTCCCCATCTTCTGCACGAGGATCTGCCTCACGATGGGCATCATCCGCCAGGCTGCCTTAAGACACGCATCACGCGATGCGAGATTCCCGGCTCGTGCGCGTTTATAGTGGAGGAATACCATGGCTCCGCATACGAAGTGATGAGGAATGATGCTAAAATGGTTTATTTTCCCGCTGGCCCGGGCCGCGATGTGGCGTGCATCAGGCTCAAACCGAGGCTCTTCATAAGCTGACGGGAGGGAGCGAGTGACCAGCTCAATCGCCTTGTTAGTTGCGCGGAATGTTTGCCAGTACGTGGTTTGATCGCTGGTCACTTTATAGCCATTGTGAGTCGAAGAGTAGAACAATATAAGACCGACATACTTTGTGCTGCTATGGCCCCAATGTTTCTAGCACGCTCGAGTAGAGCAGCGCATTTGCTTCGAAGCACGTTGGCAGTGTCGTTGTAAACAAAGGTAGATTTACTGCCATCAGCGCAAAGTGAGGAAACGGTGCTCAGTTGTATCTCCTAAGCGTAATAGAGTCATATTAATATAAGGAATGAGGATATTTGCCTTGGTCAAAATTCACCGCTAAATCGTCCGATTCAGGTGGCAGCTCCCAGAGAGTTTCTATATTCTCGTCGGAAAAATCACCAGGTATCTCGGCCGCCGCATTTGCAATTCGGTTCATCGTAAATATCATCCACCATATTCTGATACGGCGTTGTATCTCGGTTCTAGAGCATGGAGGTGGTAGTAATGACGGAGTGCGGCTAGTGCACCAACTCGGGGGACTGAGGCCATGCAAGCCACAGGCGACGGCGATCATGATGGTTGCTGGTATGGGCCAAGTAGTTGAAGCCAATATTTTCTACAAAAGGATTGGATAACATACCTGCCCCATTGCCAACGCCTTGGACGTACCTTTTAGAAGCGCATTAAATCGCGGATAAGCTAACGGCAGCGATGTGTGCGTTACCTTCCTTTAAAGAGGTAGTAAGTTCCAAGGAGCGTATATGCTTCCACATAGTCTGATAGTCTATCTGCTCGTGCGAGAGATTCGTCCAAGTAGTATCTCGCCCGTCGCAAGAAGACCGGCTCAAGCACGTTTAAAGGACCGGGATCATAGGCACACCCCATCAAGAAAATGACATTTCGAAGGGCAAAGTGAGGTCCTGTTTCTGGATCGGGGTCCTGAAGGGACGCGTAAAATTCGAGAGGTAAGAGGTCATGGGTGTGATGATGCTCTCTCTGGGCAAATGACCTCGTGCTACGAGAGAGGCTCTTTAAAACGACTGGATGAGAACTAACAACGGTAACGAACTTACATGATGGTGATGAGCCCAGAAGGCGGATGTTGGCCCGTTGCCCACCAACTCCCGAGCATAGGGCCAATCTTTCCATGCAAGTGCAGTTGGACTTGTGAAGAATATTCGCGCTGCAGACCGAATCCAACCGACTGAGAAACTTCGTTCTGTAGGGCCTGCATGGCAGACTGAGATGGCAGCATGAAGCCGAGCGCTGCACTGAGGTTGATGCTAGCTTGCAGCGAATCCACCTGTGCTTCTAGTCTGCTGATCCTTTGCTGCAAAATCACGGTCCTTGGTTTGAGCTTCATGACGGTATAGATACATTCCGGTTCGCCATCGTCTATGCATGAGGTGCAAGTGGGTTTGCGCGCATCGCAGCGACGTCTTGAGACGCAAGCAAGACGTGGTGAGTAAGGTGGTGAGATACGAAGAATTGAAAAGCGCGTACTTCTTTTCCCGACATGCCGTGCAGGCGGTCCCCTTTTTGATTCTCTTCGGTTTGGAAGGCGATGGCTCGTTCCCTACCAATGCTATCTCAAGCGTCCCTTCCATCTGGTCAGCCAACAAACCGTGGCGCTGTGTCTTGGAGACTCAAAACGAGGTGGGCTTGAGGAGCCTGGCTTGCCAAGCCTTGCACACTTTTAAGGGGCTCAGATACGGAGTTGAAGATCGAAAGGTTACGGTGTCTAATGACAACATACAGTCAGCATACCTACCTACACCGCGAATACTCCCTGGGTCTCTCAGGTATTCCTGTAGCATGGCTAACAGCAACGATGGTCTTTTGAGAGCCAAAAGACATGGTATCCCAAGTTACTTGTGGTTGATAGCGGCATCTAGCCGCCTTGGACGCAGTCAACAAACTTGCTGGTATGCATCGTGTATGTGCCGGCTGATTGGTGTTATTGACGCCGCTTTGTCAGCCTCGGAGAGATAATTTATTTGTGTCTAGTCCATTCCTGAGCGAGTGCTTCAAGGACCACTATGGACGACGGAATCTTGCTCAACATTGTAGAGGCGGGAGAGCAATCCTCTACGAGAAAGATTCCAAGTAAAAAGGGAGGCAGGTGGACAGACAGGTGCGTGAGGTATATCAAAATCGCCCAATCCTGACCTGACATTTCTCAGAGTCAAGGCGAAAAAATCAGCCAAGCGACGAGCACGCATCCCCGAGCCTAATGCCTCTCAAACCATAGATTTTGAACTACCAGCGGAGGACCCGGCGTCGGGTGCGACTGTTCGCCCCACGAAGCGCGCACGATTCGATGTTGAAGTTGTGCCATCGGTCGAGCCCACCACATCTACTCAGCGTCCGAAAGGCCAGATCATATCCTCCTTGTTCTCTCACAACCCCTCTGTTCCCACCCCAGAGCGGTCTTATTCGAAAAGGCCTGCTGCTGCACCCAGCAATGCACCTCTGGCCGATGATACAACCTTCCTTGGCTTGGGTCTTGATCCTCTTATTGTCACCCACCTACGAACCAAGTTCACTATCGAGAATCCAACCTCGATCCAACGCGCCGCCCTCTCTGCCATTCTCCCAGAGTCTACATTATCCCGTGATGTCTTCATTCAATCTCAAACAGGCTCAGGCAAAACCCTTGCATTCCTCCTTCCCATCATCCAAGACCTTCTTCCACTCAGCTCTCTCTCCTACATTGATCGCTCTATCGGCACATTAGCAATAATAATCGCACCTACTCGCGAGCTAGCAAAGCAGATATCTGACGTTCTCGAATCGCTGCTTACAATGCGTCTCAGAGCCTCGGAGAACATCGATGACGAGGCCAACGGCCCGCGTCTCACACGGTGGCTCGTATCTGGTTTACTCATTGGTGGCGCGACGCGCGCACACGAAAAAGCGCGCCTGCGCAAAGGTGTTCCCATTCTCGTCACCACACCTGGTAGACTGCTTGATCACTTGCAAAACACATCCTCGTTTGACGTTGGGAAATGCCGCTGGCTCGTCCTTGATGAGGCGGACAGGCTGATGGAACTGGGCTTCGAAGAGTCGATTACCGGGATTATAAAAGGTCTTGATGGACGGAGGAAGCTCGCTGCCGCTGCCGCCGCGGAGGGAACGAGTATGGATGTAGGTGGGTGGGATTGGGAGAGACGGCGGCGGACGGTGTTATGTTCCGCGACGATCAGGGAGGATGTGCAGAAGCTGGCTGGGACAACTCTGCATCGGCCAATTGTCGTCAAGGCTACTGACGTCGCACAGGCAGCGGCGGAGGCACAGGCAGCTCTAAACCAACCTCGGTCTCAAATCGTGGTAGATACACCACTGCCAGTGGACACCACGAAGTTTACCCCACCGTCGCAGCTCTCCCAAAAATATGTGGTAGTACCACTTAAACTGCGCCTAGTCTCCCTCATCGCATTATTACGCACCATCTTGACCGAATCATCGAAGCCAACTACATCCGCGACTCCAGAGGGCTCCCGGATTATCGTCTTTCTGAGTTGTACGGACTCTGTGGACTTCCACTGGAGTCTGCTCGGTGGCGTATCCATGAACGGCGGCGCTGCTCCACAGGCATCCTTAAGTTCGGACGAGGACAGCTCCGGCTCGGACGATGAGAATGAGCCCAGGGAGCCCGGCGCAAAGGGCGAAAAGGACGACGAGCCTATCGAGGCTCGCTGTGCTTTACTTCCAAGGACCTCTGTCTATCGCCTCCACGGCTCTCTCGACCAGCAAACGCGCATGGCATCCTTGCGCGGGTTTATCGGCACCTCCAAATCCAAGGACAAGGCCAGGACGAAAAGTCCAAGTAAAGAAGCTGCCGACAAGGATGACGACGCGCCTACATCTTCGATCCTCCTTTGCACATCCGTCGCTTCGCGCGGCCTGGACCTCCCCCTCGTGCGCGCCGTAGTGCAGTACGATCTGCCCACCGAAGGCGGCGCGAACGAATACGTCCATCGCGTAGGCCGCACTGCGCGTGCGGGAAAGGGTGGCGAGGCTTGGGCCATCATTACCCCCAGTGAGACGGACTGGGTTGGGTGGGTCGAAGGGAAGATGAACAAAGATGCGAAGGATAGCGCCAGGAAGGCGGGCGTGAAATTGCACGCTGTGGGCGTGCAGGATGTGTTAAGGCAGGGATTCGGAGGTAGAGGAACGGACTACGAGGTCAGAGCAACAGAGGTACAACTGGCGTTCGAGAGATGGGTTCTCAAGGGAAACGTACGTCAATTCCCCGAACCACGTACCGATTCTTATTACTCATTTTCTCTTGATCATCCAAAGAATGCGCTTGCTCGCCAAGCATTCCAATCCCACATGCGCGCCTACGCGACGCACCCCTCGGACGAAAAACACATTTTCCACATCCGACATCTCCACACTGGCCACCTTGCAAAGGCATTCGCGCTCCGGGAAGCGCCGACGGCCGTAAGTGGCCAGGTAACGAAAAAATCTGCGAAAGAGAAGAAGGTTGGTAAATTCAACGGCGGCGGCAAAAAGTCGTCCCAGCGCGCGGATCGTGAGGACAAGATCGGTGCAGGTGGTAAAGCAGATACGGGCGATCGCATGCGAGATGCGATTCGTGTGCAGGGTAGACTGGCAAAGCAAGGTGGGGCGATGGTGCGCAGCGGCGTGGACGACTTTCAGATCGCAAGTGGGTATGACTTGGAGCGGTTGGTACATGGGCAAAAATAAATGGCTGTATCTACTCGGAACCTGTTATCTATTGTGGTTGCTATTACAGTAACAGATGGGCGCATCATAATCTTATACTCGCCGGGCCACGAATACGGTAGAGTAATGGGTTACTTGAGGGTGGCAATCTACCTCACTCGGCCAGGCTGCTTCTCGTCTGCTGTGCTATCCTCGTGAAAAAGCATGAGCTCCAGCTCATTTGCTCCCCGTAAATCACCCCCCGCACGTCCATCGACGTGCCCTTTCTTGATAACCTCCCATTCCACTCTGAGGCACGAGCGTTCAGGTATCAGCCACCACGTAGGCTGAATAAGAGGGACGTAACAACATACCTTACAAATACCCACATCCACCGTCGTATTAATTCGAGCGCCTCCATCAAGAATATCCCCGACTCGAGCTCCGCGATCGAATGTAAGTGAGTTGATAGTTTGAGTGACCATATGAATCGCAATATGAGATTGAGGATGATGGCGATATAGTAGACGATCGGGTCTCGATAGAGCAAGACTCGTCGGAGACCATAAGGGTACGAATTGGGATCTTCGGGAGATGGCTGTAGTTCCATCGGTTGCACGAGGGGCAGAGGTGTTGAAACACCACCACTGGGAGTGCTAGTTGCGCTGATGAGCTTCCCAACCCTCGGTTCGGGGTGTCCACGCGGTGAATGAGTGTGGTGTTTCCGAGATGAGGGTAGCAGAATATCGAAACCCCAATCATTTGTGACGTCCCACCAAAACGAGTAAGCCGAATTAATGAACACTGCGAGCAGCCTGCGGGCACAGTGCATTGGTGAAAGGCTAGTGGGAAGGTAACGTAGGAACGTACCACAGTCTGAAAAGCCGGTATTCGCCATGCCAGACGACGCCCTGGGCGCTTTCTGCACTCATTTCATTATCCATGGGTTGGATAACAACAAGGCGCTGCGCCGCAGAAAGAAATATAACGGGAAAAGCAGTCGCGTATTTAACGGCGTTGAATAGGGAGCGGCTGGACTGTTGCTTGGATGCGAGGTACTCGACTATGCATTGACGAAATCGGACAAAATAGGGTAGGCTTATGAGCCAAGTTTAGCGAGCCACGTCCGAGCAACATCAAATAGCTGTTACGACACACCTCATTAAGAGCGGAACTACGAATGAAGAAAACCCTTCGAGTTCAGGTAGGCGGACCAAGCTCCCACCAGGCCAAAGGCAGCAGGCAGATATCCACATATCTCCGATGACTTTGGCATACGATGTAAATATATCGGCAAAGATAACATCGGAAAAATGTATGGGTTGGTCGAGAGGTGAAACCAGACACCGTCGCACGCATCTATATTGTGCCACCAATGAGAATAGCTCGCGAAGTTGTGCGTATGAAAGGCTCGTGAATCTCACTGTAAGAAAATGGTACGCTCACGCTTTTGAAATAGATTAAATGGGCAAAGGAGCGCAAATAGAGCGCCAAGGGTTGTGATTATGGGGAAGATTTTGTAGTCGTCCATCAACTCCGCGTCTCCTCTGGTTGCCAGCCGAAAGGCAATCCAACCCACAGAAATCCAGGCGGTATAAGTTATTAGAAGTTTGTAAACAGGTGGGTATAGTGTTGCTGGGTGGGCGAAGGAGTTGAAGTTTAGCGGTCCGGGTGGTGGTTGTCGAGCCGCGGTAGACATGGATGGTGGTGATTGCGGTGAAGGCTTATTGTCTCGTCGAATGTCGAGTGCAAAGGCCGTGTCTATACCCAATAGGTACAGGATGTGGAGATTGGTTACCCAGCACGCGATGCCGGCCCCTGCAAGCAAAAGGACGCGGTACGGTAGGGGAAACGAAGCATTGAAAGCGGACAGATCGAGCGCGCCAGCGTCTCTAGGAAGATTCTCTGAGTCGATATCCATGCCAAGGGACCTATAAGCTAGCAGGGCGAAGGTTCATGCAACGTCTGAGATCTGCCAGAAATTCAGAAGCTCGGAGCTGGCGGTGATGGTGAAAGCGTTGGAGACGATGGGCGTGGCAGGGACTCCGGTGCGCAGGGGCTGCTTGTGTAAGCAAGGGTCCAAGGAGGCCTTTGGCTGTTTGCATCCGCCACCATCCAGTCATCACCTGGACGTCGTCGATCATGTCAGAGAAAGTCGGAGCGTACGGCACAAACCAAGTACGAGCTCATGTTTATTCCGTTCGTTAGAACTGATTACCAATTTGTAACTGAAAGTCGTCGGCAA
The DNA here is from genome assembly GCA_000697705.1 of Botryobasidium botryosum FD-172 SS1. Classification (NCBI taxonomy): domain Eukaryota; kingdom Fungi; phylum Basidiomycota; class Agaricomycetes; order Cantharellales; family Botryobasidiaceae; genus Botryobasidium; species Botryobasidium botryosum. Next base: position 1,907,414 of record KL198016.1, on the reverse strand, counting down.
GCAAATTTCGCCGCACATGGGACAAGGAGGAGTATGCGCAGAAGGCTCGAGAGAAGGACCGGGAGGAGAAGGAGAGGATGCAGGAGAATGAGGAGCTCACCCGCAAAGGTATTCATGAAGAACTTTCATACTCATATTTTTCTCAACGTTATTTCATTCGCTAGGAAAGAAACCAAGACGATTCCGGGAGGAACTGCCCAAAGCCACAGAGCTCATGCAGCAGCGCGAAGCTCCCCTTGAGCTCGACAAGAACCTGAACAAAACCATAATAGTACAAAATCCCGGCGGGCGTGGTGCAGGTCAACCGGGCTTCTATTGCGAAATCTGTAACCGGACGTCAAAGGACAGTGTGGGATACCTAGACCATATCAATGGGCGGACGCGTGAGTCGATTACTTACGGATGTGTCCACCATTTTCGGGTGACTAATATCATGTCCTTTTTGATAGACTTGCGCAGACTGGGACAGACCACCCGTATCGCCCGCTCTACTATCGAGCAAGTCCGCGCACGGATTGCACTCCTACGAGAAAAAACAAAGGAGGCTGCCAGCGCCAAGGCTTTCGATTTCGACAAACGCATGCAAGAAATCAGGGCCCAGGAAGATGCTGCGCGCGCAGAACGTAAGGAGAAGAAAAAGGCGCTGAAAGAGGCAAAAAGAAAGGAGGAGGCTGGCATTGTCGATGCTCCTGATGATGACATGTCAGCCATGATGGGATTTGGCACATTTGGGACTTCGAAAAAGAAATAACTCATGGACCAGTTCACTTTCTTAACGTCTTCGTACGCCTCTATTATAACTGTGTATCCCCTATAGATTGTATAAACTCTTGTGCAGCGACTCGTCATTTAAATGGGAACAAGAGAGAGAATGAACTTGGTTTCGCCAATCTCCTGCTCCTCCGAGATCAAAACCTTCGCTCCTTCGGGCTTCTTCGACTCTTCCTCAGGTACGCTCCTAACCGTCTTCGAGATGATCTCTGCATGGCTCGTCATGACCTCCTGCAGCGCCTCACCAATACCTGATTCGAACTTGTAGAACAACCTCACGTCGTCCGTAGCCTGCAAACCAGCCTTCTTCCTGAGCTTCTGCACCCGGTTAATGATCTCCCGGGCCAGGCCTTCGCTCTCGAGCTCCGGGTGAATTTGTACATCAAGTACGATCACAACATCGTTGTCCGTGTTCGTGGCGAGAGTTCCGTCCGCAGGCAGCTCGATATACCTGATCACCGTCAAGTCACCCGCGACGAGTTCGATGCCGTCGACGGTGACGACGCCGTTCAGAACGTAGCCCTTGACGTCGTCCGAAGTAAGTTGAGGCAGGCCAGCCTTGACGCGGCCAAGGTCCTTGCGTAATTTCCGGCCGAGTACCGCCCAGTCGGCATTCGCGCGGTACCGAACGCCAGAACTCTCCTCATCTGTAGAGAAGCTGATTTCGCGGACGTTGAGCTCCGACTCCAAGTACGGCTGCAACAACTTGACATCGTCGTGATACTGCTGATCCGGGTGGAAGATCAACAATGATTTGAGCGGCGTCTAAGAAAGGAATACGATTTAGCGCGGGGAGATTCACGTATCTATGCAGTAGTACTCACCTTCAGCGGAAGAGTGTGCCTCTCGCGTAGCGTTCTCGTCAACTCAATGACATTTTGCATGCGCTTAACTTTACGCTCGATCTCGGCGTCAAAGTACTCATCTCGCACTACAGGGAACGAAAGGAAATGGATGGAGCGAATGTCGTCGTTCGGGAAGGCAGATGCTGGGATATATGGGCGGAGGCCTTGATAGATGTTTTCAGTGATAAAGGGCGTGTATGACGACTACATCAAAGTGGATCAGCCAATCGTACCCGGAGTCGAGCAATAGGCCTACCATCGTCCGGCACAGGGTAAGAAGGGTCTCAAGGAGGGTGTTCAACGCGGAGACAGTGTCCTCGGGACCGTTTTCACCCTTAAGGCGCTTTCGGTTGAAGCGAATGTACCAATTCGTGAGCTCATCGACCAGATCGAGCAACCGCGGAACAATGGTATAAAGGCGGTACGCTGTATAATCGTTTGAGCTCAAACCACCCATACCAAGCAGGTGTGTACTTACCCGCCATTTCTTCCCGCACCAACTTGATCAGAGACTGACATCTAGCCAGGATCCACTTGTCCATGATATTGGTAGACCTAGGCGCGTGCGCATCATACTGGAAATCGATCGAGAACTCTTTCTTCAGCAGGTTGACTTGACCAAGGAAAAACCGGAACGAGTTGAGCCACGGTAATAATACGCGCGACACGACTTCTCGTACACCCTCTTCGCGGAAACGCAAGTTGTCTCCACGGACGATGGGCGAATTTACGAGGAACATTCTATGTTCACGTTATGTCAAGCTATACTCACGATTATAGAAAATATAGACACATACCTGATTGCGTCGGCTCCGTACGAGTCGATGACCAAATTGGGGTCAGGATAGTTCTTGAGACTCTTGCTCATCTTCTTCCCATCGCTAAGATAGTTTTGGTGTAAGGATGGCAATAAGGTCACTTTGATGCGACTTACGCTGCGAGAACAAGACCGGTGACAATGAGGTTCCTCCATGGCGCAGTATCGAAAAGATGGGTCGATAGAACCAGAAGGGTATAGAACCAGCCGCGAGTTTGGTCAATCCCCTCAGACACGAAATCAGCTGGGAATGTTGCTTTGAATTGCTCCTTGTTTTCGAAAGGATAGTGTGCTTGTGCGTATGGCATACTTCAGAGACGAGCTGTTCCGTTAGTTGCAGAGAGAGCCGCATTATAAAGAGAGGCAGACCTTCCAGATTCGAACCAGCAATCGAAGACCTCTTCAACGCGCTTCAGCTGGCCCTTCCCTCTCCGTGAAGGGATGGTAATGTGATCGATAGATTCGCGATGCAGGTCTGTAATGCCCGTTACCCCCGAAAGCTCTTCTAATTCTTGGATAGAACCAACAGCGACGACCTGCGCAACAGAAGAAATTAACACGATTCTTGGCGCGGAAGACAATATGGATGTAGATTACCTCCTCAAAGTCATCGCTGACCCAAAGAGGGATGGGTGTACCCCAGTACCGATTCCGAGAGACATTCCAGTCTCTGGCATTTGCAAGCCAGTTCCCAAAACGGTTGTCACCGACCGACTGTGGTACCCTGCGTAGCTTCTGTCAGATTCGGGGCCTTGTTACTGAACATGACGTGTAAGTACCATCTAGTCTCCTTGTTGTTTGCAACAAGTTGATCTACAGCATGCTGAACGCGGACAAACCAAACAGGGATCGCCTTATACAATAGCGGTGTCCCGGATCTACGCACAAATGTTTGACATTGAGCATCGACCATGATCTATTTAAGGGAAGGGCGCACCTCCAGCAAAATGGATATTCGTGAGTGACGGTTGATTGTACAATCAACCGTCCCTTCTGCTTCAATACTTTTTGGATATCCTTATCTGCCGTCTATGAACACGAGAGATTCAGCCTATGGAACCCACCAATAATCTACGGGATACATTTTACGAACCTTGACATATTGACCCGCAAAGTCCGATACCTCCTTCGTAAAGACCCCGACCTCATCAACAGGACATGGGGGCATCTCATCGGCTCGGAGGACGCCGTTGTCGATCATAATGCGGTGATCGTCATCACCAAACGCCGGAGCTTGGTGGACGATACCTGTACCACTTTCATCAGTAACGTAGGTATCGTTCACAACGCGGAACGCGCGGTCTTCATACTGAGTAACCAACAAAGAGATCAGTCAGGTGGAATCTAAGTAAAGTGGCGTTATCGCACCTGCTCGGTGAAGTAGTCAAACAGCGGAACATATCTCCAGCCTTTCATGTCTGAGCCCTTGAATTCGCCCACTTTCTTGAATTTAGCCTTTTTCGGGTCCTTGTATAATGTGGTAAGGAGCTTTTCATGAAGGATGAAGTTCACGTCGCGGGTTTGATCGTGGATTTTGATATAAGTGAAGTTCGGGTGAACGCAAAGGGCGAGATTGCTCGGGAGTGTCCAGGGTGTGGTTGTCCAGGCGAGGAGAGACGTTTTTGGGTCGTCCACCAGGGGGAAAGAAACAGTTACTATCATGAAACGTTGAAAAGACGCTGCCAGATATTTGTAGGCGACGAGGCGTACCTGCAGGATCGCTCACTGTTCGATAGTCTTGGCCAGCCTCAAAGTTAGATAGCGGCGTGGTGCAACCAGTGGAGTACGGCATGACTCTCAGGCCTCTGTATACCAAACCTTTTTCGAAAAGTTGGCTAAATGCCCACCAAACTGACTCCATAAACGACGGCTGGAGAGTCTTGTAGCCGTTGTCAAAGTCGATCCAACGGCCCATTCGCTCCACAGTGCGACGCCACTCAGACGAGTATCTCATCACAATAGCTCGACACTCGGCATTGTACTTGTCAATGCCCATTGCCATCACATCGGCTTTACCGGTTATACCCAGCATCTTGTCGATCTCGTGTTCGACAGGGAGGCCGTGAGTATCCCAGCCAAATCGTCGTTCTACGTGGAAACCACTGGCATGAGCATGCCGCGTGACGATATCCTAGATGTAAAGGAATGGCCTCAGATGTAAATCGACATTTATATATTTGTGCACTCACTTTGATGGTGCCCGCAAGGAGATGTCCATAGTGCGGTAGCCCCGTGGCAAAGGGTGGTCCGTCATAGAAAGAGAATTGAGGGCGGCCTTCGGACTGCTTTAGACTTGTTTTAAACGCGTCGATTTCTCTCCAATATTCGATAACTTTTTCCTCCTCTTTGGGGAAGTTAAACTGAGCCGAAACTATGTGACCGTGAGCTGATGTGTTGAGGAGGTCAATAAACGACAGCGCTTACGGTCGTGAAGTGGGAACGACATGGTGACACGAGATAAACTTGAGGAGTGCTCGCGTTATCGCGCGAGATTTATAGGGCAAGATGACTGGGATGTTGACTCGGTCTCCTGACTCGATGATCGCTGATCTCGCGATTATCTCCGATTGAATCCTGAAAAATGTAAATTACTCCGAAATTACAAAGGACGGCCCCGTTGTGGGAAATGTAGATCTACTAGTGCTATGATTGTGCACCCCAGTCCTTCAACCAGTCTTGCATGGCCTTCTCCACCCTCGAGGCATTTCTCGCATACGTGTTGTCCCCATTGTATGCTCGACAATTCGAGAACACGAGCTTGGCATCCTCGACAAAGTCGTCAAGGGTTGCGTACATGTTATTCTCCAGTTTGCGCTCCATCGTTGAGAAATCTAATGGAGGGCGTGTTATTTGAATGAAAAGGCAGCGTGGTCATATCTGGCTTACCCATTGGTTTGCGAATGACGTCGAAATAGTCAGGGACATCTTCTCGAGATACAGGCTCATGGAATGCCCATCCGCTGGGATGGGCCTGTAATTCTGCCAGCAGACGTTGCATCACATTGTGCTGAGGTCCTCGTGATGGCCTGCTAGAGCTGTAAATGTAAAGCGGGTCAGGTGAGCTGCCTGCCTAGGGAGCTTGACTAGGTTGCGGTATACTGACGCGTCATCCATTTCCGGAGTCCAACCACTCTCCTCTAAGATAAACGCATCAATAACTCCCCATAAAGTGCGAAGGATCTCAGAGGCCTACTCAGTCCGGGGACGTCTCTAGAGTCCATCTGGAACCCCGGGGGCGCGGTTTTGAACTGATTTAAGCCACGATAGACGATATCAGAACGAGAGCTTCGGCTACGTATTTTGGCCACGATAGCCTGGAAACAAGGGTTAAGGCTTGGTAGTTTATATAGCCAAGCCATTGCGCTTACTTCTTTCTGACGAGCCAGTATTTCGGGAACAGCGAGGTAGTCCACTTTGGGGAGCATCGAACACTATTGGAAACCGATATCAGTGGGTAAGAACTAGAGATTCGTTTGTAGATGTTGTGGCCAACCTGCATGAGAGTGCCTCCCTCGTAATCCTTGATATAACCTACCCACAGTGGACGAGGAATAGTGATATCTTTTGTGAACCCCTGTAATAGCGATCAGCATGACGACTAGGTATTGCCATCAAACACTTACCTGTTTCCTGAAGTATCCGATAGCATAGTTGTCTGCATATGTTAAAAAGTGGAGGATGGTGGGCATCTCCGAACGAATGTAAGCCTTGTATTTGTTCATCAGGTGACCGCCATAACCCTGCAGATTCGGTCAATGTCAAGTATCAGCCTAAAAGGTTTGGGAATACTAAACGCACATTCACTTGAAAGGAAGAAGATATGGCAAGGAACACTATTTCTGAAAAAGACCGGTGGGGAAACGGTCGAAAAGTGATTCCGCCGACGACTTTGAGACCTCGGTGGACTATGGCCATCCCCTGAGAGCTACGATCGAACACAAGCCGCGTGATATATTCCCGGGGCATCTTAGGAAGCTGCTTTTGGAATAGCACTTTGAGCCCAGTAAGGAGTATGTTGGATGTTGGGGAGCCATCGTTTTTAACCACCACGAAACGTATTATACCGTTTCGCTCTTCGATGACCGCGGGTTTCTCTCGGCGGGCTGATGGCTAAAGTGCACTCTGAGCGAGCTGCCTATGCCAAATATTCAGGAGAACGTACCTCTACGGGAGTGAAAACGGGATCGACTGCGACCCCTTGGGCCAGTTGAGCGAGCTGCGCGGTGTCTGTCTTCATGTCTTCAACTTTGATTTTGAGTCGAACCTCTTTGATCGTGCCAGAACTATTATGCATCGGTTCCGTGCGGCTGTATTCAGAAGGTAGGCCATGAGGGCCAGGTTGCGGCACAGTCTTTTGACCCGAAGTCCACTGATCATGGTTTCGCACGTGTCCGTAGTCCGAGTTCCGTGCAGCAAGTGGCATATTTTCTTCGGCGTCGCTCAAGGATGATGTGGATATACGGCGTCGTTTATTGGGTGCTAGCGGAGCGTCACTAAGGGATGAGGACGACGATGCTGGCGATGACGGGGCTGGTGGGATGAAGTATTAGTTTCAGGAACCATAGCCGCGTTTCGATTCACCCACATGGGGAATATGCATTATCGTGCCCATGGTCCTCTGAGGGAATTGTCATCTGTCTAAACTTCTTGTGTCACGACAATGCACGTAGAACAACAAGATACACCGCCTACCTTCGCAAGGACAGAATATCCTCGTCTACATAGCTGAAATCCAGGAGGCGCCCGGAATCCTGTATTAAAGTAAGTGAACAGCTGAAAGTGCCACTCCTTGCAATAACACGCACCTCCAATAGCTCGTCAATTCGATATGCGACTCTGGCGCGCCGCTTCAGTTCTTCGTGACCTACCTCTGATCCTGCCCCGTGATCCTCCCATCCATGACCACATGCACAAAATCTCAAGTAGCCATCATCGGTTAGCGGTCCATCAAGCTCGAGGAGAGCGATAGGGTTAACGGAATCCTCAGTCTGGGCGATCCAGCCTTCCTGTGGGTGTAAGCCCTCACACGAGCATGCGAAGCACTTGGAATGCCTTGCAATTCTGAATAGCTGCGCTGGCCCTGATAGCGAGTCGAGTGACGACGGATAGATGAAGCTAAATGAGGACTGCATACGTAGTGGCCGTGTGCTGTGTTACGCGTGAAGGTGTTGAGTATGATCGGAAGCGGTTGGCTCTAAGAATCGGATCCGACATCGGAGCCACACAAGGCCAAATATAATATATATGAACCTTTGTTGCCGGAGGCTTTCAGGTCTAACCACCATCATCTGCCCCAGCAGCATTGATCATGGTCAACGCGAAAGCCGGCACCAGCGAAGAGGATAACCAGCCGCCACCCATCTCGCAACCAGGTACTTATACTCTCGAGGTTTGAGCCCCGTCTTGTAGTAATTTTGTTGTGTGGATGGCAAACTGAGTCATTCTTTCCGCAGACCGTTTCCATCGGATGCAAAATCTACGTTCGAAGACCAGTCTACGGCGCTGAGGACGAAGTCCGCAAGGCCGAGATTCTCTCCATCCGGGACAGGCCAAAGTCTATCTATGGCGAAATTTTGGCTCAGCAGGTCCACCCTGCTGATAAATTCGACTATTATATCCACTGGGTAGACTTTAACAAGCGCCTTGACGAGTGGGTGGCCGGTTCCAGGCTTGTGCTCACTCGGGAACTCGAGTGGCCCAAGCCTAAACCGCCCCCTGTGGTGGGAAAGAAAGAGCATACCTCGAAAGCAAATGCCCATCGGACCAACTCGCTGTTGAAGAAGGCTACCCATGGTGCCGCTGCCTCCGCAGGTAGCCCTGCGCCGTCTTCGTTGAAGCGGAAGGCTGCCTTTGAGGAGAGCCGGGATTCTCAGCCAGACGATGGTGAAGGGGAGGAGACTGACGGAGAGGTGGCGAAGGCTGTTGATCCGCGAAAGGGGCCTACGGTGTTCAGTAAGGAGCAGGAGATCGAGAAGCTTCGACATTCGGGCTCAATGACCCAGTCGGTGCACGAGATTGCCCGTGTCAAGAACCTTAACCGCCTGCAGATAGGAAAGCACGAAGTGGAGGCATGGTACTTCAGTCCGTACCCCGTCGAGTATTCCCACCTGCCTTTAATCTACATCTGCGAGTTCTGCCTCTCCTACTTTCCGACGCCGAAAATGTTCTCGCGCCATCGCCAAAAGTGCACCCTGCTCCACCCACCCGGTAACGAAATCTATCGACACGAGGACATCTCGGTCTTTGAGATCGATGGAAAACGGCAACTTACCTGGTGTCGAAATCTCAGTCTTCTTTCCAAGTGCTTTCTCGACCAGTGAGTGCCCCCAAAACATATGACGAGACATCTCCTAACGTTATCTTACTTAGCAAAACCCTGTATTATGACGTTCAACCTTTCTTATACTATATCATGGTAAGTAATCGTCTTATCATCATACTATACAAACTCAGCTCTTAGCTTTCTCGCAATAGACGACCCGCGACGACCATGGCTGCCATATTATCGGGTATTTTTCAAAGGAAAAAGAGAGCGCCGACTCATACAACGTCGCGTGTATTCTCACCCTTCCCCAACACCAACGCCACGGCTACGGAAAGCTGCTCATTGAATTCTCTTACGAGCTCAGTAAACGTGAAGGGAAGACGGGTAGTCCCGAGAAGCCACTCAGTGACTTGGGACTGTTGGGATATCGCGCGTACTGGATAGAGACGATTGTCGAGCTCTTGTTGACGATCCCAGCAGGGGAGGATATTAGCGTGGAGGAGATTGCGCAAAAAACCTCCATCACCCCAAACGATGTACAGTGGACGTGCGTTTTTTCCCTCATGTCCATGGACCTCATGTCTCGCCCTTTAACTTTCCCTTGCACCACTCTTTTCTCACGTTTGCACCGGAGCTGACGACCCGTTGCCTTGCGTTCCAGGTGCCAGACGTTCGAGATGCTCAAAAACTACCGAAATTCGCATGTCATACACCTGACGGACTCTATAAAGGAGAGATACGAGAAAACGCTGAAGAAACGCAAGAGGCGTATCGTGCCGTCCGCTTTGCAGTGGAAGCCGCCTTCATTTACGAGGGAGCAGTTGCGTTTTGGCTGGTGATCATCCATGGACATGTATCAACATTACATTTTCCCTTCTGTACAACACGTCTATCTGTGATGGGAGCCAGCCGTCTCCGCCGATGTGAACATTTTTGGAGCTATTGGAACACAGCAAGAGAAACAACTATCTAGTGGCCGAAATGACCCGCGGCAACGACGTTCTAACAAAACGCCTTAGGCCCCCTTTCCGGCAATCAGAGCACTGTTCCCTCGCGAACGAAGTTTGCGGTCCGCCGTGGGGGAGGACGGCCGAGTGGCGGGAGGCGAGAACAGCCCGACGCCCGACAATTCATTCGCCTCCCCAGATGAAGGGGAAGCGTTGTATGTACTGGGGAAATCAGGAATGGTCGATGGCGGCGCACCGGCCGAGTTGTTCGCGTCGTCGCTTTCGGATGTGACGAGCACCACGGGCGGAGGGGGATGAGATGGGGCACCGATAGTACGAGCGATCACATAGGCGACGATGTCCTAGGTGTAATGAATAAGCGGTCAATACCGATAATCATAACAAGCTATCCCGGATCACGAGTTCGATAGCAATATACAATACGAGAACTGATGGGTCGAGAGGAATATTCCGCACTCACCAGCGCCACCAGGAATACGATGGGAGCGATAAGAGCATATGACAGGCAGCGGAATACAAATGCTATAGTTGGGATCCAGGACGAAGGAGGCGGCTCCCGAAGGAGATGGAACCAAGAGAGGACTTCGGACGCCATGATCAGATGCGATGGAAAATAAATCAGGACCTGATGTCGGTTAAACCGCCCGAGGGGTTAGGCCTTTAGGACGAGCAGAAGAGGGTCCGCGCAGAACTTACACTTTTCCGAAGGTGGTGAGTGCGCGCCAATGAACAGGATGCCTCGTTTGAGCTGGTGGAGGATAACAACCCTTGCGAGCCCGGCGCCATTTATAACAACTCCAGCCGGTGATGTGTAAATATCATGCTTCCACATGTTTTGGATTCTGAGGTATCTAACCCCTCATAAGTACAACATCCACATGCATACAGTTATGGAAAATATGACAAAGAAAGAAAGATGTGAAGTGTGTAAGTGAATGCAAAAAAAAGTGAGGTGAAAAAAGGTGAAGTTTTGCATAAGACAATGCCGAAGAAAAAGAAATAATATGCCAAACCAAGAGACATGAAAAAGAGAACCAAGAAGATGAGGTGCGCCTGAGGGTATACAATATTAAGCTTCTCAGCCATATGAGTCGCATAGCAAATATTAAAAAAGTCTATGGGTACATGATGCTCGTTGGGAAAACAATCCCATCGCTTCTTACGAGAACGATGGGACGCTTTGCGCCTTGCGGTGTGTGCGGATTTTCTGTCGGCGGTAGGCATGTTAATACCTCTTGGCACCGGACCTCGACATGTGGTGATGGATCAGAGCCAAAGAACACGGTTAACGGCTCTGTCTAAATAAGAGAAACAAAGTGTCAGCGCCGGTGAACTGAGATCCCGAACCACATGAAAGATGCCGTACCTTGGAGAAATTTTCGCCATACAATGTCAGCAGTTTTGACGCGAGCGGGTTCGGTTGTGTGATCCCACGCGACGACGGGCAATTGGCTTTGGGAGCCTCCGAAGCACGCTCTGGCGGCAAGTACTTGTTGACGGCAGGGAATGGCGTGACAGCCTGGAAGGACGCAGACGACTGGGGCGTGTTGTACAGTACGGGGGGAACGTAAAAGTTGTATCGAACTTGATCTAACGACATAAAAAGACGATGAGCGCGTGAAAAACACGAGTAAAAGAAAATAACTTACCAGTTCCGACGACGGTCCACACAGCTGTCTCGCCAATATCCAGCGACCAAAGCGCGCCAGAGGACATTGCCTGGTCACTCGAAGGCTTCGACGACGCCGACCCACCGCTGCCCGTCGAGTTAACCCGCCGCCTACCACTGCCGCTGCCGGTAGCTTTGGTGGTTTGCTTTGCAACAGCAGCAGTCGTAAGCGACCCGCGCTTTCTCCGTACGCGCCCCCCGTCTGACGAAGGGTACTCTAATTGCGGAGATGGGAGACCGTTGGCTCCTGCAAAGTAATCCGGCATCGAACTCGATGCAGAACTGGGCGTCGACGCGACGGGGGATCCGGGGAGACTTGGCGAGTGCGAGGCCGAGCTGGGGTACACGTTGAAGCCATTCCACGACCGGAAATCGGCAGGCCTGTACGTGTTGACCTTCTCGCCCATGCAGGAAAGGAACGCGCCAGACGCGCCAGGGTTGCCATGCTCGGGAGCTGCCTTGCTGGGCTCGTATACCTCGAGGGCGATTTTATGAAGCTGCGACACGGGGTCGCCGCACACTTCACCAGGAGCGCAGTAGCTGTCTGGCACGCCCTTAGCCCCCTCTTGAAGGCCTCCGCCGACCACGACGGTGCTGTGGTCCACCTTGCGGATGATGAGGACAGGGCTGACAACTCCAGAGATAAGGCATTGTAGCACGACGGTTTGGTTGTAATATATGGGAATTTGGGAGCCGTTCGCGGGAGAGGGGATGGCATTAGGTGGGGGTGATGGGTAGTCGGGCTGTAGGGGTGGTGGGGGAGGGGTGTCGGACCCGCCAGTTGGCTTGTTCACGTCTACAATATACATAATGAACATATCTGAGGGCACCAAAAATTAGCTGGTCACCAATAGTATACTAAAACGCGACGGCTTACCCCAACTGGCTGTCCGTGCTACAAATGAAGGTGTAGACCCGCGTTGACGGTGATCTAAGCCTGGGAGAGGCGCGCCGTCCGAGCCCTTGAATGAGGCCCCGGATCCAGAAACACACAAGTACTTGGTCGAAACCGTTTGTGACCGTAAGCGATGGAATAAAGAGACCGTCGACCCATGATTTATGCAGACTACAGAAAAAGAGGTCTTAGCACAGAGGCACAGGACAAATCGCGCTTATCTACTCACGCTCCAAGTTCTTCGCGCTTTGCCTCTTTTTGCTCGGCTTGCTGATGACCTTGATAGGCTTGCTAGGGAAAACGCCCAGGATCCTTTCGGATTCACCGTCTTCGGAGGGCGCGGTCACCTTGACTAAAGCCTCGACCTTCTTTTTTCGCTCGTCGACATCGGAGATGTAGAGTTGTTTGCCGACACAGCGTCCAATCCGGGTAATGTCATCCGATGGTGGCTCTGATGCATCCAGGGCCCGACCTGAGGACGTCGACCATTCCACAACGGCCTCGGAGGGAGCCGATTCACCACTGATTGCGACCGTAACTTGAGGCGCAGCAATTTTGATCTCGTCCCCTGAGCGGAACTCTGACCACCAGCTGTTACCGAGCAAGACCGCGGTGGGGGGCGGACATAGGAAGCTGGAAAGGGCAGAAAAGAAGGTGAGTAAGGACCTGGATCCTGAGCGCGTAAAAACGGAGTTGTACAGACCGCTTCTCAGTCCCGTAGCTCTTTTGCGCGACTCTGCTCGACATGACGATCACGCTTCGCTCGCCAGCAGCGATCCGATTTGAGGAGTTGATATATTGGTCGAGGTACGGACTTTGGAATAAAATAAAATTAAGCAAAGACGGCTGGGGGAAATGTCGGAACTTGGCGTACCGGATAAATGTCTGGAGATCTGACCCTGCCGCGTGACCGGGAAAACCGTGACTTGGTCGCGACATGGACCCGTCCATGGGCGCCATTTGAGGTTGCGAGGGATAATAGTAGGACTCGTCGTAAGAATTGAGAGCGCGGGGGGTCGCGTGTTTCATGACTTCCTGCGGAAACGCAGGGGTGGACGGTGAAGGGCGAGCCGAACGCGAGTCCTGGGGGAAGAGCGAATATTGCCGAGACTGGTAGTGTTGCAATGCAGCAGAGGAAACGACGCCCGAAGTCAAGGCCGATGTGAGTCCATAATCGTCCGACATGTCGACCGAATTGCGAGGCTCCATCATGAGCTCAGCAAAGCTGGGCTCGGGGGCGAAGGACTCGGAAACCTTGTTGACCGCGTTTGGTGAAACGGTGCCGTACGAGGTGGGGGACTGCTGCTGGTGCATTCGTCGGACGCGATTTTGCGAGCTGAGCGGGGAGCCCTCGGGCACAGAGCCGAGCGAGGAGAGCGCGGCCATGAGCTCGAAAGAATTTGCAGGTGTCGAGGCGGGGCTGAGCTGCTGGGGCTCTTCGGTATAGGTCCGCGACGCGACGGGCGAGGAGTAGAGATAGTCGCGCACGCTGCCGAGGCGGGCGACGGAGAGCGAGGGGGACGGGTTGATGGAGGACGTGGAGCCGGAGCGGTAGCGCGAGCTGAGGGTGGTGGGGGAGTTGGAGAAAATGTCGTAGCTCGGCTCAGCGGGGTCGCCCGAGGAGATGGAGGGCGAGAAGGGCGTGTGTGACGTGGCGGAGGAGGACGCAGTGAGGGCGGTGAGGGCGGACTCGAGGTCGGCATGGGGGAAGGCGGGGGCGGAGGCGGAGTAGTCGAGAGCGCGGGGGTCGAGGGAGGACTGGATGAGCTCGGCGATGTCCCAGTCGGGGAGGGAGGAGTGAGTGTAGTCGGACGACGCGTCGTCGGCGGCGAGGGGCGTGGCGAGGAGGGGGTGTTGCCAGGACATGTCGGACGCCTGGAGCATGGCGGCGGGGGAGGACGAGGGGGGACGGGGAGGAGGAGCGGTCGCGCGCACGTTGGTTTTATTTTCCTGGCCCAGGTCTGGCATAGCAGCGGAAGCCATATGAGCAAAACGATCAATATGCCATGTCACTAGTTGCTTACTAAGCGCGCTGAGTGGCCGGTTAAGCCCGAACACGGACGCGTGCGGAAAGTGGAACTTGAAACGGTAAACTCGTCGGACGGGGCGCGTGTCGGAGAAATCGGCGCGCGGCGAGGCAGGAGCGCGGCTAGGCTATCTAATCCGGTAGATCGCTGGCGGCTGCTTGGGCTCGAGCTCGAGTCGAGGAATATTTCTTGGACGTGAAGGTGCCAGGAGGGACCCCTGCCTCGCCGTGCTTTATGTATCCTCGCGCCGGCCATGTTGTGCCCCAACTCGGGCAGCCCTGCGGCTCCTAGCAATCCAGAATCGAAACCCAAAGCCAAGTCTAGGGAGCCTCGCTGCTCGCAAATTGCGAAGAAAAATCCTTTCCAGCAAGACACCGGCTGCTCCGATTCGGGCAGTCTTCCTTTTTCATCACACTCGTCCTCTTGCCATGGATCCTCCGCTCAACGCCTGCCGCACCTCGTTTCAGCGTGTTCAGCACTGGGGTGCTGGCTGGTGACGCCCCCGGCATGCCTCCTCGCCATCACCACTAATTTTCAAATTCGCGTCGCGCACCCCACCCGACCGCCGTGGACAGACGGCTCGTCCGCGGCGCTGGACGCGAGCCACCGAGGCCTGCTGGTTGTTTCAGGAGTGCTTGCAACCCCCGGCTGGCAGGACCCTCCCACTTGTTCTTTCACCTTTCCGGTATGGGCTGCTATGGCCGTAAACAACGTACTATCACAAAGACCGACCTGGCGTCCAACATCAGCCCAAAGGGTCTGCCGATGGTTTCGATTATTAGCTCCCCGACTCGGTTGCCCAGCCGGAGCCCATGTCACACTACAGCACACACATCCTCTCTGCTTTCCTCGTCAAGCGGCCGGGACCTGAGCCCTGCATTACCCAGTCTGGTGCTTCGTGCTCTGTGGATTTATCTAGGGTGTTTCTGCAAGTATACGGCGGCGTTCGGAGCTAAGTACGCGTCTTGCAGGCCCTTCAATTTTGCGAGATAGATAAGCAACCAGAAGGCGTCGGGATCGGCTTTCCTCCACCTTTTTCTTCACCGCCAATAAGTAAGTAATCAGATGCTCGCTGTTTACTGGTTTCACCTTTGACGAGCGTCACAGTCCTCGGGCCCGTCGCGACAAAAACGATCGACATGTGAGTGAATGCATCGCCAGTCTGCGCGCGCAGCCGGCCTGACAGCGACGATGATTAGCATAGGTTTCTCCATGCAGAAATCAGCGCTCGATCCTGACTGGGGGGCGAGCAAAAGCCGCGGGGAAAAGCTAGGAACGCGCACCCAGGCACTCGGAGAGATTCTGGTTCGAAAGAAGAACCTATTCCCTCGATCTTGATTCTGCGATCATGGCTGTTTCGAAATGAAAAACGCATGCAAAGGATGTTCATACAGTGGTTCTCGTGGCAGTGATGGTGGATGTGTAAGTGCCGGGTGGAGCTCGTTTCTTTCTTAAAACTTTGATTAAAGCATCTCCTCTTCCCCCGAGGTTTCTGCCCGCGCGAATCGATCTGCAATGGGGGGCGCGTATGCTCAGCACATGGATCTCCGCTGCGCAGGAGCGCGCCTCGAGATTCCAGCCCTCGGGGGGACAGGTGCAGAGCAGGGTCGATAGATGGCAGCGCACCGAAAGCGGAGTGCCGAGCAACGTGATCGTGCACCTGGAATTATTGCACCCAGTGGTGGGCCGTGGTGGTTGGGTGCAAGAGGGTGCAGGCGCCCAAACAAGCCATGCCAGCGCGGCACGCGACACAAACAACAGGTTCCGTTAAGGTTTTGCCGTTTGCATCGCAATATTAATCCCAATCGCTGCCTCGACCAAGCTCTCGGCTCGCAATCTCTGCAGCGTTCTCGCAATCCATTTCCACAACCGGCGCGCGAAAATCAGGTTTAGAGTGGCCTCGCAGCGCTACTACCGTCTGGCTCCGAATCACATCGCTCGTATAATATCAGACACACATATTGCGATGTGGCGTATCATCGAGTGTATCAAGATCAGCAGCAAGCAGCACATCACCCGGATGCCTGACATCCGCCGAAGCGGCCAGCTCTCGCAAGTATGTGCGTGAATTCAGTTTCGATACCTTTCCAGCCAATTGATCTCCAAAAGCGCAATCTTCCAAGAAATGCCTGGACGGTCAAGACGAGACCGACAGCGATTACTCACCCGGATCCGAACCCAAGTAATTTCTACTGCGAGCCCCGCTCCCGGGCTCCGTTTTCTACGCGCTTTTGACAGCCTGCTCCTTTTGCTGGGCGGGCCGATCGCCTGATCCGACCGCTACGACCGTAGAATGCCATACGGCATAGCTGCGCTGCACTGCTTAATCGGTGCCCTATCCTCTTGGCTTTTTCCTACTTGTCTAGAACAGTTGATAATATAGTAATCTTTGCCGAACAGGCACTCAATATTTCATCGAGCGGTTGTTATCATCTCAGAGACGCCTCCCCGAAGCGAAAAGGGGCCCAGCTTCTCCGCCTCTGATGTGAGATGGGCCAACCACTGCCAGGTTCAGGTTCACCCCCCCCCCCCATCTCCTTTCTCCTTTCTCCGCACCGACTCAATGAGCCCGGCACCCTCCCCGATCAGTCCTAGTCACAATTATCAAATCGCGAATGTATACGACAGTAATTGTACTGGGGGGGACTCGGGGGAGGGATCCTCGATTCCTGAGGCACGACCTCACCTTCCAATATACAACATTTCGTGCTTCGATCTGGAGAGACGTACATACCAGTCTCTATTCCTGGCCTGCAGACTCGAGTACGAAATATAACGAGAAAACCCATTTTTCTATGAAGCAGGAAGAAGCCACATAGCGCTGGCAAGGAACCACATACAAATTCCGGCAGTGAAGCTCTTCCATCCCACCCTGATCTAGGTACTACCTCGTAAACTGCCTGAGCCCTCGGAAATGTCGCTTCGCTTATAAGCAGCACAACCCCGCCGAGAAGTGGTGCTCAGGATCTACTTGTGCAATTGCCTATTCTATCGAACCCAGTTTGCACAGTACCTGGGTTCAACTTACTTGCCTTTCGACCGGCTTAATTATGAGGTTACTCAAAACTCAATGGCACTCAGTCTACGCTTCGATTTTCCATCCCAAGTTTACGAACACTGACAGGGCTGGTTCATTTGCTCAAAGTAAGATACCCTGGGTGAGCCTCACCTCATTTCGCTCCTCGGATAAACGCAGTCTGATAAAGCGAGCAGTATGTAGGGAGAACACGATAAAGCAACTGCGTCGGAGGTGAAGGAAGTCGACTCAATTGACCTTTGCCCAGCTTCCTCTCGGTCCCTCCAAATCCCCCTGCCCCTACCCCCCTGCCTTGGCGCTCGTAGATCCTGGCTGGTCATAAGTCATGGCACTTTACGCGAGGGGGGCTTGCGGCCGCTCCATTTAATGCCCCCAGATCCGTTTCTCGAAGGAGAAAAAAAAGGCGGTGGGGAGGTGATGACAACGACTTTATGTCAAGCGGTTCCTCGGTCAAATGGCTACCACTTGCTTGCCAGTGGTTTTGTCTCAGGGCTGAACTTTATGAGTGACCGACCACGATTGACTGAGTCTCTCTCTAGATCGTCCTCGCGTTCCGCGTCTCGGCCATGCAGGGGTCGTAGTAGCTCGGGGGGGGAGCAGGGTGCTCGCATGCAATCACGCGTGAGGCCCAGGAGTCGAATTCAAAACACTCCAGCAACCGGCGGGTGACTGGTAGATCGTTCATGTTATCAACACCACCTGCCATTATCGTCGAAAAGACACCGATATGTAACAAAACAGAGGAGAGTAAAAAAAAAGTGGAGCTTAGCACAGAAAGGAGAAAGGGTAGAGGGCCGAGACGGGGAGGAAGAAGGGCTAAAAGCCTAAAAGCATAAAACATGGAGTCATGAAGTGTGGACCGCGTGGGCGATCGAGACAGGATGAAGAGTGGATGGAACAAACAACGAACAGGAGTGTGATGTCCTACGCCTGTCTCTTCTTCACATTCTGCGAAAGCCATTGGAGGCCCTCGAATAATCCCTCCCCTGTTGTTGCACAACTAATTTGACGCCGGCGGTATATTAGCATGGAGGGACGACCTAGGCGCTGCGATGAAAACACGCGGGTACCATACCTTGGGTGAACGAACCATGACCGATCACGCATACGGTGCAGGCCCAATTTCTCCGTCACTTCTGCAGGGGACATGGCTGCAAACGTGGGCAGATGTGAGACTCGAGGCCGGTGGAGAGTGAATAATAGAGTACGGACCGGCAGGCAAGTCTTGCTTGTTTGCAAACACGAGCAACAGACAGTCTTTCATCTCCCGATCTGCCAATATCCGGTGCAGCTCTTGCTTTGCTTCGTCAATCCGTTCCCGATCCTGGCTGTCCACAACAAAGACGAGACCCTGGGTGCCGGTGTAATAGTGCCGCCAGAGGGGCCGGATTTTGTCCTGGCCTCCGACATCCCAGACGTTGAATTTGACATTCTTGTATGTGACGGTCTCCACGTTGAATCCGACTGGAAAGGGGCAATAAGAGGTGAGTAGGTACGTCCCACCGCATATGAAATGGAAATGGGGCGTGATTACCGGTGGGTATCGTGGTGACAGACTGGTTGAGTTTGAGCTTGTACAGGATTGCTACGGGGGAAAGGAGGCGGGTTGGGACAGGCGCCAAGCGACTGACTGATGGAGGTGATAGTACGCACTAGTCTTGCCGGCCGCATCGAGGCCGAGCATGAGTAACCTCATCTCCCTGTT
This sequence comes from Botryobasidium botryosum FD-172 SS1, assembly GCA_000697705.1. Lineage (NCBI taxonomy): Eukaryota > Fungi > Basidiomycota > Agaricomycetes > Cantharellales > Botryobasidiaceae > Botryobasidium > Botryobasidium botryosum. The sequence continues at coordinate 1,888,415 of KL198016.1, read as the reverse complement.
CCCAAATATCTTGCCTGCGAGCACGCACGGTCAGCGACTGCGCTCGTCCTGGGCGGCGGAGTCACGTGGCGGGGGACGACGTACCGAGAGCTTTAGAGAGGTTTGCGCCCATGGTGGACGTAGTAGAACTGGTATTCGTGGGCGGTAGCGTAGGGTAAGGAGCGGGTGCAGGCGAGACGGGGCCTAAACGAACGGAATGGCAGACGGTGAGCAGCGGGCGGCGGTGACAACGGCGCAGTGCAACCAACGGTGGTGAACAAGCAGCCGTGTTTGTCCCCGCCAAACACGCCACGACACCCGCGTTGCATCCGCCTTTCTCCTCGCCGGTCACCCACCACTCGTCCTGTAGCTTACTCGCACCATGTATCTCCGCCGTCTCGCAGCGTCCACACGGGGCTTTGCACGCCCCGCGTCGTCGAGGGCGTACGCGACCGCCAATGGCTTCACGGGCGCCATCGGCAACACGCCTCTCGTGAGCGCCGACCGCGTCCTCTGCGCGCCTTGGTTGCTAATACCCACGCTCTGAATTCTGAAATAAGATACGCCTCAGGTCCCTCTCAGAGGAGACGGGCTGCAACATTCTGGGCAAGGCAGAGTTCCAAAATCCAGGCGGGAGCGTCAAGGACAGGGCTGCCCTGTATGTCATCCGAGACGCTGAGGAGAAAGGTAGGTAAGATAGTCGCCGTCCCTTGATGCCCATCTGGATCAACGCGAGCATCAGTCGCTGAAAATGTGATCCTGTCTTCTCCGCGTCTCGCGTTCCAAGTCTGAAACCAGGGGGCACGGTAGTCGAAGGCACTGCAGGCAACACCGGCATCGGTCTTGCACACGTTTGTAGATCCAAGGGCTACAAATGCGTCATATACATGCCCAACACGCAGGTTCGTCCGAGACGCCTCCCTCGACAAAACCGATATTACCTCGACGAGTCTATCCACCTAATCCCTCTGCGCTTCTCACCTCCCTCTATTTTAGAGTCCGGAGAAGATTGATCTTCTTCGCATGCTTGGCGCAGACGTTCGTCCCGTGCCGGCCGTTGCTTTTGAGAACCCCGAAAACTATAATCATCAAGCTCGACGATATGCCGAGTCGATCCCAAATGCCGTCTGGACGAACCAGTTCGACAACACTGCCAATACGCGGGCTCACTATGAGACGACTGGCCCCGAGATCTGGTCCCAAACAAACGGCGCCGTCGACGGCTTCGTATGCTCAACTGGCACCGGCGGCACGCTGGCCGGCGTGGCGAGATACCTGCGGGAGCAGGCAGAAAAAGAAGGTAAAAAGGTCGAAAACTGGCTGGCAGATCCGCCTGGCAGTGTCCTTTACAGTTACATCTCCAGCGGCGGAAAGCTGACCGAGCGCAGTGGCGGCTCAATTACCGAAGGTATCCGCGCTTCCATCCCCTGCACAAAGTATTGATGCTGACCGCCTCCTCGGGGTGGCAAGGCATTGGTCAAGGCCGCGTCACGGACAACTTGGGCACCGAGATTGGGAACATCTCGGGTGCACTGCACATTCCTGACGAAAGGTCGATCGAAATGCTGTATCGTCTCCTAGACGAAGAAGGCCTCTATCTCGGTGCTAGCAGTTCTCTAAACGTGGTTGCCGCAGTCGACCTCGCCAAGAAGCTCGGACCAGGTGAGGATTTTACGCCCACAGAATTCCAGAACCGCAGCATCCTCCGTCCTCGTTCTTCCTACGGGATCTGCATCTCTTCGTCATCATTTCAAAGGATGCCCAGATAATGATAACGATACTGATGAAAAACCCTTTTTTCTATCAGGGAAAACGATCGTGACCATCCTCTGCGATGGCGCATACCGGTAAGCACACCACGCGCCATGCCATATCCATTCATTCAACACGCAGCTCATCATATCCATATCTACTCATCTACTCATCTAACCGACACGACCACACCACTAATGACGACGATCTCCTCGCGGCACCGTCCACCAAACCTATTTGCGGCTAACCGTCCCTTTTCATTCCAATAGTTACCAAACCCGTCTCTTCTCGCGTGCATGGCTTCGAAGCAAGGGCCTGGAAAACGCGATACCCCAGAATTTGCAAAAGTACATCGTGCTCGAGTAAAAATACTTGTGCTAATGCTACATAATGCTAATTCGTCGGAGATCAAACGAGTGTACGTGTTGCGCGCGCAGCGTCCGCGCCCACTTCCGCCTTAATCCTTCTTCTTCGAGCCTTCGAGCCCTTCAAGCTTCAAGCTTCAAGCCTCCAGGTTCGAATACTGCTTTTTTGCGCATGCCCCATCCCGATTCCAGTGTCAATTAGCCTCCCGACGTCAGCTCTCGAGTCGGAACAGGCGTGTTTAGAATTTTATTTAGAATTGCGGTCTGGGACTAAATGACTTCGTTTTGGGGATGGAAGATGTCATTGTCAAACTCGGACTCGGACTCGGATTCGGAATGACCGTCGTCGGGGTACCGGTAACCGAGACGGAAACGGAAGCCCGCGGTCGACCTTTGCTGAATCGGGATTTCCGATTCCGACAGTCGGAATGATGACATGATGATCTCGGCTGAAGTCATCGGAGCCCGAGAGCGCTGTCAATTGATAAATATTTGTATAAATTTTGCATTTCACCGTGTCACGGCACGAGACCAGCTGCACTTTCCGCACGTGCAGCGGCCGGGAGCCCGTTTGCAAGTCACATGTCTCCGAGTGCCACACAAGCTTGACCGATATTGCGCGCGGCGACTCTTTCCTTTTTCTTATGTAAATTCTTTTGGGCGTACAGAAACAGCTTAAGGTGTCGGGGCAAATATCACATGGACAGCCAGTAGACCAGCCCAGTGTCGCGGGTGAAGAAATGTAGGGGGCGGAGGAAAGGGTAAGATTGCATTGTTGTCCATGATGAACGAAGTTGGGCAACAAAGAATGCTCAAAGGATGTACGCGTGATTCCAGGGGGCGGTGGAAAAAATAAGAGCGAAGAAAAGGGGAAAGAGGGGGATCAAGCCAGGACGAGGAGAAAAAAGGAGGCTCGACTCGACGGCGACCAAAGTAAATACCAAAAAGTCCAGCTTCATGCAATATAAATGCGTATGCTGTCGTGAAGGTATAAGATGACGAAGGGGGGGAAAGTGTTGTACCAATAGTGAAGATGCAGATGATAGCAGAAGGAAACCGTGGAAGAAGGAAACAACATGTGGGTGGGTGAAGACCAAACCTTAGATAAATCGGAAAAAAGAACAGAAAGGAAGATGGCACCCGATAATGCCACCTATGAAAAGATTCGCCTGAGCCAATCGCGCAGGCGCGACCACATCCCGCCCTTCCACCCCTCGAGTCGTATGTCGGTACCCACCCACATACGCCCCGTACCGACCCGGATATCCGTAGGCGGTTCGCTCATCGCGAGCCCCTCCTCGAGCTCCTTCGCCAGATCCTTCCCCCTCTTCTTCTTCTGCACAGGAAATCGGGGGATGCGTGACTGGGTGATAAACGGAGGGAAGAGGCCCACGAGCGCATGAATCTCGGGGTTTGAAAGCCCAGCCGGTGCGATCCATGTGCGGAGCTGCGGTGACGATAGGGGATCACCCACGGTGTACTCTGCGGGCGTTAGGGTGGGCGTGTAGGGCGTGGTAGACGCCGAGATATCATCTGAAGGTGTGGTCGGCATAGGCGACTCCGAGCCATCCGGGGGTGTGCCGCGAGAGGGGTCGAGAAATGGGTTGGATGGTACCCGCGGCACGAAAGAGTTTACTCTAGGCAGTGTCTGCCGCCGGAGCTGGTCTGTACTCGTAGCCTGCTCTTGCTCGCTGTCGGACGACGCATCCGTGTCCAAAAGGGTCGAGCTCTGTTGTTCAGGCGTGTGGATTGTTTGCTTCTTCATCGGCATGTCCTCGAATCCGAGAACCTAGACATATCAGTTCGGTTAGACTCCAGCCTAATTTGGGAGCGGAATGACGATGTATGACACTCACTCCTTTGAGCACATCGACAGCCTCCAACGTGAAGTCTTTGCCCCTGTGATATCCATGAGATCGTAAGAACGCGTACAGCCGTCAGGGGTCAAGCAAGGCTTACGCGCTCTCCATGAACACGGCGTCATCTATCTCCCACTTTAGCCTGTGTTCCCCTGCTCCACCAAGGTTTTCAGGAAGTGTCTGCAGGCGCAGCGCACCATACAAGCCCAGGAAGAAGGGATGAGTGCCTGGAACCCCAGCCAAACATTGAGTGTGGATGAACTTCTGAACCTTCTCGGCGCGTTCTTTCTTGGCGCGCGGGCTCGAGGGATCATTACGCGAGGCAATCGAGAGCGAATGGCCAGGCTGCGTCGATGCTAAGACAGCCCGGAACTATCGATGAGATGAGAGTCAGTCAGTAAATGTTCGCTGTACATGGAACAATGGAGTGGGCGCACTTCAGACACGCGCCTCAAAGATTGATCCGCGTGAAATGCTGATCTGATAGAGGCCTGAAGGCGTGTGTAGGTAGCACGCTGCGACGGGTGGATATTCGCAAGCGTCTGAGACATAATGCGGCCTGATAGCGCATTCTGTTGGTAATACCTTTTTGGTTGCACAGTTTAGCATCGATGTTCGATTACGCCAAATGCACAAACTAACCATTCATGGCAGAATTGGGCAAATTTGTCGAGCTCCTGCTTGGCAGGCGCGCGCGGGGTACTGGAGCTCGCTCGTGGGATGGGCGGCGGGCTTGCGGAATGTGAAGATGGGTTGATGGGGCGGGGGTGGTGAAGGGAAGAGGTGCGTGACCCGTGCCGGTTTGCAGCGGGCGGGGAGAGGGGTGGAGAGAAGACGCGGTTGGGCGTGCGCGACGAGGTGGGTGGGGGCGATCGGGTGGAGGAGGGGAGTTCGTAGAGAAAAGTGGTGGGCGACTGGTGGTCGCGAGCGAGGCCGAGGGTAGAGCTGGGCCTGGGCTTTGCGGGCGACGCGCGCGAAGTGCCGGCAGAGAACCTGCGGCTGGGGGAGGCGATCCTGAGGGGCGGGGGCGGGGGCTGCCTGAGACGGGCAGCGGGGGCGTCGGGGGCGACGGCAGCCATGGGAGATGGTGGACGGGGACAGGGACACTCGACTTGTCCCCAGAACTGACATTGGCTCGACTCTTACAAATATGTTTTGTTGCGCTCCGTTTCGGGAAGTACATGTTTGCCACCCTGCGTCGCGTCCCTCGGCCCGGCACATATCGCAACCCTATTTCTCCGCATCCCTTCATGACCCAAGCTTAAGCTCAGCGTCCAACTCCCCCCGTCGCCGCAGCTTTGCGGCAACAATCTGCATGGAAAATACGCCTGGTGGCGGCAGCGTGCGCGCCGTCCGTCAAGCCAAACGCCTCTCTCCTCGATACCGGCTCCTTTTCTCGGCGCTGCCGTGAGAAATGTCCCAGTAGCGCTCGTGTGTGTCTCGTCGCCAGCTCCAACCCTCCAGCCGCGTAATCCTCTTTTTCCGGCCATTTTCAACCGTCAAAACGCGTCCGGTGACGCACCTTCTTGCACTTGACGTCAGCTCTTATCTTTTTTGATGCGCGCAAAGTGCGCAGGTGTGATATTGTCGCCAGCAAAAGTGGAGGTACACCTCGGGCTTACCGGGGATAGTAGGCTGTTAAGCCCGCCAGCGCAGCTCGTCAGCCACGGAGGCAATACAACGCCGGTCGTGGGCCTGCTGCGCTCGGTCGCAGTGGCTGCAGTGGCCCCAACTCGGTCCTATTGGCCCTGGGGCAGTATATGAGGCTGTCCCCAGCGCCTGCGGGCTTGCTCTCTGCGGCCATACCATATCATATGTGCAGCCCCCATCCTTGATTATGACCATAGAAAATACTATTCGTAGCAGGGTTAAGGTTGCTCGCTAAAATGGCCATTATTGATCAGATCCCCGCGCACGTCGTTGCTGCCAAAGCCCCCTCTGTCAGCGAAGATAACGGGCTGTGGCGGCCCCAGAGCCCGCCCACCACGAGCCTTCAGACCATCAACCTATCAACCTCGGCGCCGTCACGCCAGCGGTCAACCGCACGAGGTGGATTCGTATATGAAGATGTCAACTACATACGTGAGATTGAGACAACGGGTCATCTGTTCACCCCCAACGATTTTGTGTCAAGACTAGTTTGGGGGACGATAAGTCAATAAATAGGGATTTTTTCCCCTGGTCCTCTGTCGAAGCATCCCAAAGAAAGACGACCCTCCCTCTAAATTTACGTGCCGCGTTGCAAGCAGCTACGTGTACGTACACGCAAGCACCATTTGCAGCACAACACAGGCTTGTGTAACGATGCGGTAAAGTAAGGCAAAAAAACAAGCTCATATCCGGACACGCGTGTTCTGGATTACATAAGAAACAAATCGACGATCGGGATTGGGGATATCGTCCTGCCGAGCAAGGGAAGAAGGCTGCATATGCCAAAAGTGGCTTGGACCGGCAGCTTCATCCTCTCCTCGTCCACATTCAACGTCAACGTCGACTCAAGTACTCGAGCGCATTCAATGAGGATGGGCAATGCTCGGTAAAAGTTGTGCGTCGATTTTGCATCCGTAACTGGCGTCGGATCCAAAATCGATCGAGAAATCGAGGTGTAAATGTGGTAGCGTCGCAGGCGCACTCGATTTTTTGTGAGAGAAACAAAAAAACTGGCTCGTCTGAGCCTCTATAATAGTAAAAATGTGTATGATAAATAATATAGACCAGAAAGATTAATTAAACAGCAATAAATGAATAAAATAATCGGCCGGTTGTATACACGTTGTATAAGCCATTAACTAAGGGTACTCTGCTAATAGTCGCCGGCCTCGCGCTCGCTAAATCCATCCTCGATCTCCCATGGCGTCGTCTTCTACCTCGATATGAGCATCTTTGGCAACTTCAGCACCGGTCGCTTTGGATTCCGGCGCGCTATAACGCTCCACGGCGGCTACGAGACTGGCAGACACCCACACCCCTTGGAGCTGTTCCCGTAGCTCCTCAAGCTCGCACGCGGCCTCAGTCTGCAGCTATGTGGCAGCTGCATCCTTCTCTGCCATCTCGGGCCGCGCGGCGCTGATTTCGTGCCGAAATCCCTCGGTGAGTCGTGCAACGCGCGTTCGATCGGGCCTCTTGCACCTTGGCAAGCTTGGACAGCGCCTGGGACTCTCGTTTGCACGTCTGAGCGGGTTCTTCAATCGCTTTTGTGGCCTTATCGCGGTATTTGCTTTCTGTTGCTCGCGCGTGTCCAGGCTTCCACTGTACATTGTGAAAAATGCATTTATTCTTGAATGATACGTCCGATCCGTCTGTAGAGCTCGGCACTAGGTTTCCTGGATGCTTAGGCGGTGAGAGAGGAGGTGATAGGGGCAATAGAGACGACGGCGACAATGAAAGAGGTGAAGGCGGCGAGGAAAGAGGCGAAGGCGACGAAGGGGGTGATGTATTTTCGCGCTTTTTCCACCTCATCGCCCGAGCATTTGCAATCGTTCGAGCACTATGCGCCTTCTACGCCTCAGAGCAACATTTTGGTGTCCGTGGCATAAAAGAAGTATTAAAAAAATGCATTATGGTCACGTAGCGATGGCTCGCGATCAAGTTTAAAGTCCATGGGTGTGGTATTTCGCGCTTATGTAACATCCATTTATCTCGATATGGCAGGAATCCGTCGAGTGCTGCTGAGCACTATTTTCCCTAAGGCTTTCGACACAACACACTTTCTATGTTTTTTTTTGTGGAAGCTTACTCTGATAGCGTCTATATATTGCCTCCCTCAGAAACCCCATTTTTCTCTGATGTTCTCAAATTTCGCCCTTCAGCGCACGGGCCTTATTGTAATTTGCTATGCAAGGAAGGTACATGTTTCTGAGCGATATCATTCATATGCTCTATATCTACAACTTCCCCCTATGTACCTCAGCGTTATAAGTGCCCGCCAAAAATCCTTAGGCAAAATACCGCTTTTCACGCACGATTGGGACAGGGCGGATGCATTTCCGGATGCAAAAACGGTGCACAAGCTTTACCGTGGATTGCCCATCCTCACATTCAATACTCGGTGCCTACGTTGACGTTCCCGTCTGGGGAGGCTGTTGTTCAGGCAGATTGCGATTAGCTTTACAAGGCTTGAGGCTCATTTAGCGGTCAGGGTACAGATCCGATCTCGCGATTCTCCATATCCAGCTAACACGCGCGTCTACCCCGCGCTCGGCATTCAATAGCATCACCATCGACGGTCATATCAGGTCATATCATGGTCATGTCGCTTGAGTGCTGGAATGAAAGCCGTTTACTCACCCCACACGGAGAGTGGCCAGCCATCATCTCAAGCAAGAATATTTCCACCAGGGTTGACTCTAAATTATTCAAGCACTCACTGCCGCGTGTCTTGCCTGCGTGCTCCGTTGCGGCCACCAGCAGATCAGTCCTAACTATATATCTGCCGATCCCGTCGTCCGTGCGGTGTGGTGTGCGGACGGCCACGGTGACTTCGGCTCCGTCGCGGGCCCGATACTTGCAATCGTCCCACAAAATTAGCGGACGCACGGCTACCGGTCACCAATGAAGGGTAAGGCAATCATGCCATATATAACGTAGCTTGGTAATTATCCACTTACTTCAAGTTGGAACTCTCGGCCCCCTTCACTAGGGCGGAATCGTAATTCGATTGACCAATGCCGACGCCCGAAATTGCCCGTGATAGATGATGCCGATGTAGAAGGGCCTATTCCTACCCGGGTCCGTTGCTTCCGTTGCTCGGTCGGACAATATTCTGATTATCGGAGCCCCGCCACATTCCGTATTCGAAATTCGATATTCAGTATTCAACGCTCACCTCGTCCGATGGTCTCCTGATGATGATAGAGCGTGTGTTGGTGGCACCACGTATTTAGCGGAGCCTGCCAAGCTTCCCTCGAGCGTTAGGTCGAGCCTTGCTCCCCCTCTCGAACCGGCATGGCACGATGGCTTGGTGCGACTCGAAAGGGATCGGGAATGCTTGGGAGCAAGGAACGACTTCACGGAATTCCATCACGGGGTCAATCAGTGACGAACGTGGTTATCGATCATCTATCCGAGCGCTGGTCTCCTCTGGTACTTGAAATGTTCATGGGACTTGCGCTTATTCGTGCAAGGTCCTGGCATCCCCACAGTGGCGTCAGGGCGATCGGTCGGATGTCCCTGGACCTTGAGCAGCAGCTTGACCGGTGAGACTCTAGCCTAATCGCGTCGAATTGGTACGATGATTGTGGCTTGACCGAACTTGTGCTGCTTGCTTGTGTAGTGCTAGTCGCTGCGAGCACCCGTAGAGAAGCCAAGGAAGTCCGTCCGGTCGGTGCCGCGCCTTATCCGACAAAGGTTAGTGACCAGCTGCAAGATGACAAGTTTCAGCAAACCGTTGGAAATTCGCTGCTGTTTTGGCGCTTCAAATTGGAGATGTCTTCGGAGTCGTTCAGTGTCACAAATTGGATGCTTGTGGTGACAGAATGATGGAAGCGTTCGCGCAGGCAATTTGTTGCAAGAACGCGCGATTTGCATCCGCATGACTTTATGTCACGTGGTCGTTGATCTTTCAGCCGCGATGCTGACTGCGCCGTGTTCAACTTCACGACCACGACCATCGACGCTGACCCGGACGCTGACCCATGCCATCCCCTTCGCGCAAGCCACCCCCGCCATTCATTTCACCCATCCCTGCTGAAGGCATCCACTTGGATCCTCCTTCACACGAATCTCAAATGGCCGAGGAAAATGCAAATTTGTCGGGGGAATTCGCCATTGATGAAAACGAGTTTCACGAGCTAGACGACGCGATTGAACAGCTCAGACGACAGTACGTTCGCCCAATGCCGCCTATTCCCACTGCCGCGCCTTCCATCGCGCCTTCGTCCACTGTGTCTGCCGAGCGCCAGTCCAACCGCGATTCCACCAGCATTAATCACGCGCGAAGTCCATCGGCGGCATCCAGCCATAGCTCGCACGCCACTGTGGTCGAGCAGGAGGATCCGTTCGAGGACAAGTACACGATGGCCGACGGGGCCTCCAGAGACCCAGCGCATCCCGATACCTATGGTTATAAGCGCATATCTACTGCCAGCGCGCCTCTTCCCCGGCCCCCCACTATCCACGCCAACCCACCCGCCGCGAACCCATTTGTCGATCCAAATTACGCTCACGTCTTGCAACAATATGCAGAGACCGGTGGTACTTTCCTCTCGAATCCCGGCGCCACAGGTGCTCCATACGCCCAATACGCCCAACATCCGCCCAGCGCAGCCCTGTTGAACGACTACGAACCCTCCGAATCCCATCCACGCTCCAGTTACCCGTCCACCGATGCGGACTACCGCTTATCCAATTTCGACCCGGAAAAATGGCCCGGTGGGGAGAAAAATGAGTATGGGGATATTCGGAATCCGCCACGGTCGCGATCGCCCACTCCTCCCAAGAGTGCGGATGCGTCGTTTGAAATCACGCCAAACGTGACTTTAGATGCGAGCGGTTATCACTCTTTCCTTAATGAGTCCTCGCGGCTGTATGCTCTTGGCGGAGAGGAGGAAGAGACGGAGGAGGTCCCTCTGACGGAAGGCGCCATCGCGCCCTCGTCGACGCAGCATTTTGGCCCGGCCCCGCCGCGCCAGGCAAGGCGGAGAGGGAAGAAGAAGATCGTTCCCCTCGTCCACGGAAACCTTGTAGTCGATGTACCCATTCCTGAAAACTTGGTTTTGCCAAAAGTGGGCGACGAGGAAATGATGTGTATGAGGTAATTACGCCGAAAAATATCTCTTTGAGGGGGGAGGGCTAATACTCCGTCTAGGTATACCGCCGTAACATGCGACCCGGATGACTTTGTGAAGAATAAATTCTCGCTTCGGCAAAATCTCTACGGACGCCAAACAGAGCTGTTCATAGTCATTACGATGTATAATGTGGGCTCAACACCCCCTCGATTATTATATCGATATGCGCTAACCTCGTCCTTTGCGTTTAGGAAGACGAGATTCTGCTGTGCCGAACTCTCTATGGGGTTATGAAGAACATCCAGCATCTCTGCTCCCGCAAGGCCAGCCAGACTTGGGGCCCAGACTCATGGAAAAAGGTATGTCCCAGCCACAGAGATATTCTCCGAGTATTATTGACAACGGTGTTCTTGCCAGATCGTCGTTTGCATCGTAGCGGACGGCCGAAAGGTGGTTCATCCGCGGGTGCTCGACTGCCTAGAAGTGATGGGTGTCTACCAAGCCGGCCCGTGGATGCGTAATGAGATGGACGGCAAAGCGGTAACGGCTCATCTCTACGAATATACCACTTCCTTCGCGCTCGATCCAGATCTGCACTTTAAATTCCCCGACAAGGGGATCGTGCCGACCCAGATCCTATTCTGCCTCAAGGAAAAGAATCAGAAGAAGATTAATAGCCATCGGTGGTTCTTTAATGCTTTCGCGCCGTTATTACAAGTAAGCTCTCTTGCCGACTCTCTTTCGTACTATTACCGATGTTAATCCATTTGGGTTGGCCAGCCCAACGTCTGCGTGCTACTCGACGTTGGAACCCGGCCCGGCAACAAGAGCATTTATCATCTCTGGAAAGCGTTTGATGTCAACTCGAATGTCGGCGGTGCCTGCGGTGAAATCGCGGCGTATAAGGGTCGATGGTCGAAAGCATTATTAAATCCGCTTGGTACGTTATCCTCCTTTCCGATATCTGTGCATCTGTATGAATAAGAATATTCTTTGACAGTCGCTGCTCAAAACTTTGAATACAAATTGAGCAATATTCTCGACAAGCCAACCGAGTCGGTCTTTGGATATATCAGTGTCTTGCCCGGAGCTTTCTCCGCTTATAGGTGCATTTTACCATTGCTGCTATCTTGACCACACTTCTTCGGGTTTCTGACTGCTTTAACTGTGGTATGCCCGCTTAGGTACATCGCGCTTCAAAACAACAAGGCAGGCGTGGGACCTCTCGCGTCCTATTTCAAGGGCGAAGTCCTTCATGGTCGCGATAATGACATATTAACGTCGAACATGTGTAAGCTCATTAATATGAGCGGGTTAATGCGCTCGAGTACTCAGAGATCTTTAATTACCTGTAGATCTGGCCGAAGACGTTCGTTTCTTAGGTTTTATACGCATGGCCGGCGGCTGACTCTTTTCCTTGGACAGCGAATCTTATGCTTCGAGCTAGTAGCAAAATCCAACGAAAACTGGTGAGTCTTGGCTCGGCCTTTTACATACCATCTTCTTCATTCATATATGTCTGTACACCAAACTCTTCAGGGTTCTTCGATACGTGAAGAGTGCGGTCGGCGAGACAGATGTGCCAGACGCATTGCCCGAGTTCATTAGTCAACGGCGCCGCTGGCTCAATGGCTCGTTCTTCGCGGCCGTCTATGCGCTTGCGAATGTAGGGCAGATTGTACATTCCGGGCACAGCGTCTCCAGAAAAATCGTTCTGGTAATAGAGTCCCTCTATAACCTAATCAACTTGGTATTTGCATGGTTCGCGATAGTAAGTAGCCGTTGCCTCTACGTTCAAATAATAGCGTGCTCATCTCCATTTACAGGGAAATTTTTATATATTCTTCGTATGTGTTCTCCGCTCGCAATCTGGCTTACTCTAACATTCAGTGTCAGATCCTCGTCACGTCATCTATGGAAGATCCGGCGTATAAGATTGGCAAAATTGCTATATTCAACTCGGTTGCACAGGTACGAGCGAATGCACAGTAAAGACGGTGCGACATCGATAAAGTATCATATCTCTACAGTACTGCTACGCTGCAATCGTTGTAGCATGCTTCCTATTCTCAATGGGTAACAAGCCTCGCGCGTACGTACTTCAATACCTCATGCAACATGTGCATTCTCCTAGACACTCTACACTCCTCACAGCTCCCAGATGAAATACAAAATCGCAGTTATTCTCTTTGCTATCCTTACCGTCTACATGATAGCATGTGGCGTTTTCTGTACTGTCCAAGCTGTGGCGCAGCCCAACTCGCCAGCGTACACAAGAATGCTGGTCTCGATCATATCGACATACGGTGTATACGTCGCCGCCAGTCTTCTAGCATTTGACCCTTGGCATCTCCTGACAAGTTTCATTCCTTACTTGCTCTTCTCGCCTTGTTATATAAACGTTCTCAATATGTGAGTAGCACAACGCTCCCGTCTCTGTGTTTGCCGCTGCTAACTGTGGTTTTCCTTAGTTATGCATTTGCCAACTTGGACGACGTACGTACCCCCCCCCCCCCCCCGACGCAATCTTTGAGTGCCTCTAACACCTGTGCGGTCCGTAGATATCATGGGGCACGAAACAAGAAGGCGCTGAAGAGACAGATCTGGGTGTTGTCCATGCCCAGCCTGGCAGCGTCGTAGAGATCGAAGTTACTGAGACGGCAGACATGGACTCTGCGGCTGCGTACACAGAAGCGCTGAGCAACTTGAGGACTCGGAAACCCGTCCACAAGCCTGCTAGCTCTGGAAATGCCGACCAGGCTGCGAAAGATTATTATGCCAACGTACGGACGAATGTAAGCTATTTTCGCCTCAAAATCTGTGATGAGATAGTCCTTATATTTTATTCGTTCGCTCTCAGGTGCTGCTCGCGTGGATTCTTTCCAACGTAAGTACTTGGCCCCCTACTAGCTGCTCCATGTTGCTAAATCTGCATACCACAGGGGGTCCTAGTTGTGTTTATTCTTAGTGGTCGTATGGAGGCAACTTCATTCACTAGCCAGGCTGCTTCTGGGAAAACGCAAGTCTACATGCAATTCATCCTCTCTTTCGTCGCAATTACAAGTACCGTTGTACGTGCTTGATCTTTACCCACCTTTGACGACTGATGCCAACCTGTATCTCTACAGCGTTTCTTGGGCTCAACTATGTATTTGCTTGCGCGCCTATTTACAGGATAAGTCAACCAGAATCTTTGCAGTATACCCTTCTTTATCCTTCAGATATATCACCGCACCCCGCGACTTGTAGCATTTGCATAATCATCTTTACTTCCACCTAAATATCGTACAAACCCTACGTTGTATGGGTCATAAGAAAAATTGACTTGAAGCGCTTGACCGTGTATGCGGGGACGATTGCATTGAGGCGCAAATGTTCAGCTGAACACGAAGGTCCAGAAAGCCAGGGATGGCTCTTGAGTGGGTGGTCGGGCGCGAGGGAAAGCAGGCTCAGTGCGGGGAGGGGGGAATCGGCGGATTGGAGAGGGCGAGGACGCAGCGCGGAAGGCTCGACGCGGTAACATCGAAGTTCGCGCGCGAGTGGCCAAGCGCGAACGGTGGCCTACCCCGCTGCCGTTGCCTTGGTAATCGATGGAAAGCAGCCTGGTGCGGTTTTCCAAACCCTCGATCGAGCTGTCCATGCCAGCACGCCCGGCCGATGAGACACTTTCAGCATCAGATTCTCCCCCTGTGTCTGGATGAATATTGATGATTTCGCCATCCCCTGAGCCGTCCAAGCCCCGGCTTTCGAGCTCATCAGCTTCGGAGATTGCATCTCTTTCGGAGACAATCTCAAAGTCGGAGCCCTCCGTGTCAAAAGCTGCGGACGAATAATCGATATCGGTGACAGGAGGTGTGTCAACAGAGGATATGGCGTGAGGATTGGGACGAGTCACGTTGAGCCTGAGTAAATGCGTGAGCCGGGTGCCGTCGGGGGTGTCTTTGCCTGGGTTGCAAAGTGAATAGGCAACGTTCACAAGTGCCTCATCATGCATGGAGAGCATCTACTTACTGTAGCTAACAACGCCGTACCAGCGAGCGACAGAGTGTACGATATATCTCGCAAATTTATCGTCTGAGATAGACCAGATCATCTGCCCGGCGCTGCGGCTGACTTCGACTATCGTTCCGGACGTGTCCAAGACCCGCCCGTCCCCCTTGCTATTCTGATGAGGATTAAGAACAACAGAGGTGTTCAACCATCCGAGTAGCTCGACTTCCACAACTTTAACGAGCGCCTGCGCCTTGCCCGACTTCCTCAGAGTCCGTCTGACGCCCTTGAGACTGTGCGAGAAACGGCCAGCGTAAGCGGAGGCTGGATTGGGCGGCGGAGGTGCCGGAGAAGGCGCTGGAGCGGTGCGAGGAAGGTATGCGGGGAGAGGTTCAGGGAATGTCGAAGGCTTTGAAGGAAGCGAGAGTGAGTAATCGCTTGCAGTGGGCGGAATGATATGCGGATTGGCAGCGAAGCGGGTATTGTCTAGTCGTCTAACCCACCGCTTGCCCTCCTTGGCATTCCCAGCGTTGCGCACAGCGCCTGGTGACCCGCTGGGCCTTTGCTTGTGCTCCTGGAGATGGGCGAATCGGTTGCTGAGCTTGGGGTTGCGCAAGATGGCGGGGAAGGACATTGGCACTGGTGCGCTAGGGGCTTGTGCATCGCCGGCGTTGCCTTCGGGATGCGCGTCCACGACGGGTGCCACGACAGGTTCAACGACGACGGCGCTCATGCTGTTTTCGTGGCTTAGCGCGGCTGACGAGGTGGATGATGGCGAGAGCCAGGGCTAAGCTTCAAATACGTGACTCGACTATCGTTACAGGCACGGGCCAACCGATCTTTATTAGCACCCAAACAAGTATAAATCTACCCGGCCCCGCTATTAGGTAAGTACTATGGTTACTTAGAAGTGTTGTAGAGGCTAGTAGCCCCGATGGCGCTTGATCTGCGACAGCCCGTCGATGATATCCGCCCACGTGACAAGCTTAACGTCGGGATAGCTGGCTCGGAAATCGCGGTCAAGGCGGATCATATTAGGTGCCACTAAGAGCTGCGAAGGGACCTCATCCAGCTCGTCCTTCACTGCCGGAGATCGCTCCTCTTCAGGCCTCGAAACTGCAGCCAGTTCGGAGGCGCCAGGAGCCATTTGTATTTGCTCAAGGGGATCAGGAATTGGCGCAGGAGCCGACGAGGTTTGAAAACTGGGCGAACGAGTCCGCTTTTTTGTGTTGGTGGTTGGTGGTACGCGCGAGCTATGGCGAGATGATTCGCCGTGGGGCGTCGTCCGACCATCTGCAGCAGTCGTCTCCGCTAATACCACAGTCTGTGGGACCGAGATAGCTCTCTCCTTGCCCTTTCCAACGATCAGGCCAGCCACACTCTCGCTACTCCGCAGAGGTGGTGGGGCGCGAATAATAGGCTCAGTGATCTGTTTAGGGATTGAGGGAGCCCGGGAGCTTGATTTATTTCGAGCAGGGCTCGATTTCTTGGCCTCAAGCTCCCCAACTCTCACATCGGGATGAAGACGTGACTTCGCCGGCTTCAATACTGCATGATTGAAGCTGGGCGCTTGCCATGCGACCTTATCGTGCGGAACAAAAGTTGGTGGAGACACAGATCCGTCAAGTACAATAGGGGCGGCTTGCGTCGATCCCAGGGCGGGGGGTGGCTCGCTGCGGACACTCGATACCTCAGTGGGCGGGGGAGAAGCAGTGGTCACGGCAGGAGGTGGAGGAACTGTCACCGGGACAGGTGTCATCTGCCGTCCTGGAGGCCTCGCACCTCGGCGAGATGAGCTCTTGCGCGCAAGCCCCGCGTTAGAGCGAGTGGGATTTTTCTGAGGTGGAATCGCCACGAGCTCTTTCATTGGGGAAACAGTTGGATGTAACCGCGGGCGTTTAGGAGCCGGTGTATCTGGTATGCGAGGCGCATCTCCGCCTTGGTTTAGTAGGGTGAAAGGATCGTCGCCCAAATCCGATTTTGTCTCGCCCCGGGTCTCCTCATTTGCAGTGCGTCCATCCGCCTTGCCATTCTTTTGCGATATTCGGCCACCCGATCTAGTCAGGGAAATTGTAGGGGGAATTCGGGGGGGAGCGTCGGGCGCCGTGGGTCCCAGCGGCGAGGAGACTAGGTATGATGGATAGGGCGCCACGAATTCATTAGAGCTCGACTCCTTCCGCTGCGTCAATTTCTGCTTAAAGGCCGAGTAAGCGGCAGCACCCCGCTGCGGCTTAGCTCTGCCTTGAGATTGGCTGGAGTGATCCCCGGACGAAACAGTGCTCTGGGAATCAGAGTTGGGGACGAGGACGATGGGGACCCTGGGGTTCGATGGAGCAGGCGGGGTATCAAATGGGCTGGAAGTGATTCGTGATGCCTGCTGCGTGTCGCGATCTAGTGCTTCCGTTCGTGCTCGTTGAGGGGGCAATGACATGGAAGGAGACGAAGATGCGCCATAGCTCATTTTTTTCTCCGGAGAATCAGACTCGAGTTTTATGGGTATTTCTTGAGATACCACTTTAGTATCGTCGTTCTGGTCGGCATCAGAATCCACCTCCATTTCATCGGCCTTGTGACCGACAGAGCCCTGGCGCGAGTGACCGCGCTCGCTCTCGCTCCACTCGCTCACAAAGCGTTCTGGTTCACTTTTTTTGTCTGCAGAATCGTCGGACTCCTCTCCCCCTGAGCTATCGCTCGGATCCACAGGAGCTGAGGGGCGGCGCTCTTCACGGCCTTTTATAGGGCTGGCGGGTGTCGGTGAAAGTTTGGGCGGGTCAGGGGGCGCCAGAACCTCCGCAACTCGAGTTTTGGTTGGCGACACTGGGGGCGCGGAGGGCGCTCCTTCGTGTAACGGTTTCTCTTGCACTGTGTAGAAAACAGGCTCTTTACTTAATTCAGCAATTGGTAAATTGGTTAAAAACTCACGTTTGATCGCGTCCAGCAATGGGATGTCATTTTTCGATACGAGACAAGTGAAGTCGGATATAATGAATTCATTGGTCTATATTCATATTAGCCTACTTGTTCGCCGAGGAGGATGCGACACACGTACACGCCAACTAATACGCTGACGGCGTTTCAAACAGTCTGCTGAATCTTCTTTGAGGCTTTTCTTTGGAGGCGCTTGTGCATGCGGTAAGGCCGGCTTAGCCTCTTCTCTAGAGACTGCAGAAACCAACCCCGGCTTGGGATTCTCGGCTAATTTTCCCTGCTTCATACTTGCTGCTGCAGACGCGACCCTCCCTTTGAACATATCGCTAGAGCATTGGGGGTCTAGATTTATCGGTACAGCACCACTCAAGAAGCTAAAAAGACTTACCCCTCTCTCCCCCCGCTCCTTAGCGCGTCTTCCCATTGACCCAGTTCCGGATGACTCGAGATGGAAGAGGAGCCTGGACCGAACTGCGCTTCCCCTTCACTTCCGAGGACGCTGAATTTGTCCACTGCCAAAAATAGGCGATTGCTCTTCTCCTTGTGTTGCTTCCCAGTGGCATCTGTGTCGAACGCGTATCCCATCTCAAGTTTGAAAGACTTGAGCTGGAAGATGGCAAGACGCTTCTTCGTCAGGTTAACTCTATTTTCCCTGTAGATATGAAAGAGGAGAAACCCAGATGAGTAAAACCCTCGCCGCAGTAGAAATATCCTGGGTGGATTATGGGACCGACTCTTCATATGCTGTCACCGCAGGCTCCAAAAACTTGACGGGGATTATATGTTCCTTGTCCGACACATCTGCCCATATACAGCTTTTAGTACCTTCATCCTTGAACGTTCGAAACTACGGGTGCCACCCAACGTTAAACATTGAATACTGCGAAGGACGCGTCGAGAAGGAAAACAAACATACGTACGCGGAGAAGTTGGCACTTTCTCCCCGGTCGCGGCGTGTAGGCAGCAATGTCCTTTCCATTCGTCTCTGCGCATTTCATGAGCTCTTTCTCAATCCAGGGAATAATTGTATCAGCCATTTCGCACAACTGATACAAGTGGTTCGCGCGAAAGGGACCTGAATGTGAGTGACAAGTTGGTCGAAATGAGTGTTGAATCGCCAAGAATCGCTGCTGATGTCAGCCAGGGCTTAGCGGGACTTGAAATAGGGTGCCGCAATTTTTTCTCAAGTTCAAGCTGCTTTCAATAGCTTCGTTCAAGGTAGAAAATCCAGCGTCAAAACGACTTGAAAACGGTCTCAAAACCGCCTTCGAAGCAGCCTCAAAACTGTTTGCCGTGCATCTGCCGTTGCTGTATTTTCTGCAAATCTGAGTACCGACGGCTTACATTGGACACACATACTATACTGCTTCAGTACAACTAGGGTCGCTAGAACACACTTGACCCCATTTGGGAAGCAAAATCGACCTTTTAGTAGCGGTTTTTATCCAATTCGCCTGTAGGGGGGTTTCACGGTAGAAAAACTGTGGGCAAAAACGACGCCAGATTCGTTGTCAAAACCATGTCAAGACATATAATAGGAATTGGATTTTGGTTTTGACAGCGTTTTGAAGCTGTTTTGAAGCCGTTTTGACGTTGTTTTGACGCCAGATTTTTTACTCTGAACGTCCCTAATTTCCGCTGAGCGCTGGCTACCTGCGCACTAGTATTCAAACCAACAAACCAGCCACCCAAACGTTCTGAAAGTACGCCGGCCATTGTATTACGTATAGTGGAGCAGGGGCAACATGATATTCGGATAAGTAGGGTGCGTTCTTCTGTAATGTACAATGTTAAGCCGTGGGTGACACCCGGTTCCAGAGACCGACAGAGTACATGGGTACAAATCAATCTTCGACGTTATTGAGGGCGCGGAGGATCATCAGGACTAGAGGGAGTTGGATGTCAGCGCTTGCCTAGAAGTAAGATGAAACAAGGACGCACAGAGGTTGATGAAGCTGTAATGGTTAAAGGATAGGAATGAGTACGCATAACTCAGAAGCAAGAAGAAAAGCACATACTCAAGGTAAAGGCTGATCGCGCCCATGATGTACTAAAATACACAATGGCATAAGACACATATCATCGAGTAGTGGGCTAATTTTCCTTACCTCATCGGGGCTGAGTCTCTTTGTGATGAGGAAGGTCTGCAAAGTTCATCCCATGAGCATGGATGTCGTATTAATAGGTTTTAACGGGGGCACACACATCGAAGATGATGTATCCACTGAACAAAACGCATCCGAAGAGGGCATAAATCAAGTCCATGGTTTGACCGAACGGGACGAATATGCCGACGAGCCCAGTCGCGAGTAGAGCAATCAAACCACCGAAGAGGTAAGGACCCATGCCAGAGAAGTCGTACTATAGGGGGGGATCAGTTAAATAGACGAAACGAAGGCTCGAATGGAGCGCAGGCGTGCCTTGGATTGCAAAGTGAACAGCGTCAGCCCCAAAAATACACCAAGGGTGATGAGCCTGTCGGATAAGTGATGTCAACCTGATAGTTTACAGAAAGAAATGATAGTGAGTGCGCTAGACTCACAAGGCCTGCAGCACTATGACTTGATCGTAGAAGGAGACAGCGACGCCAAGGGACAAACTTTCCAGGATCGTAAATGTAGACAAGAGGACAAAGTTAATGGCTACAAAGAAGTTCGTCAGTGAAGAGAAGGATGAGCACCAGGAGCAAAACATACGATGACTGTGTCTTTTCCAATAGAGAAGCCCGAGGTTGACAAGCGTGCCGAAGAGAGGAAGATAGAACGCCCAGGTACTGCAAACACCAGAGGTGAATCAGAGAAGTTCGGATGTACATAACGGAAACTTACTGTGTTTGAATCCAATCGACAGCTGAGCTACGCGACATGAGTGCAGCGACTATGCATGTTCCGAGCTGTAGTATTCAGCAGCCCAGTGAGCAACAGCACAGAGAACAGATAAAAAAGAACCGTACGATTTGTGCAAAGAGGATCGTATAGACCTGCGCGAACAGGATCAGTTCCCGAAGGGCAAGAGTACAATGAACTTCATCGCGTCATACCTTGCGGACGAATGCTACACGATGCGGCGTATCAGTCGCTGGTTGAGCTGGCTACATGAATCTTCGTACGCACCATTGTGGATTTCGATAGAGCTTTCTGCAGCAGTCACGCCATACATGAAGTCGTCGGGCAATTCGCCGTGATTATACTGATCATAAATGGCTCCACCAGAGCCGGAGCCATTGTTCTGAGATGGGAGTAGGGGCTGCTTGGCACCGCCGTCGGTGGGCTTGTACGACGGTGGGCCGGCGGTGTAGTTGGGAGGTGCGCTCGTGTAGTTGGACATCTTGCTCAACGATGATGGAGGTTTGGGACTAAGTGTGGGGTTTTGTGGCAAGTGGCAAGCTCCGCAGTGATCATCTTGCTGACTCAGCTACTCCTAAAGGTCGAGCAAGTCGGAGAATACTCGAGAATTTTACTGCGTATTTCAAAATTCACGGAGCGTGCATAGCATGACGCAGACGTTTTTGAAAATGGAATCCGTTTGAAAGTTCTAGAGTCTACTCTCAAGTATTTGTATGTGGAGGATCGACTCCGAGAACTGCAACCTCCCTCTCCAGCTTGTCCAACTCTGCAGTCAACTCAGCGACATCCTTCTCTCGCCGTGCTATTTGTTCTGCCAGGCCATCGCAAGTTGCCAGCGCCTTCCGTGTGACCTTCTTCTCAATGGTTTCTTCAAGGGCGGCCTAGTGATTGAGTGAGTTCCAGCCTAGCACAAGGCGTTATCGATGAGTTCTCACTTCACAATCTCGCTCCAGTCCTTCTGAAACCCTGTCCCAGTCTTGCCACCAGCGCCGTTTCGCCTTTTCCCATCGCCCAGCAGCCCATCTCAATCCTCCAACAGCACCCAGGGCACCTAATCCCATCGCCATCTCGCTGTTCACCTGCGACGTGATCCAGCCAGCCCATGCGGAAGCCATGCTGCCGAATGAGATGAAGTATGTCTGCAAGACCAAACGCTCCGCGCGGACGTGCAGGAGTGAAACAGGTCCGCCTGGATGAAGGAGCTGCAAAAGGCGGGATGAGAGTGGCCCAAGGAGCGATGATGGTGTGATGGTAGTAGAAGAGTCAAGCTGAGAGAGGTCATTTTGTAGGACGGGCGAATTGAAAGGGGAAGAGGGGGAGAACGTTATTGCGGCGGTGCTACGAGCTGAGAGCTCACTCTGTAGAGCAGTAAGCAGTCCAGCCTGGAACACGAGCTGCACGAGTCGAAGTAGGCAGGAAATGGACAAAGGTAAGGAGGGCATCCGGTGTATAAGAGCTCCGGAACAGACCTTTCTTTCTAAACCCCTGCCATACATACTCCGCAAGGCCAAACGCAATTCAGCTTGCAGGTCATCCACTTTCCAAGGCAGTTTCCACCACTGGTGTGCTTCCAGTAATAGCCGGACCTTGTGTCGCACGTCCTCCTGAGCCGGGGCACTCCTGCTGATCGTATGTAGTTTCTCAGCTCGGGAAAGGCCAGCCCGAACAAAGCCATGTAGTGATGTGATGCGGGCAGAAGCATCGGCAATTTCGTCAGTGGCTTGGAAGAGGGCCTCCCGCGATGCACGCAGGGCCAGGCCAACTACGGCAAGTGCGGTGGTAATTTGGCGCTGGTACAGCGCATCTTCGCCCTCCTTCACCGGCGTGAGGTCGGCAAGAAGGGCAGACGAAAGCAAGGGCAGGCGTGACGCAAGAGAAGCAGATTGAAATTGAGATACCTGAGCGGCTCTATCATGGCTTGTGACCTCAAGTGAGTCTGACGTGCGTTGAAAAAACACCTGCGCGTCTCGAGCTAATTCTGTTGAGATAACATGGACAGATATCCGCGGAGGCGGTGATATGCCTTCAAAAACGTCCTGCAGCTGCTCGAAAACACGGGATTCGAGCTTTTGTAGTGTCGAAGCTGATGCAGGAGGGTTGGCCGCAGGATGATTGACTATGAGAGAGACGTGGGGCTTGTGGGATAGCGCGCGGAGGAGCTGCCGAAAATGAGGCGGGTGGAGGAGATCATAATACGATGTTACCAGCAGGACAGAGTCACAGCTCAAAAAGCTAGTCAGCAGGTTATCTGCATCTACGTCTACGATGGCGTAAGTTCGAGCAGCTTTGAGAAAAGAAAAAATCTCACGAACCTGAAAATTCCACTATCTCTACTTGTGCGTTTCCCAACCAAGGCGAGCTTAGGTAAAGCACATTACCATCAAGCCTGTTATCATCCTCGTATCTACAGTAGTGAATTAGTATAGTGTTGGAATACGGCAAGCTATCCCACATGCCTTAGGTGGAAAACCTTGGCTCTCCGATCCGAGCCGTGTCTATCGAACAGCATGTGCCGTCGCACGTCATCCGAAGACAAAGGATCATCGAGAAGGACTGTAACGAGATCGCGCGCGTCTAAAGAATCTACACCCCACACTGATTCCGGGATATCAGCATCATTTCACTCAACACAAGCGGTGTGAAATAAGGCATACCCGAAAGCCTAGGCATCCGCAAGCGCTCTAGATCTACCAGTGCGTGCTGGACTCTTTCTAGCCATTTCACACTGCCTGAGCTGTCTTGAAGGGTTCTCTTGACCAAGTCGTCCGTGGAGCGGAGGAGGTTGCGCACAGCGACGCGTCTTGACAGTGGGATGCTCGACGTTAGTCCAGTGACCGACAACGCCGCGCGAGAAGTGGAGAATGGCCTGCAATATTTTGAGTAGCTTGCAAGGCAGGATTGGCAGCACCCTCCCTTTAGAGCGACGCGTGCTATCCGCGCCTGGTACGCGGAAATACCAAGGCTGGCGCGAACTTGCATGAGCGCGACGAATGTGGAGGCAAGTAATAGTGCGCAAATAACAACAAATACGCGAGACGCCGTTGGCTTTAAGATAGGGTTCATCCACAAAGGACTACATCACGTGACCCGTTTGTAGTAGATATCAATTAAGGTGCTCGAGGCGCTCGCGCGCCTATGGTGCACCGCCGCGGGGCAAAGTAATTACATGACTAGGTATCCCGAGAGATTTTTAAGGGGTATATACTGTATCTAAAGACCTTCCTGCCGGGTGGCGGCAGGGGACCCGGGTGACCCGTTTGTGACCGGAGGTGGCCAGGTGAATAGTAAATTTAGAGTTGAGCATCGATGCCCAGCACATCTTTCATTTTTATGAGAAAACATTCGCGAGGAAAATTCAAGCACAGTTTTCTGAACGAAACTGTGCGGCCAGATTTTCGAACCGATCATTTTTCATGCGGGCATGGAGTTTTGAGTGCACGGAAAAGTTTGCATAAGATAGGCCTCATCCACAGTGAACGAGATCACGTGCGCCTATCGTGACAGACCATGACAGACACATAGTAAAATGTGCCAAAACCCACGGACCACCCGTCGAAACAATTTTTTCAAAAATCTGTTCGCAACGAGTTGTTCCAAATCGAATTCCTGACAACTCCCTGCGAACGGATTTTTCTTTCCCGCGAAGTGTCGTGCGCGGCGTGAGCGAGAGACTTGACCTGGGCCATCCAGTGGCCATGCGCGATGGCAGGCTATGGCCAGGATCCTTACATAATCGCAGTCGAGATCCAGTGTTGAGCGAGCGCTTGAGGCCTTTGTCATGATGACGAAATCATGTCACAGAATGGTCACATCACGTGATCTCGTTCTCTGTGGATGAGGCCTATCTTAGGAGTTGGTTGGAATGCTGATGTAATGACCTCTTGTATTGAGTAGAGGTCAGTCGAGTTCCGGCTGGAGCTCGGCAAAGCTCGCATGTCACGCTATGTCACAGATCACGTGGTAGCCCTAAGTGGATGAGCCCTATCTTAACCTGGCTTGATTCCTTACGTAAACAGACGGAGTCGTGATGTCCGTATTGAAGTGCCGTTGGCGCGTAGGTCATTCTGCCGATGCTCGTCATATCTGTATATGAGGTCATGAGCAGATATGCGATGGCTATACCTAGCCATGTCATGAGCCAGAATCGCTTATCTATATATCTAACTCAACTCCGGTCAAGTTCAATCGTTCACGTTCAGGGTGCACGCGGCACGAGTCGAAGCCCCTCGATCGGAATTCTGCCACTTTCGTTCTCAAGTTTTTCTCTCTTTGTATCTGTTTCTTTGGCCCGGGTGCACTCCAAATGGACCAGTGTTCATCGGGACGAGCGGGGATTAAATGCTTATTCTGGCACGCTCCTTAGGGCACACACAGGCGTCCCGATTGATCACTTCTACCTAACTTCTTCCCTTCCGTTTCAAAGCGGTCATCACTTATGATCGCCGCTAGTTGACCGCTCGTGGAAACACCACGAGAAATAGGCAGGTAAACACGTACTCAATCGCCGCGACCTAATGGAATTCCCCGTGCGTTAAAGGACAAGTATACTGCATTAGGATCTCCTGTGATAGCCGCAAGATAGACGAGTGTAGAGTGGCGGTGAGGATACTATAACATAACGATTGCCGTTCTTGCGTTCTTGAGAGGCCAAATCCGACAGAAATCAAGGGGGCAGCGAGACTAGGCCCGTCCAGGAGATGGAGGGTAAATTTTAAGAAGCTCAAAGAATTTACATTCAGATAGGTACTTGGCTTATCTGAGGTCCACTAAGCAATGAGTATATAGGCTGCCGCTCGACAATATAGGGGTCACTTAAAGTAGCTAAGACGCGCATTTCCGGGACTTTTCGCACTCCGTCGTGGCCCCGCGTGGCCACGATCAGCCAGGCAAGTTATTGTCATGAAGATTCCATTCACAGATTGTGCTAGGCCATCTCAACAGCAGCATACCGCGCGGCAAGTGAGGCGGGCTGATTGCGGTTCCCTGGTTTGGTGGTGTCGGGGAGGTTGCTCGAAGGTCCGTAGGGGCTCGATGTTCGCTTATGATATCGATGGCGCCCAAGCATCCTGATGAAGCAAAAATGATTCCGAGTTGTAGTAAGGTAGAAGAATCCGCAGTCTCACGTAGAAGTAAAACAGTGAGGTGAAGGGGCGGGTTTCACGTCGGTACCAGTTAGCACGAATAGTTTATATATATATTGGTTATAGCGTTTGCGTGCGCAGAGGTAGCTTTTTGACGTCCCAATATCGCATAGCACTACAGAATTCCTATTAGAAATGTGTGCGTATTTTTCATTCTGTACGAGCCAAAGTGGTGGCCAATCGTTTCAAGAATGGACTCGAGTCAGCGCCAAGAGCGGACTAGGTTGTGATTTTTGAGATATCCGAAAGGATACATAAACTGTACAGCGAGATTGCTCACTGCTTGCGTTGGGACACTGGCGCGTCGTAAGTATGCGCCATAGCCAGCCCAGCGAGTAGTCCGCCACTGGATCATAAACCCTGGTTCGAGGCGCAGATCCAGGTTTATGCTCCTCGATGAGGTTATAGATCGAGCCTTCAATCGTTCATCCGCCTCCATAGGAAAACAGGCGATGGCGCTGTGGGAGTTGCGAGGAAGAGCTCAGCGCCCGCACAGCAAAGGGGGAGGGATATTTCTGTGAGTGCCTCCATGCACCAGGTTGATGCAACAGCCCACCGCCCGCATTCTTGCCCAGGCCACGCGAGGAAAATATGGGACTGGATTGCTTGCCCGTCCATCGAGGCTGCCAGCCGAGCTGGCCGAAATGAGTTTTGACTTGTAAGGCTGCGATTCCACAAAATGAAAAGGGGGCGCCATTAGTTACCAGCGGTCATACCGCCATCCTTTTTGCATGCCTATAGCAAAAATCCCAGGTGAGAAAGAAAGCAATATACGTACGTGTACGGGGTGCTTCGTTCATCTCTGCTAGCCATAGGCGCCGGCGATGTTGGAGTCAGAATATTCGCTGGTAATCTCGGGGGGGGGGGGGGGGGGGGGGGGGGGCG